>JTDE01000030.1:37360-114637 GCA_014338405.1 Paragonimus skrjabini miyazakii
CTAAAACACAACAGACATCGACACTCAAAGAGCCTAACATTCATGCGAGATCGGTCTGTTGACTCATCTGTTTTAGAATGCGTACGTAGAAAGAACCCATATTAATTCACTTTCTGGTCTCAGCAAGGGAAGAGGAAATCATGAGGCTCAGTGAACTTACCAACACAGTATTACTGTGGTTAGCGATATCTCTTGCCGGACCTGCAAAGTAATCTACAGAATTAAGGGTCGGGAGTAGCCTGGAAGCTGAAGTTGACGAGGCATCGTTGAAGGAGTCAGCAGTGGCATCTTTTTCGTTTATTTACCTTGCTGTATGCAGCAGATAGGGCGGTCCAGTTTATACTCCGAGACGGCCGATGCAGTATGGAATTTACAATGTTGTGAGTGTCCATGGTCGTGTGTGGACTGGGATACTGCCAGGATGCCCAGATTTAGACAGGAGGATGACTAGGGTCCTCAACCAAAGCCTTTAGCTCAGAAGCCTGTACCGCAAGTCGGTGACTGGGTGGCAGTGTACCAGAACTGGTGTATTTTTCGGAAAAAGATGTCAACCTTCTCCCAACCCCCAACCTGGAGTACCAGGAGACTGGTTGGTCAGACCTCTACCTATTGGCTTATCTGGCATGAATGACTTTATTGTTGTGGTGGCCACACTTTCCAGTTTATCCTAACACGTCATCGAGATGCGCAAGCCGTCACACCGCGTTAGGGTGCAGTCTCGTCCTATATCACATAGAAAATTGAGTAGTTCATCCTCCCATCTCCATGAGATTCACGCACACGAATGACAAAGGTGATTTGAAGTAGCAGAAATACAGTTGCACCTTTGGTGGGACTTACGCATTGAAATGCTTCACTAGGAAGACGAGTAGATTTCCATGATATCAAACAGCTTGTCTCAGTCATGAACTCTGACCAGCTGCAGAGCTTTTTCTGGATGAACGGTCCCGGAAGCAATAATTTTCAAACCTGACTTTTTCAACGTAATAGAAACGATTGTGCCAGCGCTTCTGAAGCTCCTGAAGTTACGTTCAATCATATTTAGCGTTTCATTTTTATTTGTATCACCTCAGGTAGTCAAAACGTCAGGGACGTTTGTCAGTGGCTCCTTCGTGGGCCGCGATTAGAGTACACAATTTTTGACTTAGTTTTAGAAAGGTGCATATTGTACGTACGGAGTTCACTCGGCAACTGCCCTGCATTGAGTGTGTAGATACTTGTTGTGATGGAATTGATCATATGTGGATGTGCCAGAAAACGTCTATCTCATACTTGAAGAAGTCTTGAAAGATACCTTAAGTGACTGAAAAGCCAATTGTTCAGAAACCACAATCTTCGTAAGTCCTAATCATGATTTATGTAAACCAGCAATAAAATGGTTAGTTTTCATTGTGCATCATTACAGTCAGTGTTGCGTTGTAAGTACTACCAATCTCAGTCATTTCAAAATACTTTATGTTGCTTGTGTGAAATTTAGTCCACCTGGTCTAGGATGGCAATGTGCTGACTCTGGTATGAACAGTTATACATAGATTCTGACTGTATATCAAACCTATTCTTATCTATAAGAAAAGCACACAATAGTATACTCCAAATGGAAGGACTTCATATATGTACAGTGATAGGACGTTAGAATGCAAGGTAATCCAATTCACCTTTAAATGACTCACTAAAATATTCCTGAGATATAAAGATTTTTATTTCTAATAAAGCAGTCAATAATGTTATTGCACACAATTTACGGACCGGCAAACTTCAGTGGATATTATCGAGTATTTACCACAGAAGAAGGAGGTTATAAGGCAGAAAATAGGGGCCACATATAAGGCTTCTGATAACAAATCTACCGCATATTAAACTAAAGTACTTTATGTATTGGTTGGAAGCAAGAAGCAAGATGTTAGATTCATAAAGATGGACCACCTATTCAAGATCAAAATAGTCATCACCATTGGACGTTTTCATCGTAACACAGATCGAACAACATAGACATCGAAATGTCACTAATGAACGTTAAGTTAAGTCAAGTCGACTAACCGATGTATATACCACAAAAGATGAATAGTTGGCATTTACACAACCACATTTAAAAAAATGTGGTTTAACCTTATGATTAATTCTACTGGCAAAATTTCGAGATTAGTAATAAAGCTTGCTAGGTAAACGATCGTAGAATAGGTGTACAGAATGACACGCACATATATAAAGGGTTTCCAGTTGAGAGTGTGCATACACGTTTAAAAATACCGGAACGAAGAAACTGATTTGAATCGGACAGAATTTGGAAAGCTGGCAACATGTACACCGTGGATGGCTGAAACACTTCAAAGTCAGCACGATTACTCGGAAGAATACCAAAACAGTTATCCACGTACTTCATGAGTCCGGATGCAACGACGATATAATCCGCATAATTCACCAGTAACGATTCGTTCAGAAAGAGCATAGAGCTTAACTAAATGGAAAAGACACGTGGGGGGGAAACTGCACCATGGTGAGCACCGGTATTTGTGACTTGTCGGGAAGATGCTAGACCATTTGAACATGTAAATTGGGAACAACTCAAAACGCATTCACTTATTATTGTCATGAGAGGTGGCTGAACGCCACACTATTTGGGATGGCGGATAGAATCACCCTACTGATGAGAACGAAAACAATCCTGCAAGCAAGAGCACTAAAACGGACTTCCTGGCCAGAGTTGACAATATGCGGAAAACAAGACGAGACAGCACATTAACATTTGAACCAAACTACTGGGATGTGACCTGATGTGGATCAGTTTGGTTATTTCAACACATCAAACGTTCCAGGAGATTTCTCTGAAAATATTTCAAAGCCACCATTATGAATGTAGTCGGTCTAAATCTTAATATGCCCTTCTTTGGTACCCGTGTGATTCTCACAGTTTCCCAAGAGTCCGCAACTTTTTGCTGTGTAATACACTACGTAAATATACCTGAGAAAAGCTCAACCAAAATGTTGATACACTACCAGAATACCTGGCAAAAATTTATCTGGCTTCCTTGGTTTGTCAGCTTCATGTTGCCTCATTTCTTTGCATACAGCTCTGCGTGTCGTCACCAAGTGATTACCGGCTGGAGATCCAGGTGCTGAAAATGTGAGAACTTTCAGTCGCTTCTCGTGCACAATTCTGCAACGTTTGTTGAACGCAGTGGTTTCATACGAAGAAATGTCTTGGTTTAACGGCTTAGTTTCTCATTTCTACTGTTGTCTACGTTTGGAGAACGTTGAAGGTTAATGTGCAACAAAATGTCTGTTATATCTCGCTCAGCGACAGCACAGGATTGAGCCGACGAAATTAGACGAGGTTAGCATTTGACTAAATTTGACGAATGTAGTGATCGACTGGCAGAGGTGATGGCACCGGATTATTTTGTTGTTCTAGAAAGTTCATAGCTGGCTGGTGATTTATGTCATACAGACGCTTTGCATTTTCGTCAGGTTTGTCGCAGATAGTACACAAACAGTGTGGTATGCTGGCAGTTAGGGAAAACAGAACAAACTGATCAGATTGCAGGATTGTTGAAAATCTACATGAAAAACTTAATCAAATTTTGATCGCAAGTAATAAATAGAATGATATATAGCTTCAGCGGTGTGATAGGTAAGCCAAATAGAATTTCACGCATTAGAGAAGCCGCGAGTTCACGACAGCGAAATAAACTTACCTCAGTAGTTATATGTAAACATCACGGCGTTGAGATCCTCAGTACGCTGTTGACTGGATAATCATATACCATATAAAACTAAAAACATTGGTCCATAACGATGGACGTTTGTAAGCCTGTCATGCAAACCGAAGGATTGAAAGTTCGAGGGGAACCAGCTAATGACGTCTTGTTTTTCCACTACAAACTTTGATCCAAACCTCGTGCAGTACACAAGCCGTCATTTGGGACAGTAGCTTCCAGTAACTGAGTTGCCCTATACTTTTCGCAGATCTAAAAGCCGGTGTTGTTTACTGTTCTCGCAAGTGAACTGCTAACTGCTAGTGAAGGGTGAGGAAGATCTCAGTTGGGCCACCATTGGGTAGTTAACGCTTTGATTGGAACACCTTGAGGAGAACAGACAGATACTCTAAATTTACACACTATGCCACATTTTTGTCGGAAAGCTAAGTCATCAAACACGAAATGGGTTTAGACAAGCCAGGGATGAGTTAATTAATCGTCATATCGAGAGGTGTAAAACCTTCAAAATTTTGTGTATTTGGGAGTTAATGATATAGGCACTATTCATAATGCTGTCCCAATACGCAGACTACAGTCAACATCCATATAATAAACCAGTTAGCTTAGACCCATGATCATAATTATTTGCATGAAACCACTCATTGCAGTAGTGTTTAAGGTCATCGCTCTACTAGTTGTTGCTTTCGGAATCTTTTCATCTTCAAGGTGGTGGTGGTGAAAATATCTCATTATATAACAAAAGGATGCGCATCTGTTGCACTTCTGGTTGCGCGGATTGAGTTAGGCAAGACCTACGTACATGCGGACGCACATACATCGATCGTTGACATTACGTACGAGCAGAACGAACCGGTCATGCTCAGACCGACTGGGTGTATTTGTATTGCCAGAAGCAATGAAGTAACTCATGTTGTATGTTAGTGTTTGTGCACGAATGTCGTAGGTGATACAGGAACATTCCTCTCTGCATACACACATGCACAAACGGTCCTATTGTCAACGATGGATTGTGTTGCTTTGCTTAATACCTTAAGTAAATGAATATATTTGCCAAAGTATGTGATTTTGAGGATTTGTTGGTATGCTTATGGAGTTTATTACTGATTAAGATCAGACTGGACAAACAAACAGCATCTATAGTTTTGCTCTAGATTACTTGAATTTTCGAAATGCTTTGCATTAAATCACGTTAAGTTCAGACATAATTCGCACCAGCGCTTTATAATACAGACGTTGGCCATACAGTGCTTGCTGTAATGCGTGATAAGTTTTGGATGTAAACAGTACCTACAAAATACATTCGTAGGCGATGGATATTCCTTTCAGAATGTCTTATGTGAAATGCGCCTCACGTTTCTTACTTTATTTGTCAAACAATGGAAGGAATTCTAATCTTTACCCCTCTGAAGTTGTGATCAGTTGTCCTGTACATATCTTTATCACTGGTCAGGGAATGTTGTCCTCTCGGGTGCATATTTGACCCTTGGTTCTATAGCGCTGCTCTAGCTCGCAGCTTATACGATGTTTCCGGGGATGTCACACACTCCGTGAATCCGAGCTGGAAGAAACCACTAAGAAATGGTCCTTCTGGTTGGTCATTTTTAGGACCCGACCATGCATCGTTGTATGCTGATCGTAGTGAAGCCAGTGTGCGTCTGAGCGCCCGTAGGTAAATATACTCTTTAGTGAAAACCAGCAAAATCGTTGTAAAACGATAGAGTAAGTTGGCATCATGACCATAACATTTGGTACTCTTACAAAATTTCATTCGTCGTTATAAAATTTATTGGCCTATGCGGATACGTAGGAATTTGCAATAGTTAAGGGCCATTAACATTTGTGATCATGTATAACTAAGTTTGTGCAGAATACATGAGCCTAATTTAATAGTAACTCAAAATCTTTCTAATTAAGCAATCAGTCAATACCGTATTAGCACACAGCATACCCATTTGTAGACAAAGAAACCCCAGATTGTTTTCAGACTATCATCGATTGTTATTGGAAAATGTTACATTCATTTCACGGCTTGATACTGCACAATCAAGTGACCATTGGGTTATTCCAGTGGACTATCGAATGGAGAAAGACAGTTAACATCGAATTTACTGAGTCCAGCAGTTCTGTTAGGTGATTGAATTCTAATTAAGGCAGATTTAGTTTGCCGATGGAGAAGTTGTAAAAAAAATTAGTAATGGCATATTTTGTTGTTGTCACCTAACCAATCTGAAATCGTAGAATGCAAGTATTTACCCAAACGACGGCGATGCTGTTGTGGACTCTCAACAAAGTTGTTTTTAATATGATATCATACTGTTTACCTTTGGCAGCATTCTCCACAACTACCCAAGAGTTTAGAACATATACATTTGGTTAATTTCGCATTCATCTTCACACGCTTCAGAAGCATTTAACTAATAATAGGTATTCACTGGTGAGAATCGCTCTTTTTGTATTGATCAATGTCTTGTTGAATATACTTGAAATATTCTCTTGAAAAATTAGAAGCATCATAAATATTCCACCAATACTTTTTTTGGGACAGAATGAAGATTTTGATCTTCAGAATAACTGTTCCGGGTTTTCAAGTACAATATCACTTCAAGTAACACTCTTTTTAAAAAGTGCCGTGTAAGCCGTTATCTTATAGTAAGCTAGTGATAGTTTTTGGCTATCGGGAGATTCGTCTAATTTCTTATTCTGATAGTAAGTTGGAGATTCGTCAACTGTGGTATTACTGAGTTGCGCTAGATAATTAACAAAAAACGTTGGCGCAACTTGTGAAAGTTAAGGAGAGGATCAGCATGCACGACCATTGTCGATCAAGTAGTCGAAGACCGGCAGCTTTTTCAGGTTGGCTGCCATTTGTAACGACTGTGCTCATTAGTATACCGTTGCCTTTCGTTAATGGTGAACAAACTACATGCAATTTACGGTTGTTACATCGATTTCCAGTGAAGATGCTGACGTTGAGTGAGTAGTTAGGGTTCAGTTGAATCAATGTTGGACTGGTTTTCATTGATGAACTGACTGCTAAAGGTCTACAGTCACGATTTTCGTGTACGACGGAGTTTCACAATATACCACTGAGGATGCTTGGTCCTCATTCGCTTTTCAGTCTGAAATAAGCTCCAATGCTATCGAAGTACACTTACAGTGGAGTTGAGCGATCGTAACATACTACTCAAACAACTGCTATTCAGTAGTAGGATCGGAGCATATATTTTGACATGTTACAAGCCGCAGGAAAAGTGCAGGAAGGAAAATCAGAGTGCAGTATCACCTATAGGAGTCCCTGCTACTTGATGGAACTGAGCACTGACGTCTGCGGCAGCCGAGACGGTCTGAGGCTGAATACCGCGTGCAAATGAGTGGTTTTGTTTCAGGTTTTGTTTCAATGCTTAACCCCTGTATAGCTTGGTCGAATAAACAACCTTGGCGCCATCCGCGTTCTCGGATCACAACTTCCCTAATGCTGTTTTATAATAGCTATGATGAATCAACATACATGAACTGTATCATTATCAGATCATGTGGTTGCCAGAACTTGAAGTAAATGTTCATCAACATTCTTTTACATTTCAGCAATTGTTCCAAACTCAAGATGCGCACCCTTTGAAAGTCTAGAGGGAACGGATTCAAATAATGCATTATTTCCCATTTTACATACCACGAGGTTACAGGGTGATTTCGATACAAACACTCTTGGAGACGCATTCCGGAAACAAACGCCGGCAGATCCATTACATAGGGACCATAATCCTCTTTTCGCGATTAACTTTGTGGAAAACAAACAGTTCGTGAATCGTAACATAACTTGTAGAATGCTGAGGAGCCGCATCATCATGGTGGCACAGTCTACAGCGATGAAACAATCAGGACTGAGCAACTAGTTCCACAACTAGTTCAATGTTTCCCGATAAGACTGCTTTAAGCATCTGGCGTTGAAGTTTATGAGTCAGCTGTCTTTTCATTTGGTAGGATGAAATAAGGCTTGATTATTTTACAACCCAGAACTTGTCAGAACCAACACACCTTGCCTGCCTGGTAGGTGAAGCTGGTCGTTCTCGTTGGTCCAGCACCCGAGTTATCAGCAAGAAATAAGAGATTGCAAGATACTTTCTTCACGAGAATTGGCCCAGTACCAACAACCGTCTTGTTCTAAATATTATCCAAAAAGGGTGTTCACGGAATTCATTGTTTAACGGCCATGAACACTTTAATTGACGAAACGTGAAACGTAGAAAACTGTCTTGAAAAGAGGCACTATGCTGAAATCTACGAAATCGTTTGCAGTTCACTGAATTTGTCTTTGAAAATTGTTGGTCTTTAGAAGGGGACTGCTATGAATTTTCCGAGTTTTCTTGATTACTCAACATCATACTTGCTGTTGTTTAGCTGTTGCTGTATAGACTCCTATTTTGAGTGACTACCGAAAACGTAGATTTCTTGCCTATTAGGGTCCTCTTAAATTCTTTATCCAGTCCTATTAATTCTATTATGACTGTTAAGTAGTACGGCATTTTCGCCACGTATAACTGCCTGCAGGTTTCGTATTCCCATTGATCGTTCAGTCGATCTTTCTTTCAGAAAAGTACTAAATTCGAATCCCACTAACGCTGGAGCCCGTCAGTTACTTACACTGATATCAATGATGCCATGGCCAATTGGGTTACCGCATGAAATCATGACGCAAATCAACTTCCCATCGTAACCAGGATATTCACCGGATATTCAAAACAGTTAACCACCACTCTCGTGCCACTTAGCGAATGCCACTGATTTGTAGCTTTGAACGTGAAAGTTACATTGATCTCTATGGTTATTGCATGGAAAGCCAAACTGGGTGCACCCGTTCGTTCGTGAATATCGTCAATGGCAACAGAGGGTCATTATGTATGGATAGAATACGAATCTAAATCTATGAAAAAATTTACCTGTTGCCCTTAATTCGCAAAATATATGTCATTACAAATGCCAAGGTTTACAATTTCCTCAACTACATGTCGATCGATAACATATACTTACGTGATTGTTGGAAGATGGTCATCACGTGCGATGAAAAGTGTTTGGTTCGGTTTTTTCATCTAAGTGTATGTAGTGCTTTAGAATTGAACAAAAGTTTAGAGGCCTCCATCGGTTTGGATTTTTCACGACTGTTTAACTTACAACGAAGAGTACCACTGGACAAATTAGTTATAGCTGCAACACTTCGTGGGTATAAGGACGGGTCGGCGGGTTGGTTCCATGATTCCAGATAGTGCATGTTTTTTCTAGAATGAATTAATTTCAGTGAAGGCTATATGTAGCTAGAAAATCGGTCAGTGATGTATAAGTTTGACCCTGGTAGCTTTTAATCTAATGTACATGGCTTCCTGAGATTTTCTCGTGTCAAGGTTAGTCATTATCCCTGTTACTGTTCAATATTGCACTCCTAGCCATGAAGTTCAGTCCAGAGATAACGGTTGGGGACAAGATTGTAGGCAACGTGGTTTTACCACATCAACAATGCGAAGGATGGTTGGGAGAAGGCATAAATTGCACGGAATACTAGATGGATATCTTCCGTGATTCAAGATCACCCATTAACTAAAACTGTTTCGAAGACTGACAAAGGGGTCAGTTAGATAGAATTGTAATCTGGCACACGGGAAAATTAAACAGATCATTCACTTTTCACTGATAAACGTAACATTTGGCCCAATATTTTATTAAAACAAGTAGAAGAACGAGGAATTCTGAGTCCTCTCTCATCAAAATACACTCAGAAGCTTTTGCAGGTCTCTTTGAAAAGTTCAACTCATAGTTCGGTACATCGAGTGTAAACTGCATACTCACTGTGAACCACTGTAATATTTACTCTCTATCTGTATATGCAGTGGTACACCGGATAAAAACCAAAGAAACTGCATGAGAGTATTGTCTAACACTGCTCAATATCTCTCGATAACGACAATGTTAGATTCGTCAAAACTAGTTATTGTTGATGCCGAACGAGTGCTCTCATTAATTTTTGGAGTACTTCCGCTGTATTCTAAAAGCCTTAGAAAGGTGTTGTTGTTTACAGCTGAGATGATTGTTATCCACCACTCAATGTCAAATCCGTCTCCACCACAATCTTCACACTATCCCTGCGTTCGCTTTGGTCATAGAAAAGAAACTCCTCTGTACAAAACCCTTGCACTTATTTCAAAATCACTGATAAATTAAAAAGTTTATTTTGGCAGATTTCACTATAATGGTTTATCAGATGGTCCATATCCTGACTGATTTTTCTCACTACTCGCTCGTAGTAAATTTCCTTTTACTTTTGCTTTGGACATTTTTGCGTTAGGTTTTCATTGTTCAATTGCATATTGATTATTGCTCTTAATTATTTTTCTGAAATTAATCGCTTTTCGATCAATTAATTCTAGACGTTTTTATATATATGTGGAAGCCAGCTGTGAACCTTTTTGAAATTTCTCACGAACTGTTTATGGTAAATTATTCGCCGTTTCTGATAGGTTTCGAAAATAACTGTTACTGATCTCATCCAGTGTGAAATAAATACCGCAAATCATTCACAGATAAGCTGTTAAATACAGCACAAATTTTGACCAGATATACTTGGTTCGTATGTGGTGTAATTAGATGGGATAGGAAGGAAGAACCGATTGCTCAACACAACTGGAATGTTGGCCGTTTTATTATCGTAACAACAGCCAAAACATCCCAATGTTGAGCAAATCTATGAAACGTTTAAATTCCGTTAACTTTAAATCTGTAAGCATCCAGCCAAACTCTGCTTCAGTGACCATTTTGCTAAACGCTGTTTAAAAAAGTACTCCGTGAAAATGTGTGCAAATAATCATTCATTTTGGGGGGATTATTTTGTGTCAAGACGAGTGTTGGCATTGGGGCTCAGAGTAGTTCGGAAACCAGTATACGTAGTGTACAACAACATCACTAAGCTTAAATGCATGCACTTAATTCCAATAACTGATTCAGCCTTTATCTAACATATTAGAAGTTGATGGCACAATTATTCTAGTTTTAAATCCTTGCGTGTTGCTTGCTATGAGAGCCACTAGCCATGAATGTTTTTGTATTCCGTGCAAACCACACACACTACCTACAATTTTCCCAGTAGTCTGTCACAAATGGAACGAAATACGTCAAACTGATATGTATTTAATGGCCGTCCAGTGAAAAGCATTAAGAAAAAAACAAAAGCAACCTAAATCAATGCAGCAAACATCATAATTTTACGCACCTTATAAGAATGTGTAAACCTGTCAAACAGCAGTTGAGTGCAGCTCCCATATATGATCGCTCCAACTTTCATATATATGAACGAGTCCGGTGACCTGTTTCGGAGGAAAGCGGCGCAATATTTCGCGCCCCATTCATGACTTGGGTCAAAATTCCATAGTATTCGGTGTATTAATTGGGCAATCTAATATACAAGGTGGAATCTGGAATATTTCAAAAGAATGAGTGTTATAATGATGAATCATTACGTCAGAAGGTATCCGTAAAGTCCCGAAACGAAGCTGATGACTACATAATTTTCCGAGTGACGAATAGACTGAAAATATAAACGGAGTATGGGAGCATTCTACTGTCTGGAATGCAAATTAGGCTAATTTAACAGATTGTGACAAATGCTCTTCATAATGAAAAGCTACTTAAAGAAGATCTCAACAAAATAAAAATTGTGAGGTAGAAAAAATTGAAAATGATGAACGCGCTAAACGGAGTGCAAAAACAAACGTATGTTTAAAGTGAGAAAGTGAGATATGGATTTATAAAATATCCACATCACATAACTAACCCCAGCTGTCGCAATCTCATGGAAAAGTCAGTCTGCCTGTATGAGAAACATCATTATACTCGAGTATTGTTCTGGTTGGAGCTCTTTAGCAGTGCACATAATCGCGAAAACCGTAATTGAAACACCGGATAAATTTACGTGAGCAAAATGTGTCAGCCACTGCCTCATTGAATTTGCCCTGAGCAACACCGAATTATCGTGTGCAACCACTCGAGTGTATTCACTTGTGAAAGAAGTTGAGATTGCATGACTGACTGGAAGAGAGACACACAGCATGTATCTCGTTAATTACAATGGATGACACCAAGATTAGAACAAGTCTCCGAGTTCAACCCAAAGGTATCATCAACATAATGAGCTATATTTTAATTACTGTTGAGTAATAGTTATACTCACTTAAACACTTGAACTTCAAATACACGTGGCCGTCAGTGCTGCATTTTCGAAGGGTTTTCAGTTGACACTTTAGAAAACGCTTTGTTCGAATTTTGCCATCGTCGAAGCCCGTCAGCGGTGTACCCAATGCTACGGCCACAACTAAAAATCTCGCATCGCTTTCATTGGACAACGATACTAACCATTGCACTCTTCGCCTCACAATAAGTATGATTAAATTATCAAACGCAAGGACTCAGCAGCATTCTTTGGTCAATACTGGTCATATTGCACGATGGCCGCGATAAAAGTGACGCATTAATTGCCATCCTAGTCCTAATGGATGAAACCAAGGTTATGACCTACATTCTAATTAAAATCGGCTATAAACTGACCCCAGTTAACCACGGTTTGGTAACCAGTTGTATTTCCTCATTTTATGGGTGATTCTTGCCTACACAATAACCCACGGAATTTCATTGAAACAGCGGCGTGATTTGTGCCAAAAGTTCTGCTTTTGATTCCAAGTGGGAAGTTGATGAGTTTTAATATGATGAGAAGAAAAAGGACACCGCGGGTTGTGAGATGAACCTCACGACAAACCTTCCGATGACTGCTCCGCCTGACCAACTTGATGCAGACGAAACGAAAAGACTCGACGACAGCTGGTGTTTATAAGGACAAAAGTGTGAAGGTTCATCCCTGTTTGTCCATTTATCAGAGTTTACTGAAAAACACTAGTCGACTAGGTTTACACATACAGTTGGATATAGAAGATGCTTGGTCTTCGCGAATAAAGGGGGGAGAAACGAACCCAGGGTGTTTATTCGCAAAGTGAAAGAATAAAGACTGGAGATCTAAACGTAAATATTCAACGCTTCCAGTTTTTCAAGTACAGTCGGCAATCAGGAGAACAGTAAATTAATACCTAACTGCTTTGGAGAAATTTGCAATATCATGTTAAGACTCCCTTATCTGAGATACAATGGCCATTGGCGTTTAGAATGCATTTGTGATGGTGACAGTTGCCCAGTGTCTCGAAACCTACAACAGCAAAGAAGAAACGAGACAGAGAACGACGTGTCTGAATATGTGCTAGGCCTGGTGTGAAACGCTAATGACAGAGACAAAAAGATATGAATTGGTTTCGTGCCAGTTTTCCAAAGGCAGACATCTTCGTTCGGACGAAAACCGATCAGACTACTGAAGGACGTGCATGAAGTACTGAAAAAAGAATTATTTCGCCGGAAAGTGCAGATAATTTACGGTCAGCCTAATCGACATAGATGATGCTGGATTGATGAGTCAGCTCAACGGATCAAGCAGACAGAAGGAAATCTTTGCGGAATTACTCAGAAGATGAAAAGAAGAGATGTCAGCTAGACCTCGACATATCGTTTAATGTCATATCACCAGGTTTAATCAAGGAAGCAAACAAACAAATAGAAATGCACAATGGTACGGTGACAAGCGTTAAATTTGCAAATTTGCTATCACCGGGAACTAACATGCTGCTGTGGCGCACTTTGTTGACCAAGAGTTTCGAGCGATAATACAGTGGTAGTGTCTAAAGTGCACTTAATTGGATAGCAGAGAGAAAAGATCGCAAATTGAGCCCAATGATACATCTCAAACTGTGTAACTTTGCTGGATAAATTGCTGTTTATTCACCGGTTTCATTTAAAATTCTTGACGTGTCCATTCTCATCAATCCACTTCTTATCGAGGAAGCATGATTGGGGAGGGTTAAAAAATACTTATCTCCTATCGAAGTGTGAACATGTTACGCAGATGATTGATCATATTTGGAAATGAAATTAGCCTTTTGGCAGCTATACTAGTCTCCTAACACCTTCATTGTTTGATTAGTCTTACCGTCTGTCTGCATCGGTTATGTCTGCTTTGTCATATTTCGTCAGTTCAGATGAACCAGTAAATTGGTTGGTGACTATCCGGCCAATCCGTCAAAACGTGCAAGGTCAGTTGCTGAGACTGAAGAGCCTATACAGAAATGATACCGGTTAGTGCATGAAACTCGATTACAACGAAAGATGGTTTTCTACAGACTGTTGGCACTGATACTGGTGATTCAGTTTGCGTTGGGGTCAAAACCGGTGACAGAAGTTCTTTCGGAAGAAGAACCACTCGAGTTGGAAGACAAATTGGAGTGGAGTGGAAATGACGCAGAGACGTTAGCTCAAGTCGACTGGAGTAAATATACACCGCCAAACTCTGAAGACGAATAGGATACAGATGTTGACCATGATGACTGAATGGTCGATACAGGCTTGTCTGATGTACTATCGGAATGAATTCGATTGCTTTCGAACTTTGCGTGTCTCTGACTTCTGTTTACGTTTGCCTGTTTCACTTAGCCTACACATTTTACTCACATTTTCCTTTTCTGTTTGACTCCGGTATCCGTTATTTTAGAGCAAATAAAATAGTGTACTCATGCATTTGTCTCTGTTTTTATATTGTGTGCTGGTGCGGTTCTGCATCGATAATTCAAGCTTGAATTTTACTTAAATTTCTCATAATATACTGGATTCACAATGACGGTTATTGAATTAAGCTATAGGTTAAGTGTACGATATCAGTGCAGGTAGGACCATTGTGAACTGGAAATACAGTCTTGGGTTTGCATATTCACATCTTTGGAGAAGTCATCCGTACAACTTTAATCTGACAGATACCGCAGAGTTTCATCATATTCACGATACAATTATTGAAAATCACCACGATGTCTTTAAATATGAATGGCACTAGAAAGTGGCGTTCGAACAACTCTGACCCACTAGTCTGAGCATTCGTATTGTACTCTATTTCATTTGGCTTTTGCGTTAGCAATTCACACGATGTGAAATATCGGTCAATAAAACTTGCCAATTGCACACTGACAATATCTGATGTTTGCTCGACAAGATCACTTCCAAAAGTGCATCAATTGTGAATTTTTCTCCTTGCCAGAGATCAACAACAGAAGATTTACACAGACTAATACCGTAGTGGTCAACACGTTTTTTGATTAAAGTGTGGCCGGAGTTTTAATCCTTATTGTGACAAGGATGTGCACTAATGACACGTTCTTACAGAAGCGAAACTCGATTCTAGTGCCTATGTTCCAATGATGTTTGTTGGAAAGCCTATTTGAATGCGATGGCTGTGATAAACTGTGCGATGGTAAACTTAATACTAACCAATTCCTCGACCGCTTTTCAGTGGAGTTACGAATTCTTGTCCCGCTGGTCACCCCTGATGCTCGATTGAAGAAGGCTGATCTAGTTTATTGTCCCAACCATCAGGCTTATTCATTCCCGCTTGCCTTAGTGCTGAATATATGATCGCTTCTTCGAAAGTAGACGCCAAACCTGAGGAAGCCTGTATAAACTGATTACAAAACGGACAGGAACAGCGACTGTTGCAATCTCTTGAATGCAAACGCCTCGATCTTAGCATCAAAACAAATATGAGTATCCAGCCAAAATATAGAAAATTGTTGAGCAAATAATGAATTTCCAAGTGTAGTGAATAATAAGGACCCGAATGAAATCCACATCCGACATCATTGAAGAATCCATCTTTTGACATTTACTGCGTAGCAAGTGAACACTAGACGAATGAAAATCAAAACTGCAGTATATGCTCTAGGTTGCGTTTGACCAAATTCATTCGAATGCGCTTGCCAGTACCCAGGTTCCTACTGTCATCATCTGTTTATGCCAGGTATGAGTTCAACGATGCACCGAAATCGTTTTCTGACCGAAGATCGCTATTCACAAACCTGGGTGGGTCGTACTGTCCTAGTGCAAGAGTTGATGTGGTCATCAGAGGTCGGAGTTCATTCGCATCAGATATTTAGAAGTCATGGTGGGTTCTTATAACCTTTGACCAGGTAATCGCGCCTTGGTTAATAATGCAGCCCTGAAAGGTAGCATTTGCACACTTATTAAATTACTGTACCTTGGTTCACTAGTTTATATACTCGATGGGCAGTATTTCATTCTGATCATTGCGGATTTGTGAACTGTAATCTGACTTTTGTCTGTTAAAAGCGTTCATTAATAGCCCATTGCCTCCCACTAGATTCATTTTTCTAGGTTTTTAATAAACAATGGTCGCAACAAATTTCATGATTCAGCGCACGATCAATTAAATCTGATAAAACAGTTTCCAATAGACATAATTTTCTAACTGTCACTGAAATAAGGGTAGACGGTCGTGCATCATTTAATGAAACAGGGTACCAGAAATTATTGCTAACCAATGAAGCTGTTTGGTAGATGGCCTACACTATCCGTACCACCCGACATAGTTACAGTTCCGCCGTGATTAGTTGTAACGTAGAATTGTGCTCTCTCTTCCAGAATTTCCAGTTAGACAGTGGACCTTGTAACTGAGGCGAACAATGACGGCGCACCCTCGTGTATCCGTCCACCGTGTAACTTTAAAGGACAACGTTTTACGTTCCCACTTGTTCGACACATCGTCTATTAGAATATCCACTTTGAGTTCATTTTGTTGAGATGAGAACGAGCAAACTAAACTTGCTACAGCTATGCCAACTGTACTCTAAACGCATGTAACGAACCTGTACTGTTAAGTAATCACGTGTTTTAATAGGAAATTAGTTTGTTGGACATTTAACCGATTAGGCTTAATCTACGGCATACCGCTTGTACATCGAAAGACAGTTGTCCGATCCCGGCATTTTACTCCTTTCAACAACATAAAAGTAGGAGACAGAGAGTGCTGGACGATTTCAGTCAATCTGAATAGTCCTATTAAGACAGAACAACCAACTGTTTAGTCAAGGTGACTGGGAGTTAAATGTATATTCATATGGACGCAAATTTCCGTGACCAAACTAAGTTAGTAGAAACAGCCAATAAGTTACGACCTTTATTCCGATCGGTTCGTTTTTGAAGTTAGTTGCCGCTCGTCACTATGAAATTCGTGTGACCGAAAAGCACCAGTATTCGTAGAAGCGAAGGGATGTCACATAATGGGAAAATATTTTTATGAGGACGAGTTCTGCGTTAATGAATTCGCTGACTTAGAAAACACGGAAGTTCGCATAGTCGGTGACCTTGTTGTCTGACTGTTTCTCTGGTCGATCTGTATTATTGCCGGTCATAACAAATAATGTCCAGTAAGATAGGAATGGTGTTACAACTTTGGGTAAAAAGACTATTCATAAGACCCCAGATCATTTGCAGAATTGCAATACTTATGCTGTATCAAACCGTTGTGGTGTTCATTTAGATAAATGACGTGATGTCAATAAATTGCCGGAAATTAACGGTGATCAGTCAAATACTCTTTCAACTAGTCAGTCACTAACATACGCAATAAACTCCCAGTACACATTCCCTGGATATGGTGTCCCTGTAACATTCAGTTTCGTTTCTTTGTATAGCTGGTAGCCCGAAAGTTCATTAAAGTTGAAGCCGAAACAATACAGCGCTACGCTCAGCAGACGTTGGTTGGTAAGTAATTACAGGTCATAATGATTAAGATCAAAGCGACCTGACAGTAGTCGTCACACTGAATCTCTAGGTAACAGCATCACAAGGTACTCGGTACAAATGGGTCTATAATTGCCACGAGGGTAATGAAAATTTGAAGGCTCCAACTGTTGTTTGAGAGCTAACAGATGAAATGAAAAATGCAGATTCAAATAGCAAAGACACAGATGAAAGGCAAGAAGAACAATTTACCCCAATTACATTCTGCTGTGGTAATCATTGAATAGTCAAAACGTTATCGTGGACAATGCCAGTTGAGTAAATGAATTGAGGTTACTTGATAGGAGTGCAAGCACCAACTATAGACAGTAGAAAAAATAACCCATGCTGAATAATTTTGCTTGCTAGCATTGAACACCCCCTACTTCTATCGCTCAGTTTGATACTTGTGTTGCTTTACCGCTAATTTAAAAACCTCACGCTTATTGATTAATTGTATTGTCTCAACCATGTGTACCTTCGTGAGTTATGGTATCACTTTCGTAAACTGCCTAACAGTGTTCATATTTGGAATGTTTGGATCAAGCCTATTCATTAATAACGGTGACTTATTGCTAAATTGAACAGTGTAAATGGATTCTTTTAGATTCATGCTCTATGTAGTTCCCAATAATTACTTTCTAATGCGAATTCGTGAAGGCGTTCCATAGAACTTGGAAGGGAATGAAACCAAATTCCTCTATCGGTCCGCAATAGCGACTTGTCTGAACGTAGACAGTACATCACCCGCATTCACATCTTGAAGACCAGTCAACTGTTACCTGTGTGACAATGGGGTCAACGTGTGTCTGTTCGTGCGTCTACGCTTGTGTTCAACTAAGTCAAATAACTATCAACTGCTGTCTCACGAGGTCTGTGTTTTCTAATGGCATGATGTACCCGCCCATTCCACTGTTATTGATCAGACACTGGCTGATACCATGACCTTATCCGATCTCGAGTGAGATGGAATGTATACTGATTATGAGCATATGACAGTCACATCAGTATTCATTAATTTAATAATAATGTATCGTGCAGTCGAAACCAGCAAATGCGCACGAATTGAACTTGAATTGTGTAACGAAGCGTGTTGTTGTGCTCTCAGCGCCGTTCTAGTCTTCGTTTGTGTATGTTGTGTGCATGAATTCCTGGGTCTATGGCTCATGTTTGTTTGTGTTGTTTCCTTTTAATGGACTGTCTTTGGAAAAAGTACTTTGGAAGAACGATGTTCCCCGGTGTCTCCACCCTACTCCAGAGTTGGTCTGGAAGTGTAGCGGACAATCAGAGTAGAGGCGGCCGGCTTGTATGTTACAGTATCAGTCGTCTAGGAGATGGTAGAGAATTTTACCCTGAGTTTCAGTGTCGTGTTCTGCCGGAATACATTAGATGCGCCGAATAATGTTTGCTTTTGTATACTACCATGAAAAGATGCAAACTGTGTGGTGTTCTCTGGAGTAACTCTAACAATTTATTATTAACGAAAAGCGTACATCTCTTAGATTCGGGATTTAACGATTGACCAAGCTGGGGATATAATGCCCCAGCGTAAATGAGATGCATGTTTTGATGTTATGACTCATGCGGTGCATGAAGCATATTTTGGTATCAGTGGCAAACGTTTGCCGAGGTCTTTCTGTAAAGATGTTTTCGTATAAATAAAACATTTCGAGGAAGCCTAGAATAGATGCTATGCAAATTTCCGAAGTACCATTTAGAGACCTATTTTCTTGAAGAATTTTTATGATGATGGGTACATAAAATACTTTTTAATTATTATGACTGGGCATTCTAATTTCTGAGTAAAGCAGAAATGTTTTGAACAACTTCCTGGAAACCGTATTTATTCTTCTCCAGTTTGGTCGTGGTTTCTCTTCTCTACGGGTCAAACTAGCCACACCAACAAGGAGATGTTGAACTGCCTTTAAGGATAAATATGTTTGATTCAGGAAATTAGTTACCAGGAGGATATGGGGTTCTGGCACCAATTTAATTTTGCTAGTTCCTCAATTTATGCATCACTAATACAGTTACAGTGTTCTGTTTTCTATGTCTGTTAGAATAAGTAAGACTGTAAAAATGAAGAATGAGAGACAAACTTCTGTTGCTGGCACCATGTGGACATTTTTATTTCCCCAGTAATTTTGAATGCCCACATAAGCGACAGATTTTTGTGGGGAACAAGCCCACACTTACTTGCATCGCTATGATGTAGATGCGAAGAGTGATTCCGATTCGTTTCGGTAACGAGTTGTGTGACGTGGCCACCTTTGGGGAATGCCGCAAACAGACAACAACATGAGTATTATACTTGCCAAATTCGCTTCTTCTTTAGATGTAGTAACTGTTACGGTTGCTGACATCAGTGTGAGGGCAGGGCGTGGAAATAGTTGACAGAGTTGATCGCATAGAGTCGACTGTAGCATCACATTACGTGATAAATACATTTCAATACATAATCTATTTAGAAACCTATACGCGAGTGAAGGTGGGATAATCGGAGGCCACCGTAATTGATCTCCGAGTAGAAAAAAGTGTTGAACATGTCTCTGCCCAACCGCTGCAATTTCTTACCATTAATCTTCATTGCTCAATTTGTAGACCTACGCCTTTTTATGGAGATTGCTAATAAATAATTGGTGGATTGATCTTGGTAGGGGATGTGTTCGTAATGATTTCTAGTTTCTGCTAGGGTTTTAAAGGTGTTTTCGTCACTTCATGCAGCATTTTTTAAATGATCTTTAACTGCGATTGATGGCAAGATTCTTCTCTAGTTGAAAGGTATGCTTAGAATCTGGAATGTCGTTGTAGGGGAAACAGATCCAATGATGGTTCCAATTACTTCCAACGGTTGGTCGTCAGAAACAGTTATACATCTTCTTCTGTCGACTTTTTGTAGATGCAATGGGTTTTCGAGTGGATCACGATTAAACAGACTTCAAGGAAACTATTCCGCAGATTTTCGAATCCGATTGCCAGTATTCCTGTCGAGAGATAGATAGTTTAATTGGCCATCGGGTTTGCTTAGGGCTAGGACTACTTCAATCGAGATGAGGTAGGTGTATCCCAAACACTATAAACAGTGGGCAGGACAGGGATTTTCTTTGACGAACACCTATTTTCTTGGAAAAAATCGCATTTTTCAAAATAAGATTTACCAGATTTAAACGAAAACTATATCTTCTGCGAGGTTATAGTAGTTTGTTGCACATGATGGTATAGGCGTGCTAATCAGTAGACAATAACCAATAGTAAGCTTGGTCCACAATTAAAGACAGTGATAGTAATCAGATGGAAATTAAAAATATTAGGATGGTGACTAGCAAGACAGTCACAAAGTCAACACCAATTGTTTCTGAACGCAAAACCAAAGCCTCAGCAGTTTGAAGGATGCGTTTCCATTGTTTCGAAAAATCCCAGAGAAATACGTTGTAAATTCTGACTCTGTGTCATGTTTGAATTATATTTTGCTGCTGTAAATACTGAGAGTCCTCTATTGGTCTCTATACAAGCGCTTGGAGTTTCTAGTTGTGTTTCCAGCCACCTGGGTACAAGCCACTTCATATTTTATTTTAACCCAGTTGTAGGGCCAGAGTTTATGAAGTCTCATCTGTAGTTTTTTGGCTGCCGTTATGCGAACACCAGTGGCCCACTGTATTTTTGTCTACTTCCTGGTTGGTTTAATCGGCATATGGATTTGGTAATCTGTTGGCCAATCGGAACTGTGGTACTATACCGAAATCCTGGTCTTAATCTAAACACATCGATGTCTATAGTTAGAGCCCCGTTAAGCCCGTGGGTACGTGAACTCAGGAGTGGAACAAACTTACTCACGTTTTGAAAATACTGATTAGGCATGAAGCCGATCATATTCAGTGTCTGTCCTGTCAGTCAGAATAAAACGGCACTTGATCCGTCAGGCACATCTACTTATTTTCATCAGATCACCAGAGTAACAGACTATGCTGTGTGGATTGCGTGGAAACATTGATGGTCTTACATATCACACCGGGGTAAACCTAAGTCACTGATCATAGGCACTGAAATTAAGAAACAGGCGAGTCCATTCTGAAACACTGGATATGCCTGATCACAACTGTTTGCCTTTAACAAGCCAATTGAGAGGATGAATAATACGGTCCTAGTAAACTCATGGAAAACAGGACACTTAACTCACTTGTTGAGAACAAACGAAATGTTGGGTTATCCCTGCAGTATTCAGTTGTAGGTGATCTCAGTAGACGAGGCAGCAATTGGTAACAGTATGCATCAAAAATGAGTGAATCACACTTGTAGAAACGTAGTTCACTCGGGAGTGGAATCTTAGAAATATTGATAACAGTTAGCTCATTCGGTTTGTGATAATGAATGTGAATGGAAGATGGGCACTGTGCAAACATAACCAGGGTGGATTGAAGGGTTGATTATGTTTAGAACAGTCCTAGAATAGATTACGGATGAGTAGTCGGGGATTTGGTTAATTTCAAATCGGACATCACTCATATTTGATCGCGCTTGTCGGATTCAAACAGATTATCCAGCCGGCCTTTTTCGAAAGAAAGCACTAGGGTTGAGTTTCGCTCTCATTAGAGCTCGTCAGTAGTGCATATCATCGCTACCTCCGGGACTAGAACTCCGGCCACGCTTTCATAAGGCGACCGTGTTGACCACTGCGCTATTGACCCCACATTAGGCACGACCGAATAATCATATCTGAACGATCAACCACTTTCGCTTGTGAGTAATTATCAGGTTGCCCGATCGTCTCGATAGGAGACACAGTAGCTGTCATTTTAATTCAAGTCGACAATCCCGCGATTAGGACTTCCTAGACAGGTCGAAATCTCCGACCTGATTAAACCTGTTAATCGATAGTTTAGATTACTGATGAGTAGTCGTGTATTTGGTTAATTTCAAATGGTTCATCACTCATATTTTATCGCAGACTTCGCATTTAGATAGGCTTTCCAACCAGCTTCCTTCGAAAGGGAGCACTAGACTTGAGTTCCGCTCTGATGATTAATCTAACACAGTATGTGCTCTACAAAGCTGTCGATTATCTGGGAAACGACAACAAAGAATATCCAATTTACCAGCTCTCATGGGGACTCATTTTCTTACGTCTAACATCAGTCTGAAATGTAGCTCATCTCACCCCACTTACTACCGAATGAAACCGCATTGCGTTTAATAAGCTATCTGTTGAACCCTGTTTGCACACCATTTTGACCGACTTTACCATAATCTTGTTGAATGAAACCAAGAAATACCTCTGTCACTAGTCCACCAGGCCTTAGTGTAGTGTGGTAACTTGTGAATCTGGACAGTCTGTTGGCTTGCACTAAATTATGTAATGAGCGTCTTGACAGAGTCACTCCTTCTACTAAACAAAAGCGTGAAAAATGTAGCTTCCAGAGATATACAAGTTTGAAGTTGAAAGAAGATGCCCTACGATTTCAGGGTAAATTCAACGGTCTTAAAGAAGTGTCACCTACTTACTGTTCACCTGCGCAGGCTTTGGTTAACACCCGTAGCAATTACTATTTGCAGACCTGGACATCTTGGATCCAGTTTTACCTGAAAGGCAGATATATGCAGAACAGATTAAATTACAGCCTGCTAGGACCTGAAGCAGAAAATTCTGTGCTGTCTCTTCAGTGGAATTATATGAAACGGTGCACATATATTTGTCCACTGACTATTATAGGAAGAATCTCATAATCATCTGCATGTAACTTTCCATTTCTGGTGTTTCTGGTTTTAGAAGACTGCTTAAGAAATCATAGTATGTGAGTTTCATTGGCCTTTTTAAGCCCACCTAACAGCGCACGTTGTTGGCGGAAGCGGTAAGCAACCTCATTTCACGTGATGTGAACCTGCTGATCACCACATTATTAACGTCCACGATCGTACCACCGTATCTCAACTGTTAGAAGGTAATTGGTTGTCAGTAAGATTCTGGCTAACTTGGCATTGTGTAAGATGATATACTAAGGTTCCTGTTTCACTGAATCGTTAGCTGGCAATCTTACATTATCATTCAAGTTTTGGCTTCTGAATTCAAAAATCTATCTATCAATGTTCGAATAGTAATGAACAACCCATTCTTTACCATTCACTTTTCATTCGGATGAGGTTTTCTGACAGTCTCATATTTCAATAAAAACTTTGTAAAATGATATTCACATGTAAAGAAGGTCATAGGCAATACAGATGGTTTTACTTGCAAGGTTTGGAAATTGTATCCATTGACTGAGTGAAACACAAATGTGATGCTTAATACTAGATGGCATGCTATAACAGATTAGGAGTCCAGAACCTCTGTGGGGCAAACTTTCTTTTCTCATTATCACATTTTCGTTAATGACATTTCTTGTTTCAACCTTTCTGAAGTTTACAAGTAAGCGGTAGGGTGTATATTTTATGTAAGCTAACAACCACTCATAAGTGATCGAAGCTATTGCATTCCCATAAATATTTCATCCATCCGCTTTGAAAAAATTCACTAGATTGGAGCTTCACTCCTACTAGGGCTCAACAATACTTTCCACAGTCGGGGCTAAATCCCTAGTCACTCTTTTTTCGAGGCGAACGCGCTGATTGCTGAGCAGTTAATTTCCCACAAACAAACAAAAGAATTCCATGTACTTAATACAGTGGTAAAGTAAATTCAGCAGTGTTCGTAAGGAGCTATCTGAAAAGTCTAACGGAATGTAGCTACAGTAATGTTGTTCACTTCATGTAAACCAGCAACAGATATACACTGTTTTCTAGTTGTTATGTGGCACCGAAACAAACAACTATGACAAACTTCAATGAAGCTTGCTAAACCGTCATCACTTGAACGGCATGACAAGAAGTAATATGAAGAACAGCACAATCAGTGTGATTGTAAAATAAGAGCGCAGAACGGTTGGACGAGCATTCGAAACTCAGTGAAACTGTCATTAAAATATTTTCACGGAGGGTGGGATTTTACGACATGAAGTGAAAAAGCAAACATTACTTAAACATATTCCA
The DNA here is from genome assembly GCA_014338405.1 of Paragonimus skrjabini miyazakii. NCBI lineage: Eukaryota > Metazoa > Platyhelminthes > Trematoda > Plagiorchiida > Troglotrematidae > Paragonimus > Paragonimus skrjabini miyazakii. Next base: position 61,795 of record JTDE01000030.1, read on the forward strand.
CAAAACCACGTACCCTAGTAATATGACTATTAGTTAACGAGTCGACGATAGCCACTGTTAGCAACAAACAAACAAACAGATGATAACGGTGAGACTATGACCTACGGGAAGGCGTGAAACGTAATCGACGCAGGATTACACGGCCACCTCAAACTTTACTGATGCTGTTCGATGAGACGGCTGATATCAAGTGATCTGATTATGAAGACGTTTTGCATTGAGATAATGCAACTGAAAAACGCAGTGACAGTGTTCTGGGAGTGAGCAAATAAAAAATTTAAAAGACGATATAAGTTACACGATAACGACAGTTCGTGTAACAACTGGTTATAATGAAAACAAACCCGAATTAACGTCGAAATACTTGTGTCCACAAAAGACCCGGCCGACAACAAGACTTAGGACTTAGGATAAAGGATTTTCAACAGCAACTCAGCTGGTTGCTGCTGTCATAGGCTGCGTCTTAGGCCGTCTTCTGGACTCACAGTTATGTTGGGTTTTCTTCGCCGTCGAAAGCAGTAGTCCCCTTAAAGATCGAATTACTAAAATGTATCACTGGCCCAGACAAATTTTCTTCTGGTCTGCACGTGGATGGAAGATTAGTTCATTTGAAGAAGTAGCGGATATACCACGGAATTGCCGGTTTTTTATGTCCTCTGAATATCTGGGGTTCTCTAATTTGTAAAAGAGTTAGCGCAATTCACGTGTAAAATAGTGAAGGCTCAGTCTCAAAGCTGCTCAAAGACAGTGTGACTTATAGACTAAGCATAACTAATGAGCAACGTATTTGCAAGCAGCAATCCGGAATTTGTCCATACCGTGACTGTACACATACACCTACATATTCCCCCAGCTACTTGAACACCATCATTAATACAGAATGCCGACAAATGTATTTTTAAATATCATAAACCTTCCGTTGAGTTGAAGCCCCTGAGTTCTGAATTCCGAAGGAGTTGTGCACGAGAAGCACTTCAACATCCTGAAAACAATATGTTGTTGGATTTCGGGACGATTTATGATTCGTGGAAGTTCATCGCTTAGTGAGACTCAACAAGGTTGGTTAGACTCTCGTTGCGTAACCAACTTTGAAGTGAATGAGATCCTAGACGAAAGCTTGGCAAACTGCGAGTACGACGGTGAAGATCTGCCTCCAAGCACTCGGTATCGTGTCAAGGTTTCACTAAGTAAGTGTTGAAAGAAATCAAAGGATGTCCCATATAATCGATCAAATATTCCACGTCACTATATGCCAATCAACAAGCGGTGAAAAACAAACGGATGCACATTACCGCTGTGGCAATCAGTATTAACAACACCTGTAAATCGATCGCCTTAATTTGAACAGTATTACAAAATATAAAGCATGATGTGGCTGACAAGCTCGTCTCCACTAACTCTTCATCAGGCTAACTATATCACACTTTTATCACAAATTTACGATAAAGTCAATCAGCAGTAAACTGAGGACGAGTGATTAATGACGTCGGTCCACACAGTGTCTTGCCATAATCAAGAACACACTTAAACAATGTGTCTTGACTGAGAACGAGCTTATTGGCTGCTATTTTTCATTGCCTTGCTGAGAATTATCACAAAATAATCACACAGATTGCACCACAGTTCCATTTGATAAACCAAACAGAAAAGCAAAAGGATACCTGTGTGAATATCTTTGAAACCAGTTTGTCCTCCTGTTGTTGGACTCCTTCTAACTACTTGTGACATACTGCCCTGTATTTGAATTAAAAACAGATGACTGCTATCTTTCAAGGGCCTTAGTGGAGATAAAGACGTTGACCGTGCCCTTCGCCACAATCACTGCCTAGCAGCCTCAATGTTTGATGGCATCATCAATGGCAGTATCAATGTTTGTTGGCATACCTCCGGGTCATGGTAGATGAGCCGCTTGAGAAATACCTTGCCCGATATCGATCCCCTTACTGAGCTCTTCACCAAGAATATCCTCCAGAATATACAGGCAGCACACATTTTGCGTTAGAGTCCCCGATGTGCTTTTCATATATGCAATGCTGAGCGATACGTTCAAACCGAGAGAACACTGCAGTATGAAGCCAATGGGTCGATGGTTTCACCCAGTTGTCAGAAAGATATTACATCGTTGCCAGCTTGAGGTGTTCATTTTTGTTCAGCCTGAGAAGTTGGTTTGTACTTCCTTATGCACGTTTTCCGAAATAGTGCTGCTGCACATACTGCATCTTCGATGACACTTTCAGGACTTTCTAATTCGACAGTAACTCTAAAAAGTTGCGTGTCACTGGGCGACAAAAAGATAGAATTAGTGTCATTAGACATCCACGGTACGACTAAACAGTAATGGTTCAATCGTACTCTTCCTAGTGCAGTTAATAATTTCAGGGAAACGAAACTCAAATGACTGATAACTGGCGGATAACATACTCAACCATCAGAATAGCTAGTATATCTTCCAGCGAATAGGATTATCTAACCTTTGCTTTGTTATCAAACGGCCGGTTGTGTTGGAATTTAGAAAGTCCCGCAAAGGAGGAATAGTCTTGAAAAAAACACAGTTCACAGCAGGGAGTTCTTTGGAACCCTTAGCTTGTGGACTAGAATGCCTGCAGTCAAACAGGGTGCTGACTGTTTCCATCCACTGATTCGTTTGATTAGTACCAATTGAGCCTCTGGAACATCACATCTAAGCAACCTGTCCAATTCGCAACGCCAAACACAACTTATTTTATGCGATATTGCAGCTCAATCACATATTTCAGGAGCGCTAATGGCATAAAAGGCAAATCCTTTATAGTGTACGCCTGGTCAACCTCACCGATTTCATTCACATGTCATGGAAGCTAATTGAGATTTTCACCGACACTTAAATGAAGGTGCTCCATTGTATTTCATTACTGTAAAGTTGGATCTAAGTGTAGCAATATGATATTTTTCAACAAACCTTTGTTTATAATAATCGTGCCTGAATCATTATAGTGAAAAACACGTTCTGGCTAAACTGGAGCAACCGCAGTTAATACACACTTGCTAACTGGGCTCTTCATGTTGTAGAGTGCACAGTTACAAGACGAGGACTAGGTTGTCGCTTAGCTCCTGGAGATGTGGTACAAGCGATGATACAGACCTTGGCAATCGTCTTTATCACAAGGAGTTTTCAATCGACAATCTCGAATCCCATGTGATGCAATCAGCTGCGAAATAATATCGTCCAATCACTGTGCACTAGCATGTTTACTGGGTCTGTCGAAGTTACTTAACACAGAGCATCCTTCAAGGGATGTGCTAGTCAGCACACACAACAATTCATGAAACAAGCCTTTGTGGTGATGAACTCTAGACCCTTCACTTGTTCTTTCGTCATCTCATTTTCCAGTCAGAAATAAACACAAGTTACTTCTGACAGTACGACAGCTCTATAAACTAGATAATGCCGCTGTTCATGCAATTCTAATTTATCTTTGCAGAACTAACTCACTTAGGCGGAGGGTGTCGGTTTACTACCCCCAGTATCTCCAAAAAATTAAGGTGTGAGTTTGGTACACCGTGTGAGTAATGATGAATTTCGCCGGCGTATTTTCAAGTAGCAGAGACTCTTTTGGTCATTAAACAAAGCGAAATCCTACCAGTCGCTTTGTTTGCACGAAAGCATCTTAATCGTTTGAACCAACCGCTTGCTAGGCCGTGCCCTGTTCGTGAACGGTGGTTTAGACTGGAGAGGGCAATCGGTGGCCAGCACGACTTGGGGTAAATGTTTTAAAACGCAGACACTGACGATCGCTTCTGTAATAGGTTTCCGGTTTTCTGATTCGCGTTCCGAGGATGTTGAATTTAGGTTAATCAAGATGTCATCAGACGGATGTGAATTGCGTTCTCGATATAAGTCAAAGCAGGCACTGATTTATTGTCGTTCATCTTTCTACTTCCTTCACCCGTTATTTCACACGGCACAATTTCCTATCTTCCTTGTTGGCAGTATTGTACATCTGCAGTTATTGGTGATATATATATATGTACGTAACGGTGGATGAGTAACGGGCACAAAATTAACTGTTTTACGAAAGGTTCTATACCGCACCATTTCTAAAAGAAGACTGAGCTGGATAATTCCATTCGTTTGCATTTTCGCATCGGGTCATAAACAGTTCCTCTGAGTAAGAAACAGATACCAGAACTTCCCAAAATGCGTTGTATTCGCCAGTTCTTTTTCAGTTTCCAGAACTTCTTTTTGATACTTGGCAGATGCCCGCCTTTTAGAGTAAGTGAACGCATTTCAAATAGGTCAACGATTTAACATGCAATGTGACGTGCATAGCTGGCTTCCTCGACCGTCAGGCGCTTGCTGAAGATCAATAAAACGATCCATTCGACGAACGATGTTTGAATGGGTGAATTTGCCAAGGCTCATGAAGTATGGACACAATGATACGCTGCACATCTTACGGAACACGAGAACTGGATGATGGCTATACTTATCTAGTAGATACAAAGAGTGCTAAGATTCCGAGGCAAAGTTAATTGGTTCAGGGTTAACAGTCGTATTAACTGGGAAACATACGCTATCCAGCACTTTTTGATTGAAACATAATGGATTCAGAGATTAGTTCAGCTGCGCACGTTGGGGACGGGACTTGATGTTTCCATGAATTCTCTAGTTTTTTTGAGTGATGATAACGCATTCAATTTTAATGAGCTGGATCTAACCCAATACTACTAACAAGGTCTTTGGAAGGAGATATTAGGTTTACGTCCACAAGGTATGCATTTTTGGTCTGCATAGCTGGTGTAATGACCACTCAAATGGATGGCAATCCTTCAGTCGCTATATCCGGACGCTGAAGTCTTTTATTTCTCGACATATTCCATATATACTTTCCAGACGTGCAGTCTGACATTACATATGTTTCATAGCACAAGTGAGTGGCTATTGTTTCCATAAAGGCCTAGCTGTAGACGTAAGAATGATAGACATCTCCCTTCAAAAATCGGCCGGTTTGAGTCTTCTTCGAGGGATATTGAATCACAAACATCTTACAGGCAAAATTAGGCTAAGCTTGTTGTTTTGAATATGCGATGGATGTTTAAGAAAGAAATAAAGGTCGGTAAAGATTTCGGTTTCGGGAAATGTACACTAACACGGAGAGCTAATTAACCACAGAAGCGCCTAACCATAATCTCTCTAGCATACAACATATGCAGTATACTCTCGAAAGATGAAGGAGTGCATTCTTCTGGTCAGATCAGTCACTTTGCGCTGGGAAATTTGAAAGTTACTTGTGGGATGATTTTCTGGGCTGGACAAATCATGTTACGCAACGGGTTGTAAGGTTACTGAAAAATCCTGTGTTTATATAGTGAGTTTCTTATGACTTATTGCCAACCTATGGAACGGTGTTTTACTTCAGGCAGCCTATCTGGATGAAGCGGGGAATACGGTGTGGATATCTGCTTCGTAGCTGTTAACAACAGAAGTCTTCTTCTTGAGAACAGGATGGCAACATGATAAATCAACAAACAGAAAATAAACGATAAATAAGTCGTGTTAGATGACCTGAGCAACAAACGTCGCCCTCATGGTTGTTAAGACGTAGACGTTAAACAGACCAAGGTAGTTGAAAATAATCCTTCCTGAATCTCATTCAAGGGTGGCGGCGCTCTTTTGTTTGCTTCCAAGAAGGTATTCAATGTAATCTAAACGACGAATATGATGTAATGGCCTGAAGGATTAGAAAGACAGACACGCAAATGGAGATTAAACAAATGAGGTTGTTTACTACCAGAGCCGTCGCAACGTCAACACAAATTGTTTTTGAACACACTGGGGGGCATTATGACGTTTGATAGCCAATACCTCAGTAAACTGCAGGATGCGCTTCAGGTGGCTTCAAAAAATCCCAGAGAATGCATCACAAACCTTGATTCAGCGTTCTGTTCGGATTATGTATTTTGCTATTGATGAGGATGGGTGCCATCCATCGGCCTCCGTGCACACACCTGGCGTTTCTAGTTGTGTTTTCGGCCACTTGGAAACGTGCTGCTTGATACCAGAAGCTAGCTATCGGTTTGTCATCCCTATGTAGCAAATACTGCAACTACAGGAATATTTGTATAAACAATGGGATGTGACAGACGTAGGCCTTTTGTTCGTAGCTGAGGAGACTGGTAAGATTTTGGTTTGCTGTATAATACATAGTTTTACAGCGTTATAAGATCTGGATACAGCAGCTGTTAAACACCTTTCTGTCATTGTTAATCAGCCGTCCACTAGACATGGGAATTTCTAAGTACACCGTTCTCTTTGGTACCGTTGGTTCCTATATCCTTGGGGCAACGACTGCTATATTTCTTGATAAAATGCAATGGGGTACCCGTTGGCTTGCAGCGTATCTCTCAATGTGCTAAATTTTTGTGGTAGATTATCATTTGTGCATAGCCTCCGCGCTCTGTGGAGAAGCGTTTGAACAGGGCTTCTCTTATATTGCACTGAACAGAAGCTTTCAACATGTATATACTGTCTTATACAGGTAGGCTTTCTGTAAATAGGTCTTCCTTTCGTGTCATCTGATCTTCGGATAACTAGAATGTCTAAGAACGGAAGGAAGTTGTTTACTTCGTTCTGTCTAGTTAGCTTAAGGTTGGGATATGCGTGATTCAACTCCACAAATAATGTGTTTAAATCACTTGAATTATCAGAAATAGCCAGGATGTCGTCTACGTAGCGTTTGGACCAACTTTCACCCAATGCAGATTCTACCTTAGCCGCAAAGAAATCAGCTAAGAGTGAACCAAGTGGACTGCCCATTGCAACCCTGTCTACTCACCAGAAAGTATACCTCTGGGAGTTGAATTTTACATGATGTTTGCACAGCAATAATAGTGATTTTATTCCGGACACTGGAATAGGAAAAGCATTGCTACTTAGAATACAACTGCAAATGTTATCAAACGTTTCATGCAACGGAGTGTTAATGAAAAGGGAAGTCACATCGAATGAACACATCGGTTTGTTCCGAACATGTAAACCATCTACACAGTTTACAAGTACAAAACTGTCTCTCAGGTTGTACTTACTGAAAGGTTTTTGACCTGTTCAAGCAGATCAGCTAGCCAACCGGCTAACTTGTGCTGCGCTACGTTGCAGATTGGCATTATTGTTCAAAATTAGTTACGTGTCCATGTGCGATCAGAATGTACGAAATGTTACTCCGGAGAACATCACATGATGTTCGTCTTCTCATTGCCTCATTCAAGTTCATAAAGGGAAAAAATCGCTTCGAATGTGATGTAGTTTACTCAGGTTGATCAACAGTCCAGTGCTCGTAGCCAAGTCATGCAAAACGTTTACATAATCCTCCATCACACTACGTCTTCCGTATAAGACAACACGGAGAAATGGACGGGTTGTGGGATTTTGCACACGAGTAAAATAAAACTTAAATGTCACAATGTGTGAAACTTAGCCAATTACACACTGCCGATCTGTAAAGACAACCCCGACGTTACTGATAATAACGTGTCAGTATCAGGGTAATTGATGAGTTGTTGGGATAAAGGCTGCCACTGTGTCATACCTACGGATCCTCACAGCTGATTTTAGGTATACTATTCGGTTGAGAGTCTTAGAAAATTCTGAGACAACATTATCAACCGGCTTATTTTTGCAGACGTGAGGCGAATTCTGCCAGTCTTCAATTCAATTAACGCAGACAGAACATGAATTTTGTGAGGTGAATTCATTTTGTACTCTAATTTTGGTCACAAAACACGTAACAATTAAAATTAAACTAGATTGTTAACTGAAAATAGTTGAATGATTAACTATGATCATCTTCAGCTACGCCGATCCTGGTTAGAAATATTTACACATGCGTAATATAACTGCTAAGTCCACAGAGGTTTATGGTGAGTGCTTAACAAAATGCAACCCGGTGGAGTTGCTAAAGTATATTGTGGTCTTGTTGACTACTCGCAGCAGGTCCCTGGTGTTCGACCTCAGGAGCTTACGATCAGATTACACCTGCGTGGTTTTCTCAGTCAAGGTCAAGGTAGCTTGGGTAAGTCACAGGGGATTGTTCGGCTGTTTTCGATCAACCGTCCATTCATTTTCAAGGTTGACTGTTACGCGTCAATGATGAAAATAAGGTACAAAGTAAATTCCTGTTGTGAACACTGCGTTCCTTCCATGCTGTTTGGACCATCTGCATTATTGGTTTTCTCTCCGTTCTTTTTGAGCCACAAGTAGATTTGCTAGACATGAAGATTCCTTTCGAAACCCGCTTAAGTTCTCCACTTACAAAAAGCTTACGTGGCACATTAAATTGATCTATGTCAGATTTTGGTGTCATGCATTCTTTACGATTTATTGCAGTCTACTCGGTGATTCATTGCAACAAGCTGAACAATGCACATGACTGTAAACCGGAATGAAACAAACGATATAAATCTGCGTTGTGTCGAGATGGCTGAAGAGTTGAAAAACTTGGAAGAAGTTAAATTTCAAGAACATTTTTGTTAACAACGGGGTGCACAAAACCTGATGCCGTTGACAATTTTTTATGGATACCAATCTGCGGCTAAATACATAACATTAGCACCGCGACCAATGCACTCTGGTACTGATACTCAGGTACAACTATGATTTTGTTGATGAAGACTTCCTTCGCACATCTTTATCAGGTACCTAAAACTGTATTCACTACATTTTACTTGGTTGTAAGGTGCCAATCTAAATTCTCTGATACGTCAAAATTATGACTGTTGATAAACTATCGCATTATGCCTAAAGTTAAACTTTGTTGAAGCAGTTACAAAAGCTTTCCAGTAACTGATAAACTTCCGGTATTTCTCGTTTCATACACATATAACTCAACCTGACTGATCCTTTCAACCCCAGTAATGTATATTCATGTGTTCCTAGATCTTCTTACGGCCTCATATCTTCATGTGGCAATCCGTCTGGTCTGAACTTCACCTAATTTGCACGTTTTCAAGCTAACGTGCACCTAGCGAGACTTTCTGTGATTCGTGTCTTCACTTGCCAATAATCGTGGTTAGCAAGCGGTGCCCTATCGATTTTCTGACTCAGATATATTGAATCGGGTTAAACATATTTACTATCTTATAACGAACGAAGATACACTAAAGCAATGCATAGGGACATTTTTTAGACTGTTCCAAAAAGTAGAACATCAGTGCAATTTCTGTTTCCCAAGCGGTTGCAATTTTTTCGAAGTCCTCAGTGTGGTCAGCATTCAGTATGTTAATACCAACATCCTAAAATACGGGCTGTGCAAGGCTATCTCCGTATGCCGATTCGATAAACCGCAAGGTCGTAATGCAGATACATAATTGAATAGATGGATTGTTCTGAACCGACAGATTAGGAAGCAAATTCGGATACATGTGGAAATACCAATAGAAATTGAAAGCCAGCCAACCTATCCTCCTTATTGGTTCACCCAATAGGTCACCATGGTTGCTTTATCAATGTTAAAAATGCCACCTGGATTATAATATTTCTGCTAACAATTAATCCCCAAGACACATGGCTTTCTCAATCAGAAACGATCAGCTAGGAGTCACCTGTGCAACAGACGTTTCTGTCTCATCCGCCTTTTCATAATTAGTAACTAGACTGATGTGCAGTGTTTCTGATATTCCTATTTAACCTGTTGCTAGAAAGGACTTCACGCTTTGTATCTAGGCGTTCTATAAAATTATTCAAGTCGCAATACTTTATATACAAGGCAGCAGTTGTCTTGAGGGCTACAACAATACTTCACATACTGACCTATATACACCTAAATTGTGCAACCTCTAATGATCATGACACACAATTGTAGATCGAATTAACTGTTCCATGACAAACACAATCCATGAATTAAAGTGAAAAACTGGTCTGATTCCCATACTGTTCTCCGGCGAAGCAGGCTGAACGTTCCATAACAGTAGAGGCACTGCTGCCTGTTACAAAACTCCCACTATCCATAGTACGTAGTTCACTAAACCGACAGGTCAGAAACCTACAGAAGTGTGTTTTTGATTCTTATAATTTAATCCCTGCCACAATTTTGGAGAACACATTATTGCTTGACAAATTCAGGGTGTATCCTGGAGCAATTAGCAGGAGGAGATACAATTTTGCTCCACGTAGGGTCTCTCAGAAGCTTTCCATTTGTTTTTCCATGATTAAACTTAACAACATTGTAGAAACTGTAAAGTGTCAACGGGCTGCACTGTGGGTCTTCCCGTGAACTAAAAGGTTTGAGTGAACCTTATTTAAAGAATCAAGTGGTTTCTGAAAAAATGGTTACACCACGAACTTCATGGAACTGTACAATTAGCTGCTAAGTCGAGTGTACCGTTGTACTGGGACGTGAAAGGACTACTGACCAGCCACATGTGTGAAATTGTTTCAAAATATAGCAATTAGTAGAAATTTATACATTACGTCATCAAATATGACGCTAGACTTCCAGCCATTTCACAAATCTACTTCTCAGAATACAGTAAGTGAACGAAGTATGATGAATGTCAATACCCTGGCTATTAAAAGTTATAATGACTTCTGACGGTTAATAAAAATTCTCCGAAGTTACTGTGCACCCAGCGGCAATAATGAATGAACCAGATTGAGCGTGGTTCCAAAGCTGCTTGTGATCTATGTTAAAGCGATTCGAGCACTTCTAATCTGTTTTGTTTAGTTCTCATCGTTGTGACCAAATATTTCACATCCACTGTTGATACATACACTAACGGAGCTTGCGGATTTCAGATTCTAGACATTTATGATTATAAAAAGTATCGATTTTGGCGCAGGTCATCAAAAACACGATTAGCAGAATGGCTAGTACTGCGTTAACTGTATATCTGAAGATTTGATAGCTCCGTTGAAGATGGTTATGACGGACAACGTCATAACATTTTATGATGCACTGCGCACTGTCGAGCAGAAACCTTGCTAGATGCTACTTTATATGTTAATCGCAAGCAGACGGTGATTTGCTGAACAGTTTGTTATCAGGCAATCATTATCCAGGACCTGGAACGATCAATTTTTCATTTCTCAAGTTACGTCCTTCTCAGACAGAAAAGAAACTTTGTTCATGGCCTGACATACGGATTAATGAATATATATACAGAGGGCACAAATGAGGTAGAAAGAGCATTTTGCGGCAGGTGTTTTTACTAACTGTCTTCCCAGTAAAATTTATTGACGGACGTATAGAACTGGAGTCAATAAAAGTTAAATGCCCATCGTTGATCCACACGACGCTAGTATACAAGAGAAAGATACTGACTGAAGTGAACAGACCTAGAGTGCAACACAACTGGAAATTTTGTTCCGATTCATTTCGGCGATCCACGTCCGTACTTCTTCTTTCACCTGCACCTGTGTAGCTGAACATGTCTGTTGCACAACCGGGCACTTTTTCAGAAGACATGTAAACAACACTCCACACAGCTGACTGAAGGAAAGATAAAATCAATTTTTGGTACAATGCTGGTGCATCTTGTTGGATGAGAGCACCAAATCTCACTTTAAATGGCTTTCCAGCCTATTTGCCAGTTGCCTAGTCGTCAATCCAAAGAGGTCAAACTAAATGTTTTGGCTACCAAAGTTCAGTTGCGCAATTTACAATTTTGAGCTCAGGATAAATATGTCCAAGTCCTAGAGTTTCCGTGACCATCCGTTATTCAGTTGAAAACTCCAAAAATCAATTAAGTCACCTTATTGCCTTACAAGTAAGAATCGTTTGATGTGATCATAGATATATTGCCCTGGATTTTGCTTGCTTAACGACCGCGATAATACGAATTCCCGGATAGTCGGTCCAAGGATGAGTAATGGAAAGCAGACTGTTCGCTAAGTCACCGATAACTTGCGGTCAACTCATGGAAACCATTCCAAAGGTTGAACTTTGTTTACCCATCAGGATGACCTTTACTTTTTACATTCAAATACTCACAATGAACGTTGAACTGTTGAAACAGAATGAAAGCAATTCAAGATTACACGAACAGTAAATCCTGTTAATAGAAAAACAAGTTTGCCCGCTGTTTCCCTGCCACTTCGTAATGCTCAACTGTTAGAAGTCTTTTGCTCGGCACATAAAAATAGTCATGATAGCGTCTGAACATTAATCGGTAAAAGAAACGGGAAAAATGGTGGAAAATAAAAACTCGCCAAAATTCATGCAGTGGATTTTGAAGGATAAAGTTCATGACAAAAAAACGAAGAAATGAATGGATATGTAAATACTTCCATTATTAGTAAGTGCAAGGGTGCGTGATAAATGAAACTGTGCAGCATGTCTCTTAATTTGTGCAAGTATTGTGCGTCGAAAGTTCGTTCAGATTATGCAAGGATCTGCTGTGCATTGCGGCTTAAAAGATCCCAAAAGTATATCGGTGAAATGCGACGACAATCAGTAATTCTCTATTAATAAAGAAGATAGACATGAAAAAATTATTTATTTTCTGGTGCACCTGTTTTCTTTGCAGTGCTTCCCGTACGATCGTTCTCCTCGCTTGTCGCCTGCACTGCTTCCATGATATTAAGCTTTACTGCCGTTGGTGGCTTTTTCTTCCTTCGTAAGAAGTTCATGGGCAATGGGCAAACATCATGATCCATCTCTGCGCGTGTGCGTTTCACAACCCACCATGTTTGCATTTCACCTTTGCCCTGAAACGATGTGCGAGTGATGTGACTGAGAATCGTGAACTGTATAATCAACAATACGAATGCCTAATACTTACTGCTGTTACATGTACGTTTGTGAAGGATGAGCGCACACACCACAGCAATAATGAGATATAAGCACCTTCGTTTAGTCCGCGATTATCGTTTTAGATTGGTTAAACGTGAACATTACCCACATTTCATAATCGCTTTCACATTCTTATAAGCCATTTGGTTCGTGAAAAGCTTGTGGGAAGGGGATAGGATTGTGTACAGTTGACATGAGTTGCCGGTTGACTTTTGTAAGCGTGCGAATCCACTTAGCGGAAGGAAAAATGACTGATGGAAGATTAAGGTGAATCTATTAATAGACGTGTTGTTTGTGGGCGGTAGTAAGAGTTCTACGGTCCATCCAAGACAAAATCTGGTTCAATCGTTCCTTCGACTAAAGCGCGCTGGGGAACGGCAACTCTTACGTCTTGTGTGTATAACCTGTGACCGCTAGGAATATCTGATATAAACAGTTTGAAAACCAACTGAAACGACCAGCCATAACTCATCAGGTGATCACTAATATCCTACCACGACAGGTCATTAATCAGTCATTTGTCTCTGCCTCGGTACTGGAAGAAATGTAGACCGTTTCTCGGCAGCTGCGAAACAAAAAGACTTTGGATGGAAATTGTTTGTCAGGGAAACGTTTGAAGCATGGATGACCGGTTTTTGAATGTGGTATGTTTTATTTGGTTCAATTCAAGCAACAACGGAAAACACATCCACAACTCTTTGTGAATCACCTTTTATTCAAAAGTATTAGAATCACGCAAAACAGACACAACTGTCAACGCATCCGTATGATGAACTACACTAAAAAGATCCTAGCAAGAATCATACTCGGCCAACTTAACGCAGAGGTTTTAAGGAACCGCGCAACAAATTAGGTTCTCGACAAATCGAAATAAAATTATCTCATGGCTTGCCGACCACCAGTTTCAAGAAAGCGTTTCGAATAAAACTCATCGCTTTATAGCCTGCTCGATAATTTTATTTAGACCATTAAGTTTTCAAGCTTCGAACCATTTTATACAGTCCTGATTATATTTTGATGTCCGAGTAAAAGCCGTCATTCATACATCTACCATTCATTTTCTTTCAGGTTTGCGCTAAATATTACTGATATGAGTGAAACTAAAGTGACTGATCGTGATATGGCTGCTTAGATCTCTTTTGAGTTGTGATTGGTTAATACGAAAACGAACGTCACCAAGTAAGCACGTTATCAACCAGGGCTTTACTATTACTCATCAATACAGATGTAGCCGGAGTATTCAGTAATTAGTGTCATTATAGAGAGTTCCTGTTTGCAAATAATTCCTGTCAACGTATGTCTTTCCTTCATACTATAGATTCACAGAATAACAGTATGCGCACTATTCCATGCTTAAAGGTATGTAGTATGGATAACTCCTTATGTTGGAGCGATCTACATATTATTTCTGATAAATTTAGTGTAACTTACACTTTTCCAGTCATAGATGCACACCTAACAGATAAATGTTGTCACCAAATCCAGTTTCTTGGTACCACCCAAACATCAGATTGGTCAATTTAACGTTGCTAGCCAAGTAATTTGAATGACCAGTACGAATAAAATGTATTGAGTATGACCGTATCTAACTCTGATATCTCAAGGGGGTACCTTAAAGCTTGAACAGTTATCAGCAAACCATGACTAGCTAAGTTTCTTGTGTAGTCAGTGTATAATTATTTCAGGCTTTCAATTGCTTTATCCTACCAGTAGTCCGGTATCTACAGCTGGTTTTGCAAGGAACTGTCAGTCTGTCTTAAACAAGAACCTGTATCCGACTAAGTACTCGCTCAGTTTTACACGTTGAGTTTAACCAAAGCCCTAATTATGGAGTTTCCTCGGCCAGATGGATTAACCGTAACCATAACAGGCTTTAAGAACACCTTACAGATAACAACAGTAGACAGTCCCACGTCAACAGCACTAATGTATAATTTACGACCCAACAATAATGAATTGGCTGAACTTTCACATTGTTAATTGGATCATTTACGTTGTTAAAATGTGGCTTCTATGAAATGGGTACATGAACCTTCAATGCCCCATGATGTGTTTTCTTTCCTGAGGAATCCCAAAAGCCTAATGTCATACAGTAGAAGAATGTCAACAATAACCCCAACATTGACGGAACCTACTGGGACAAGTGGCCGTAAAACACAACGTACTCACTTTGACCGTTATGGTACCACGTTTTTCAAAGATAAATCCACCAAATCGCTCTAGTATTTCGTGCGTTGTGTCTGAACAATGAATTTTGTAGGCTAAAATGTGAACAGAAGCGTTACATTACCGTATGTTGCAAGAAATGCATGATGTCAGTTTGAAACTATGTACGGAAAGCATTTGGAATGAGTTATTTGTTGCAACTACCTTACGTTTGTACGACTTGTTACGTCAAGGTATCAACATAACGAAGCAGGTGCACTACCGTGTTAAGGTAGAAACTCGAATTTAAAGAAGAGCCATTACTGAAGTAACCGTCATTGTTTGTTGTGAAACAGAGCAGAGCATAACGTTCATACCGAATTGGGGGGCGTTATCCTTTTTGGTCTGGTACAGTATGAAGAAAATCAATAATTGTTGTCAGATCTCAGTTAAACAAAAACCAACGCGTTGAAGTCACTAAAACGTACAAGCGATCAGCAGGGTTACAACACCTCAGCTGACTAAAATCCATCAACTCAATATGGTGATAACCAAATTGGTGATATTCAGATTGACTGAAGCTAGTATGTCCTACCACACTATGTCCACAAATTGTGGACTTTACGGTTTTGGATCATTCATGACTACTCCAAGCTCAAAGATTTAACACTGATTTTTCGAAGTGATATTTCATAAACCCTCGGACTATCTTAACACTGCTTACACAAATCTCCTTCTATCTGATTTAAGTGTCTGGACAGAAGAGATTTTCTGCAAAGCGTTGTTTATGCTATCACCTGCAACATTGCGTTCATTGGTTAGGGATTAACCTAAATTTGCATTGTTTTGTTGGAAGCAACCTAAGGAGTATGGCATAGCTCACATTTTCCAGACGGTCTCTGTGATAAATTGGCACAATAAAGCCTGTCCAAACGACCACCTGCTGGAACAACCATCTTTTGGAACTTACTGTAAGACGGTCGTTACTTTGAACAGTTAATAGTCAAAATCGCACGTCTATTGAATGAAATAGCTCATTCAAAAACAATACATTATCAATGACAAACAACCTCACAAATTGACAATGAAAAGTTTGTTGCAACAAATTAAATGGATTATATTGCTCACCAATAACGACACACTTTATTAACTAATCAATGTGTAACTGGTATTGTCTCTTTATAAGCTTTGCCAGAACTGCTGTAATTGTGTTGATGTGAAGAAGAAGAAGCCGTTGATTAGTACAGAGTTCCTATTATGTAACTTACGCAAATGCAAGTAGGACTGTTATCGTATAACTAGCACTCACCCTCTCCGGTACTTTCCATACGACTGGCCGTGTTAACTGTGTCACCAAATAGACAATACCGCGGCATTTTCAAACCAACAACACCAGCACATACGGAGCCTGAAGTGAAAGAGTTCTGGAGAGTTAACGAACATTGACCTCCCAATGATGTGATTTCACTTTTAATTTATTTTAAAAGATTATCAGTCTTTGATGAGTTATTTACGTTTACAAACCTGTTATGATTTAGACTGATTGTCTGCAGTCACACATAGTAGCCAGGTGATTGTATCCATCGGTCCAGTTTGACTTCATTCTCCATAATAAAGTTACGCACGTAAATTTTCGAATTGAACTTCCTTGTCTAACCGGTTACATTTAGACTTCGGATGACAAAATTTTGGACGCTATAATTAAGTTAAACTACTGCTATTGCGCGTGTGACATCGAAATGTTGATTACTAGTGCGTCAACTGAAGATTGATGATTTCAGTCACAGTTGCCTGCTAGTAGTATTATTTATTTTATAGAAGGGATATAGTTATTATTTTGTTTGCCCCTTTTCGGTCAGGTTTACTTCAGTAGCTCAACTGTATTCACATACTTCCATATTAAAAGTCACTACTTACAAGTAGTTAGAAGTGTGCACACAATTGGATCGTGTGGGATACACTAATGGAGGATATGATTTGTAATCAGTGAGTGAGATCGTTTGCTTTTAATTACTTACTTGCGAAGCGAGAAACAACTTAATGTAGGACCCAGAATCAGTATAGTACAATTAACAGGAAAACAAACAATGTTATGCATTGAGTCAAAACAGCTATAAACACTCCAAGATTTACTCAGAATAAATAGCCATCGAAAAGGAATTGAATTTAATGATATGATCTGTGAAATAGTGGCCAAGGTTTAAAAGTGTTGGTTAGTAACGCGAATACTTGCTGGTTTAATTATCCTTCAGATCCGTCTCCAATTGTTTGGGCCAGGGAATTACCAGACCCGTCATGGAGTATTGGCTAATGGGTGATTATTGTAAACTATAATAAGCACTATTTTGAGCCATTAAACTGGAAACTGGTTAGTAACGCAAATACTTGCTGGTTTAATTATCCTTCAGATCCGTCTCCAATTGTTTGGGCCAGGGAATTACCAGACCCGTCATGGAGTATTGGCTAATGAGTGATTATTGTAAACTATAATAAGCACTATTTTGAGCCATTAAACTGGAAACTGGTGCAAGCTGACAATCCGAGATGGATTGTTTCAATTTACACGAACGGTATGTGAACAGGTATTAACTCAGTATACGAAAATTTAAAAACAGTTCACACGTTAGAGATCAGGACAGCATTGCATCATCATCATCATCATCATAGATAGCAATATATCAATGGTTCACACTGATGCTTAACTGCCACACAACCATGAAGAAGAAGAAACAAATCCTGTATCAGAAGAGAAAAGAAAAAAGGGAAAGGGAGGGGACCTAGCTACTAAAAAATAGCTATGACAACATTCAAACATACAACGTCAAGGTGCATACACCCTGCAAACAAACAACCGAACTGTAAGTGAAAGTAAGCCGTCATCAGCAAGACAGATTCCTTACGACTTTCACTGCCCCGCATCATTAAGTGCACTTACTTCACAGACAACTCGGACGAACAACGACAACATTCACGCCACTCAGCTTGGTTAGTTGCCATCGCACCTAACGTCTCAAGCACCGACTCTGTGAGTCGCGTGGTCCAGATCCCGGGAGACGAACCCGATTTACAGTGACCAACCCTTTCGTGAACGATTTCATTTCTCTACGCCAGGTTATTACCTGTCCACCTCGCACCTTGTGCCAATCGACCGCAGCGTCGTCAAACAATGCTCTCAATGTGGCAAACGACTAGCTGGCATCCTTACTACATGACCTAATCATCTAAGTCTGTGCAAATGTAGTGACTGAACTAAAGAACTCGTTTTATAATCAACGCCAAACACCCGCTTCCTAACCTCCTCGTTGTTTACTCGCTGGTGCCACCCAATAGGAACAGCCTAACGCAGACATCGATAGCCAAATACTCGAAGTCGGGTCACGTCCTTTACCCTGAGCGGCCATGTTTCGGTGCCGTAAAGTAATACAGCTCTCACTTTTTCTGATATACGCAACCCTTTAGTTTCAGAGAGGTATCTTTGTGTCACCATAAGTGCCTCCGATTAATAAATACCGCCCTAGCCTTGGAAATATGCACCTCTATTTCATTCCGTACACCTCCACCGTCGCCGCCGTTGATGCAGCTTCCAGGTATACAAACCGGCCAACCACCTCCATGACTTCATTATCTAACATTAAATCCACTTGGTCAAGCACACTATCTGGTGTGATGAATCAGCTTAAAAATGTGCATTTTTTGATACCTTGTTGATTTCATGGATACACAGTGAATGATTTACCTCATAAGTGAACACAGTTGAACGAATGAAGGTGCTGCTTTTCAAGTATAGCAAGATGCTTAAATGAGTCCGATTTTCATGTTAAAACTTCGGAATTCTCCGTCTAATCGCTTAGAATCATTTTCTCGTACTATAAAGTTCTGTTCATTTATGAGTGTTTTGAGTATGTTTTGGCATCCATACATCGTTAATAGTTGAAGGTGTTACGCAGCTTGTTAGGCCGGAAATTTCGGGGTTAATGTTTGTCCTTACTATGTCTAGTCTTGAAACAAAAACAAGCAGCAAACTGGGTGGTGATCAAACGCGTAACTGTGATGTGTACAACCATGCTGACGTCTATGAGTATAAGACCACCTACATTGGCGAGTTTCTTCTGATCTAAATGGCTCATTAAAAATCACATAGGATTATCCACTGAAAAATCATTTCGTTTAAAGTTAATTTGAAATTGAGTTTGGTTGATTTGTTTACATTTGGTATGCTCGTATTATTGTATAAATGAACAATGTTAATAAAAATGTCGCAAGTATGGATTCTTATTGTTTTCTTGAGTTTACACACATTGTTTGTTCGATTTACATCTATTTTTTGAAAATAACCCCCCAGCAATTCTACTTTACTGCATACAGACGAGTTAGATTCACAAACTTGCATTTTGTTTTCCACATTCATTTGCATAGCTTTGTTGCCTATTAGTAGTTTCAACTAAAATGTCAAAATTCCGTTCCGAAAGTTCACTGGGTTTGTCTGTTGTTGATTTTCAATAGTAACGTATTGATTCATCCCGGTCAACTTTTCGAGAATATCTTTAGGGCAACCAGAATGGTTTGTGGTAAAGGTTGTTAGATTGGCTTCAGCTCATCCCATCAGTGCAACAAAGCCGTGCGTTACATTGAACCCACAGAATGACCGTTCATGCTACGGATGTCCTCATTTGTAAATGTGAATAAACAACCATATCTACTCTTAGCGCCTTCGTTGACAACGATTCCACGGGAGTTCGTAAGTAATGACTGGACAAGATGATCATCACAACACCTCAGGGGAAGAATCCCCTGTCCAATTTATTCTGAAACCAATTGAATCTTCGACCGATCTATGTGTCAGATTATACCGACCTTACTTCTGTCTAGCTGTCCAAGTGTCTTTGACCTGTTGTAGTCACTAGTTCTAACATAATACTGACTTTTGCCTATATACGCCTGGCCCATTATCCTTCGTTTTCTGCCTAATTTGGTTGCCTGGTTTAATTACCATCAAATCTGTAATTACTTCATCTAGTCCGAAGATGGTTCTGTAACAGGATTGAAGCGTTACCGACTGATGGCAAGTTATTCTAAAACTACAGATGCTCATCCTGCTCCAAAACGTGTTCCAACCCCCCAAAAAACACTTTTTCAAATGCCTTTCCTACATACTGCAGTGTACGAGTAAATATCGGAGATTGCCGTAAACCAAGTTTATTCCGCTAATGTTGAATTCGTTTTTCATTGATCGTCCGTGAGTTTTTCATTTTTGACTGCCTTTTTCACTCAGTTAACATCAATTATCTTTCCTTAATGGCAAAAATGATGATGGTTTTCCGCCGTTGTGAACTTTCAATATGCAGGTTCTACGCAGAATAATTGAGGCACGATTAGTACCATCAGAGTCCAACGTGGGGCGGTATATCTTCGTATGGATTACGCCTCTGGTCTTTGGTTATCTTATGCCAGACAGTGTTTTGTTTGATTTGCGTGGTTTGTGGCCTCATTATAGCGGTTCATGACCTGCGAACCACATTAGCCGTGGGTCTTCTCAGTGTACTGTTTGATTTATTCAAGATCAGTGAACACCGATTTTCAATTGAACGCTCACAATTACTTAAGAATGGGGACGAACATGTGCTTGTTATAACATTTCAACGAACATTATGCTGAAGACTTACATTTACTGATACCATGGGGGCAAAACAGTCGATGCACTATCAAAAAAAGCTCCCATAATTGTTAGGCGGAATATAGATAGTTTCATACTGTTTCAACAGTGCTAATTATGTAAATAACCCGTAACATGTGGCTTAAAACGTTGAACATTCTTTAAGCCGTCCTCGCCGGAGTTTATTCATGCTCGCAGTGTTACCGTATTACAACATAGTAGGGCACAGATTCGATGGGATAACACACTTAAAGTTACCGAAGAGATTATGTTCGCTGACAATGCTGGTATGTTTGTCATCTGCATATGTGGGTTGATTTCATACTCCGTACCTTCATGAAATACAGTCTGCTGTCATTTGGAACATTCTTTGCGTTAGAAAAAATCTTTATTATTCGTCACTATCTTAATTTAATTCGTAGTAAAATGAAGGTCAACACTGTCTGAGTTAGTGACAAAAGGATATGCAGGTCATTTTGCACATCAGAACTGTCCCCCAGGAAGTTAGTAAAATAATTTCACACTCTTACTTACCGATGTAACCTTACCTGTTGAAAAATATTGCTTTTTTAACACGGGGTCAGTAAAGTAAAAATGCAAAAAGAAAACCGATTATGACCTAACCGGGTTAAAATTTGATTGGTGTCTGACTAAACCTATTTTCTGTAAACATGATTAGCTTACTAAAACTGGTCAGTGTTGCTTCTCGGACCCAAGCATAGTATTTAGTAGTGTAAAACCAAACGCGATTGAACACCATAGTTAAGTCCAGAATGTCAGTGGCGTTCATCTGGAAATAATGTTTAGAAGAATGCGGTCGGCCTTTCATTGGATTTGTTCATTACTATCAATTGCAAATAACCAAATCTTTCCTCATAAAGTTGGACACTTCGCACTGCTACGCTCCATATTTCTAAAGTCAAGCTTCACCCTAAAGAAATAGTTTATTTCCACCATGTTGATGTTATTTATTTCGGTTTAGTTCGCTTTATTAAGTTTATTCACAGTATAAGGTCATCTAGTGTAAATCTAATGGTTGGAAACAGTGGTGTCACTATTCCCAGCTCGCATTGAGGATTTAAGTGTTCGGACGTCCACCGAATTTTGCCAAACGAGGTGACGTCATCAGTGCGTAAGTGTTTCAGCCTATAGGTTTGAGCGTAAAGTTTGACAGAGTTTGGTGGACGTCTGCTATTTTAAGCCTCAGTGGGTTGACCTTCTGACCTGAGTTCTGGTTGTTCACTTTCTGTTGTCTTGACTCTTGACCTGAATCATTATCGACTGTTTTCTGTTGCACTTGGATTTCGACCCGAGGCCCGATTGGTTAGCATCTGCAATTTTTGTTTTGTTGCTCTGAAGTTTCATTAGCTGTATTTTGTTGCTGTTGACCTTTGACTCCGAATCTGACTGGTTGATCTTTGTCCCTCGACTGTGTGCGTTACTACTCCGTTTTTGCAGTTCGATCCGATTGATTATCCATTGTCGCGTTTTGATCACCAGTTGCCGCGTTCGGGTTTGCTGGCATTTGAAGCTTGACAGCATTTATATCTTCTTAAATCTCTGGTGCGCATTGGTTCATAGATATTGTTCAGTTCAAAGTGTGTGTTTATCGACCCGACTGACGAGTACCAAGTCTCAAAACATTCTCTTACACAACTGAATTTTGCCGGAACAAGAACTTCCGCGGTGCTCAGGCTGAAGATTTGTCTAGTTGGATCCTGGCGGACGGAACACAAGGAAAATTCATCATGTTGTTTGATTGTCGATTAGTGTTTAAGAATTTGTTATGACAAGTTCCATCTGGTTTGGTTTGAATAAAATGTTTCTTCAATCGGCGGGTTTGAGTTATTCGTTAGGTTTTGATAGAAACTTTCGTTCTCTTTGTCACCCTGAGATTGTGTACAAGGCTGATGCCATGTGTTACCAGAGGTCTTGCGGTTATTTCTGGTTCAGTAGAGCTTGCACCTTTCTCTTTCTGTAGCGAACTCCGTCTGATGAAATTCCATGGATATCCGTTGCAAAGAAGTACTCGACACAAGTACTCTTCTTTCTCTTCGGAGTTCAGCGGTACTGCGGTGTGTTTCAGCTTTTTGAAACGGAGTTCGAGTGCAGCAACGGTGAACATTCGGTTGAAATTACTCCCGAAAGATGAATCATTCAGATGTAATCAATACACGAGTTTTCGGCCGCACCAAACTGACAGTAAAAGCCGTTCTTCGTCCGCAGGATCCACCTAAGTTTCACAAGCATGGAATATTCTAAATAGTGTGCTTTGCCATGAGGAACTTATCGTACGTCGCTTTAAGCCAGTTGTTAGTGGAGATAACAAAACCTTCCAAGTATTGATTGACTCTGATGAGTATACGGTACATTTCTGAACTTGTCAGCATGACTGCTTAGACGAATATAAGGAATTACAGCACGGCTACTTAGATGCGATCTCATTCATCTTGGATGTGTTGTTATACTACATCAAGAACATTCAAATCGACGTTGGTGTTTTGATCGACAATCCTAAAATTTTCTTAATACCCCGCATCCTGACTGTCCACTCTTGATTCATTGCAGACTTCTACATAAGTGGAGTTTTAACATAACAATAGGTTCACCACGTCGGCCCTTACTAACAGGAGCGTTCATACTCAAACTGTAGGTGGACATTTGAATATTGTCATTCTATAATCGATATATAAACTTACATTTTGCCGACACTACTGCGTATATACCAACCCTAATTTAGGCTTCAAAGTAGAAGCTAACAACAGGCTAGTTATGTCAATATGGGGTTGCTGTACAGAGTAAACGGATCCATTCAGAAGTACGTGTATGAGAAGAGAAATGAATAGAGTGTTAACTACTCTGATTTTCAAGACTTTGTTCAGGTGAAGTAAAAATGGAACTCTTCCTGCCTACCAAGGAGGTCTGCCCTAGAATACTCTACTGAGTGAGATTCATCAAGTGTGAGTGACGTTTAACCAACACGAACATCCCCAGATCCATAGATATAAACATTCAGTTCCAAAGGAGACGCAAAATCATGACGACAAAGGCTACATGTGTCACTGTATGTTCATAGATCAGGCTACAAGCCAGCCAAACAGCAGTAGCTTGCCTATGCTTTGGAGCGGGTCACTTGGTCGTTTTAAGATTAGCTGGTAATAATGTTACAAATCAAAGATGACTTAATGAGGTTTCTTAAATCAATTCCTGGCTTGGAAAAAGTTCCAAAAAGACGAAGTTCAGTGCGCCTGGTTTTAATTTGATTGCCGGTGGCCAACGGGTATACTCGGATGTTGCATTTTAAATGAACTACACAGTTCATCAAGACCACTTCAATCCGCAACTGTTAGTAACGGCAGAAGCTACCTACGTTAGGTTTCACGTTCCCTTGTATGAAGTAAAACGGCTCACGAATTCTCCACATCAAGTGGTCAGCTGTCCATGAACCAATTGATCTTCGACCAAACATAAAACACTGAATGTTGACGAATATGAACCGCATGGCTGAAAATTGCCCCGATTGCAAAGTCACAGGGACTTCACTCTTTTCCGGTAGGTTAAAACTTGTCTCACTTCTAGTGATTTGTACTATTCGTTCTAATTTTCGTAATTGTACATGTCATTTGATCGTGAGAGCTTGGTAGGAATTGTCAAAAACTATATATCCATTAGAACTAAGAGAATAATGAGAATAAAATGTCCTGCGTGCAAAAATTTGTGAGAACTATGCTTTAGAGGTTTTTCGAGTATTCAACAATCAGACATGGTGACAAAATACGGTGTGCAGTCGGTCTCATTAATTCCAAAGTGTTTGGTGGGAAACTTGTCACAGTCTGCGTGATATGAAAAAATGCAGTGAACTGGATCAGGCATGGAAGCACTACCATCTATAAAAAAAATCATAAGAATGACCCACAAATATGACACCACTGGGAAGTCAGTGACTAAAAACGAGATGAAATGACCCATTAGGCAAAATCCAACAAGAATAAAGATGTATGGAGATATTCAGCTGTCAGATTGAGAAAAAAACGTCGGGCTTTGTAAGTGGCGCATAATGACTACCCTTGAATAAGAGTAATCATGATGTAAATATACTTGATTGCCTGGCATCACGGAGTTGGGTGTACGCTAATGGCATACAATGTTTAGACAAAAACACAAGTTGTATCATTACATTCTGATTAATTCAATTTTACGTTTATGGGGAATAACGAGCGTCTTAACTCATTTACAACAATTTGAAACATATCATTTCTGTCGTTACCCGGTTTCACGCAACCTTGTGAAGAAAGTCTTTTCTAAACACAGAAAGTTTCTGAACATAATAAAAAAGGAATGGACAACTGGGCACTAATACTACTGATAACCAGTGAATATGCGCAACATAGAATGGAAGTAAACAGCATTTGAATGTAGCAATCTTATAATGGAAAGACTACTGTTCGTTTTAAGATGGGATTTATGCTTTTCCGTAGATAGACAACTACACAAACTATCCAAATGGATGGTTATAGAACAACCACAGAAGGTTTTCGTTCTCTGTTTATTTGTGCTGGTGAAGTTCAAACATTTCACCAACTATCTTCATTTTTCCCAATGTATGCAACTATAAAATATAGTAACAGATAGCTAGTCCAGCGAAACTGTGTATCCAGTAAGAATGACTGTTTGATCGACATATTTTCCAGCTGTTAAGTTACGCCGTAAGTTTGATATTCAACCAAAAATAATGAAATTTGTGCATCAAAATCGAACTGATTTAAAATTTCCTTAGTAAAATACAACTGAAGGTTAGTTCTTCAATCGTTTTACTAGTCTGAAGCTTATATTAATTGTGACTTTATTTAGATGCAGGGCCCATTTGGTGTATAAATATTCAACCAGTCACCATATGATTTATCTGGTTTGGAGATTTTTCCCTGTGAAAATTTCTGCACTATTAAATCATTGAGAGAAAAAATGAATGACCTAATTTCTATCTACAATAAAAAAAATCTCCAGCCGAATTTAATCTTTCTACAGCCAATTCATGCAAAGGGGTGATACGATAAATGTCGCGTGATTATTTGTAATAAGTGTACATTATATCTGTAAACGTACTTTTTTCTAAGCTAAATGACATTTTTCTACATACTTACTATAGCTTACCAATGAAACACTACCCAAATTTTATCGTTTGTTTTCTAGAGTCAAAAATAATTTAAACAAAGACGAAGCAAGACTTTTCTGCTCATTCTGCGTTTACAATCCTATATCCGTATTGCCAAAACAAACAGACTAAGTATATCTTTCTGGTCTACTTTTATAATTTCCTCTCGAATGGTATGGACACTACCGTAGCGATGAAAACTAATATACTGAATCATTCGAACTGTCCAAAAACTAATTGGTGAAGGTCACTTCATGTTTTGCAACCTTTGGCATCTGTCCTTGGTATCACCCACTGATGTCTTATTCCACATGTCTGTCCGTTCTTCAGAAGAATCTACCATAAATGTGGTGACACATTCAGAATGTAAAGAGCAGATCCTATACACACCTATCATATCAGTTCACAGCTGACGCTTTACCCTACCTAACAGGTAAGATCAGCCCATACGCCAATCAAACTAAAACATCTTTCTTCACAGCCAGCTGCAGAAATATTGCTGGTGCACAAGAAAAACCACAAACGACAAACAAGATAAACCTTGGTCTGCTGAACACACGCGCAAGTGTCTGCTACACAGGCTATCTCCCAAGGCTGTCACGTAGGTACCGCGAATTAAAGAACAGAAGATGAACCAGAAGGAGAGGAAACTGGTTGAAGATATACCTGTGTGAAGTGAATGCGGTAACCGCCATGCGAACAGGGCACCAAGACAAATGCTAACAACTCAGATGACACTTCACAGAAAGAAAAGTCAAGTAGTGGTGACTGGTAATTATGATAACATAGTGTAATAATGCCTCACCTGACGTGTATTAGGTTTAATTTAGCAGTAAACCTTGAGTTATGAAATAGCAGCTGAAAACGGAACACTACCTGAATGCAAGCCAACGCGAATTTTCAGCGGCTCTTCTGGCATGTGAGGAATGACAAAATGGTGTGAGACGTTAACCAAATCCAAAGACATGTCTGTGATGGCAACAGCGTGCCGTTCCCCGTTACGTCTTGGGACACCCGAGGCAACCATGTCTGTAAGCAGAGAATACGACAGCTAATATTTACGTTATCTACAAGGTTCTGAATTCATCTTGTTCTGGTCCACATTTTGTGTATGATTCGTGCAAGACTTTATGTAAAATCACTTATGTAAGTTAGACATGAGAAATTTAATTCCATTCCGTGAGCACTGGTGATACCAGAAATGATCCGTATTTTGCATGCCACCTCATACTATAATGGGATTTATTTAAGCCAAGTGACTCAACTTAAAATGTCAAATTCATATTAATAACCTATAGATAAATGCTTAGGAAAGCAACCAGAAGTAACTTAGCAACAACTAATTCGTGTTTAACAACGAAACTGTCCAATGTGCTAGCGAAAGATCATGACTAAGTTATGCATAAATAAATATTCCTTTTCAAAAATATGATTGGTCTATCATAAGATTACTGATGGGTAATGGGGGATTTTGATTTTCATATAGATTGAGCATCACCCTCAAGTTATCTGTACGAAATGAAAAACCACTCTTTGATTAGAGACAATGTCATTCGAATAAAAGATAACGCTTCAAGTGACTTTTCATGCTGCATTAAAATAACTGCAAACGTTAATAGGATTCAAGATGAAAACACAATTCCGATTTTAACTCACATGCGTCACCGATCGTTTCCACTTTGTAAACGTCATACCGATCGATGATTTCGTCGAATTCCGTGTATAATTTATTGAGTAAAGCTACAACCTGGAGAAGAGAAATTACAACGCGCGATCATCGATCGAATTTCCAATCAAACAATGAGGAATAGAAAGTTGATTGTTATGTGGAACAGTGTAAGTGAGGATATTTCCGCACGTTTGAAGTAAATTTATCCCCCACTTCTGGAACGTTGATAAATATGGGTGCAATTTGCACACAAGTATGCATCCAGTCACCAATGACTTTTAAGGTTTTTCTGTCAAGCATCGCGTTAAATTGACTAAATTTCATTCAACTCCCTCGTTAACATCAAAAATATACATAAAGATGCATAATTGCAACGTGTTAAACCGTTTCCGCACGTTTGAAGTAAATTTATCCCCCACTTCTGGAACGTTGATAAATATGGGTGCAATTTGCACACAATTATGCATCCAGTCACCAATGACTTTTAAGGTTTTTCTGTCAAGCATCGCGTTAAATTGACTGAATTTCATTCAACTCCCTCGTTAACATCAAAAATATACATAAAGATGCATAATTGCAACGTGTTAAACCGTTTCATCCACAGAACACGTTGTCATAACATTACTGTGAATAGTCACTATTCAGCTGTACATTAGAGAGAAGTTTTTGTTTCCAAGGCAAGTAAATAGTTCAGCTTTACAAGTGGTGCACCGATTTAGCTGCCCGTCGGCAATTATGACAAATGGACAATTTCGGAAATCCATACCTTGACAACTAGAAAGATAAACTCAAACTACAACCCGATTTCTTGAAGTAACATACCATGAATGAAATCGAATTCTGCGCCTATACAACTCACTTTTGATTATGCAGATTTCTTTCAAACCTTAAGCTATGGCAGAAATTCAATGCACCATTTGGTTTGCTTATTTGTGGTCAACACGATAGCATATTAGGCTTTATAATATTACTATCTGTGATCAACAGGCAGTAGTATTACTAATGAAGTTACATGTGCTGGTGTCTCTCTCTGTGTGGGTCATTTGAAAACACTATTTGTGACGCAACAGCAGGTACTGCCTGAAAACAGTGGAATAGTTCCAATCAATCACAAATCACCTTCAACGAATATTTTAGTACTTCGCTTCTAAGCAGCAGTACCGATTGCATCCACGCACTGAAATGTTTCGTATAACTGAAAAACTCTTCTTTTCGGGTTTACAGTTTTCAACTCAGTCCTGGTGTCGAATAAGTGTTTGCAGTTGTATGCCCGAAAAAATTAAACCGGCGCATTAATTTTGACGCAATAGTAAAAATACACCTGAATGCAAAGGCTACCCTTAAACCTGATTGATATCGAGCTTACCATTTTCCAAAGATTACAACATGCGTATTATAAATCAACTTGGTTAAAGTTGCTAAACTGTGTTCTGTACAAAGTTTATCCAAACAGAGAAAGAGCTTGTATTAAGCCAAGTCAGGTCAAGTCAACTATGTACTAAATGTACCCGGAGAAGTGAATTTTTAGTTCTTTTGTTTTACATACGAAGCCTTGTCAGGAAATGGTGAACTGAACGAGCCTAAGTCACAGATTGCTGACCAAATAGGGGTTTAAAGAAGTAATGTTGGACTGGGTAGGTGAAAATAAATATGTGTAAAATAGTCGTAAGAAAAATGCGTAAATGCAGTTGGAGAGAGTTGAGCATAGGGTGTGGGTTGTATCAGACACTTTTTGTCGACAAATGTTCCCACTGTCCAGGTGAGCGGGAAAAGAAAATTTATTTGGGCGCTTGTTGCCCAGAACCACGTCAATTCCATATCTCATTACAAGTGTGTCTTTTAGCGTGGATGCAATATTGAGTGAAAAGATGAAAAAGAGGGTTACTTCCCACATAACAATAGAGTCAGTAATGAGTTATGATGAGGCTTTACCATCAAATTTAGTAAACTGTTTGCGATGTGTAAAGTAGGCACGTTATAGCTCGGCGGCTGAAGCTTGACTTCCAGGTTTTTGAGAACTTGAAGAAGGGTTGCTTTATCCACTATTTCAGAATCATTGTTGTAGTCTGAAAACATATGCGGACTATCCTTGAGTTCCCATCAGGCGACGACAAGATAAAATAAACTAGACGAGCCACAACATCTGAGGTTGGGAGTGAGCAACGATGTTCACCTGAACTTTCATTCGAACACTATGACTGTTATTCTTTCATGAATTGGTGATACGCGCACCGTCCTCCAAAACCAGCAATTCTGACTTGTCTGGAACACGAAATGAATAACACAGTTAGAGGCTGACATGAAATTCTATACTTTTGTTAGGAACGGTCGATAATAAGGCTCCCGTCTTGATGACTTTGTTGGAGGTTTACTGGATGAGCCTCTTGAAAGCAGCTGAGCCGTCAGATACTGTAGAAGGCCCATTTGATTGAGATAACTGTGTAGAAGCCTAGAAAGAATTATTCGTCATTTTGCTAAGATTACGGCTGAGCTCACCAATTTAAACAACCGGTTTCTTAACGTGAATGTGCAATCCACTCAATCTTCTCATGAATTATCAGGTCTTGCGGTAACTTTTTCACCAAGTACTCAAACTGCTTAACTTACACATGGTGGATTTTGAAATGCATTTGATAGATGAATAATCTTTAACCTGTTGGCCTTTTTTTCTTCTTATTTTCGAGTCAGTTGAAATGCACGGAAGAAAATTTGTCAGCAAAAATAGAGATTGCTTCGAAACAAAAGGAAATGTCAATGCAAACATTTGGGTAATATGTCGGCTAATCACAACGGATAAGCGTGTCTTTGTAAACAAGCGTACTCAGATGCGGCGATGATTGCAATCTACATTTTGGACTGCCTTTTGAAATAAACTCAACGTATGAAAGTGAGTGGAATGAATACTAGTTAATTAACCCATGCAGTGCGTTGCGTATACCACGTAAAGTCACACAACTGTATATTGATCAACCTTTTTCAATTCTCAGTTGGTCTAATCAGAATAAAAGTGATTTCTTCGAAGGTGAATCCGTATATCAATTAGAAAATTCAAACCTTGCGGAAAGTAAAACAGACAGACTTCATACTTGTTTATATTACCAGCTAACCAACTGGATTATCTTCGGGGTGGACAGACAATTAACGAGAGTGCGCAATATCTCAGTTAGCACCAGGTCCAATTAGAGATCACGCGGTTGCCAGTGAAAGTCAGATTGCCCTACTGTCCCTATTTGGGCTGGCAGTTTTCGGCACATTGTTCCTCTTAGAAATCACCTATAACATATTAAAAGCTGGACAATGAGCATCAACATGGTAACTATTCAAATCATGTACTAACCTCAAACGGGGTAGAACCCGAGGAAATGTTAGTAAAACCAACAATGTCACTGAAGTAAATGGTACATTGCTCATATGCTTCCGGTGGAACTTGATGTCCCGAACGTAACTGCTCAACAACAGCCTTTGGGAGCATGCCTGTAAAATGGAAAATAATTAACAAACGACTTGCTACAAAACTTGAAAAAATAACATGTGAATAAATATAAGAAAGCGAAGTTTGCTCTGTAACAAGATGTCCCAGTGAGTTGACCTCAAGTCTCATTTTGTATCGAGGAACTATGCTTGAGAATTGTTGAAACCAACACTTCTCCTGAACCTCTAAAGATCAAGCCTTCGGCTTATTGATCTGCTTAACTTGATTTCCATACCAGAGTTTATCGTGACGACGTCAAAAGTAGACAAAGTAAAAAGTATACAACATCTACACATTCAGCACATCACAATGAACCTTCAGACATTAAGGTCATGTCAGGTATTGCTGAGAAGCAAAATTACGTTCTAACTCTCAGTGCTGCTGTTGATTTCTGGTTGTTTTCGCAAACTCATCTGCGTTTCTAGTGTGCTGAAGAGTGGATGTAACTTTCACTGATTATACTACTTTCTATTAGTGGTTTTTCAAAATTCAAGCTATTTATGGAAGTTTCTGCCAGTTGATTGTTCTACGCATATTCAAATGTCCAAACGCATTCTCAGCTTTTGTCTTTTTATAGTGTTGGTGCAAATCACACGGGATTTTCATGCCTGTGAGGAGATTAAATGAGTTTGCTTATGATGTGAGTTGCTCAAAAGGGGCAATTTGTGCTCTCAGTATCTTTACAAGCGGTATGTATATATAGTTCGGTACGAATTCGCTAGTTTCCAAAATACAGCTGTCTTCTTATTTATCTCCAAGATCTCAGGACTCAAGATGAAATGTCAACTTGATTCTTTATTTTAACCACAATGCTCCAAAATGCTTTAGATTTACTGTTTTGTTTATTCCGTTCGAAACTTTGCATGAGATTTTCTAATTTATGCAACTACTTAGTCCATCTATTAC
The DNA here is from genome assembly GCA_014338405.1 of Paragonimus skrjabini miyazakii. Lineage (NCBI taxonomy): Eukaryota > Metazoa > Platyhelminthes > Trematoda > Plagiorchiida > Troglotrematidae > Paragonimus > Paragonimus skrjabini miyazakii. Next base: position 93,556 of record JTDE01000030.1, read on the forward strand.
AGCCACACCAGAACGTGAATGACTTCAAGATAATGTACAGATCTCTAGCAATTGCTTATTTTCAGGTGCGCACGCACGGGGGCACGATAAACCGTTATGTGATGATTCGGAAGGTGATCGTTTGCGGACGTAACAATTTTGCCCGAAAGAGTTGCCATGTTCATTAGACTTGGTTGTCCAGCTCCAATGAAATAGTGTAGCCAACCGTAGTACAATAATGTTGAAAGCCAAAAGGCGTAAACTACTGATTCTTCTTCAGTCAAACTGTGGCCATATCATTTGCCTCTATTGCTGCCAGTGACGGATGTACCGGAAACGATTGTGACTCATGAGATAGCTGCCGCTTAACTCAACGCAGCAGTAACTTAGTGGAGCAGGAGAGGTATTTGGTCCACATTAATTTCAAGCAATAGTTCAGCAACAGAACCTTGTAGTCAGAAAAGTTTGCCGCCAGAAAAACAAAAAGCCGTTCAAAAGTTAACTGCTTGATTAGTTTCTATTCGTCTGAACATTTCTTCAGCTGTCATTATAGCATGAAATTTGTACAGGATTATCATCCTTTGATTCGAAAGGCTTAGGATATTTCCGAGGGATTAAATCGTACAGCAATCTGGAACTTGTCAGTTTCACTAGTCACGAATATAAGATGACTTATGTTTAGCACTTCCGAACCATAAACGGAACGTATATGGGGAAACATATTGTGCGTTGTGCTAATGTTCATTATTAAGTAAATTCTTGGTAAAGCCACATCGAGTTAAAACCAAAAGAGGTATCGGTTTCGCAACGTTTCGACCCTCTCGGAGAGATTTTATCAGGCGATTTAAATCAGAAAATTTGCAATGTACAAGCTTCAGATTAGACAGTCAACAACTGGCACATGTTTGTGTATTTCACCTGCGGTGTATAGACAGGCAACCAGTAGGATGTAAGGGTTCACGGTTCACCAGAGGTCACCACATCAAGATCCCAAGGTGCGAATAAGCATAGAGAGATAATGTGTGCTTGTGCGTGTGTGTATTGGTTTGCATGCGGTCCAATCTGCATGCATATAGACTGTCTGGGATAGGGGTGGATGACAGACATGCCGCAAACGTCTCCTACGTGGTGTCACTATTGTTCACCCAGTAAATCGCGCCAAACAACTGACAATTCCCAACCATCTGATCGGTTCATTGACTGTGGTGTATTAGCGATCAGCAAGGCTTCTGTCAATAACCGCTGTTTGTGGTTACAGAAACCACATTTAAGCACAGTGGGATGTTCGAAGTCAACTTGATGTTGGTTGAGGATTGCGTGTGCTGCAATGGCTGAATCATGTTCTAATTTCCAGAGTTGCTGAGGGTCGGTAGGAGGTTTCTTACTACATCGTACGTGTTCTTTGGTACGCACTTCCAGCTGCCGGGCGGTCTGTCCAATATATGAAGCTTGACAATCCTTACAATTAATTCGATAAACACAGTCTGATTTTTCTAGAACTGTTCGTTTGTCCTTTAAGTGAACTAACTTATTCCTTAAGGTGTTGGTGGCTTTAAATGCCACTATGATGTTGTACTGATTAAGGACCCGTCTAAGGTCCTCTGGTGTATTTCTTCTGTACGGAATAACGACAGTTGACAGCCAATTCCTTGGCTCGTTGATCTTGTTTCAAGGCAGCTCCCGAATTGGACGCAGAATTTTGTCACAGTAACCATTGGCTTTCAGTGTCGATTTGACAATCTTATAATCTTTCGATCGCTCATCCTCGGGACTGGCTAATAACAGGGCTCTGCGAAACAAGCTGGATGCAACTGCTATCTTGGTGCACATGGGGTGTTCTGAGCTGAAGGAAAGGTACCGATTCGGATGGGTGTCCTTTCTGTGCACACCTGTATCCAGGTTACCGTCGGCTCTCCTTCGTATTCTGCAGTCTAGAAAACTCAGCTTACGGTCCACTGAGTGGCGCTCAATCGTAAATTTGATATGCTGACGAAAGGAATTCATGTGTTCCATAAATTTCTCAATAATTTCTGTACGCATCACCACCAACGTCTCATCGACATACCTCCACCAAATTCTAGGTGGGTTAGGAAAGCTGGACAATAACTTATCTTCCAAATCTTGCATGAACAAGCTGGTAACTGTGGGAGAGATGGACGAGCCCATTGTGTAGAACAAGTCAGGTTCAAAGCAAGATGTGTATTCACTACACCACACACAACATCTCATCTAGTCTGTTATGGATACTATAGATATAGTTCACTGTCGAAGAATCTGATTGGCCAATGCAGATATGACGTACACGATTGGCTGCACTCCACCACATCCTTCCCTTCTTAAAGAATTTTTGGTATTCTTCTGTTTTGTAGAACAAACTCGTTCTCTTCTGTAGAACTTGATTCAGCTGCTTCGGAACTTGTGTTCGTAGTTTCCCGCTTCCGTAGGTGCACTCTGTTTCTCCTTAATGTTCCATGATTTGTGCGCATCACATAAGAACGCTCACCGTCTCGTCTTTCCACAATCCCTGTCAGAGCCCATACTGAATGGCTGAATCCAAACGGTATCCCCTTCGTCCAGTCTTGGCAGCTCATGAGATCCTTTGTTATACCCTTGTCTTTCTCGTTTCATTCGTTGTTTCAAGCGTTTTCTGACGGTGTCTCATGTGATATTTTGTGGGGCTAGACGATCTTGAACAAGTGGTATTCGAGTCCTTGTACTTCTTCCCATGAGCCGTTGAGCCGGACTCAAATCTATATCTGCTGACGGGGTGTTTCTAGAAGTTCCAGAAGTTCTAGAAGTGCCAGATAGGCGTCTTCTTTGGCTGCTAAGCATTTCTTCATTATTTTCTTTGCCTCTTTCACAGCAGATTCCGCCTCACCATTAGACTGGTTGTGGTGTGGACTGAAGACTTCGTGTCTAAACAGCCATTTTTCGGCAAACTCCGCAAACTGTTGTGCCGAAAACTGTGGATCGTCATCTAACCTCACACTCTGGAATGCCACATCTTGCGAATTGGGCTTTCAACCTGCCGATTATCTCCTCGGCTGATGTAGCATGTAACTTCTCAATTTCAAAAAAGTCGCTGAGTTAGTCCACCAAAAGTAGATATGACTTGTCTGCGAGAATAGATCAACCGCTACGTGTTGCCAAGGTCGCTTGGGGACTGAGCGGCACACCATGGGTTCCTTTGGCTGTCGAGTCCCGTACTGCATGCAGACTATATATGTTGAAATAAAGTCCTTGATATGACTAGTCATGCCTGGCCAGTATACAGTATCCTTAGCGCGTCTCGTACAACTACGCACACCGAGGTGCGAACGGTGTATTTCTTGCCTAGTGAGTTTTCTAGCAGCTCGGAGAATAAGCAAACGTTGTCCACGGAACACAAGACCGTTTTCTGTGGTCGCCTCATCCCGGACCTTGAACTAAGGACGAATGACTTCACTCACTTGTCGTGCGTTGTCGGGCCAGCCGTTTCTGATTTGCTTTCCGAGTTTCTCCATCTCTTCGTCATCGGCAAACGTCTGCCTTATTCGTGGTAACCGCGAATATGATTCCGCAAGCGTTAGGTGTACTTGTTCATGTCCGGTGCAGTTGTCTTCTCCCGTTGCCAGTGGGACTCGCGATAGTGTATCCGCCAGTACCATGTTCTTGCCAGGAGTGTGGCCGATCTCGAAATTGTACTTCTGTAGGCGTACCAACATTGCCTGCAAACGGCGTGGCGCCTTGTCCAGAGGCTTTTTTACGATAGTTGTCAATGGTTTACCCCGTATACAAAAACAGCATTAGCTTTGAGATTTTATGGTTTGCCAAAAATCCATAAACCTGGGATACCGCTGTGGCTAATTGTTGACCATACAGGAACCCCAAAATATGCCCTAGGCAAACTTTTGTCTTGTATTCTTAAACCACTTGAAAAGTGTGCAGACCGTTCCATTCAAAATTCCACACAACTGGTAACCAAGCTGAAGGAACTTAAGTTAAGCTCGGATGAACGTTTGGTCAGCTTTGACATTGTTTCGTTGTTCACCATGATTCCAGTGGGGGAAAGTCTGGAGGTGATTCGCTAGCTTCTTGAAGCAGATAACAGTTTAGCTGAACGAACAGGTTTATCAGTTAGTGAAATTATAGAAACTACGGAACATTGCTTACGGTCGACCTTCTTTACGATCAAGGGGTACTCTATCAGCAAACAGATGGAGTAGCAGTGGGCTCGCCCATCTCTCCCACAGTTGCCAGCTTGTTCATGCAAGATTTGGAAGATAAGTTATTGTCCAGCTTTCCTAACCCACCTAGAATTTGGTGGAGGTATGTCGATGAGACGTTGGTGGTGATGCGTACAGAAATTATTGAGAAATTTATGGAACACATGAATTCCTTTCGTCAGCATATCAAATTTACGATTGAGCGCCACTCAGTGGACCGTAAGCTGAGTTTTCTAGACTGCAGAATACGAAGGAGAGCCGACGGTAACCTGGATACAGGTGTGCACAGAAAGGACACCCATCCGAATCGGTACCTTTCCTTCAGCTCAGAACACCCCATGTGCACCAAGATAGCAGTTGCATCCAGCTTGTTTCGCAGAGCCCTGTTATTAGCCAGTCCCGAGGATGAGCGATCGAAAGATTATAAGATTGTCAAATCGACACTGAAAGCCAATGGTTACTGTGACAAAATTCTGCGTCCAATTCGGGAGCTGCCTTGAAACAAGATCAACGAGCCAAGGAATTGGCTGTCAACTGTCGTTATTCCGTACAGAAGAAATACACCAGAGGACCTTAGACGGGTCCTTAATCAGTACAACATCATAGTGGCATTTAAAGCCACCAACACCTTAAGGAATAAGTTAGTTCACTTAAAGGACAAACGAACAGTTCTAGAAAAATCAGACTGTGTTTATCGAATTAATTGTAAGGATTGTCAAGCTTCATATATTGGACAGACCGCCCGGCAGCTGGAAGTGCGTACCAAAGAACACGTACGATGTAGTAAGAAACCTCCTACCGACCCTCAGCAACTCTGGAAATTAGAACATGATTCAGCCATTGCAGCACACGCAATCCTCAACCAACATCAAGTTGACTTCGAACATCCCACTGTGCTTAAATGTGGTTTCTGTAACCACAAACAGCGGTTATTGACAGAAGCCTTGCTGATCGCTAATACACCACAGTCAATGAACCGATCAGATGGTTGGGAATTGTCAGTTGTTTGGCGCGATTTACTGGGTGAACAATAGTGACACCACGTAGGAGACGTTTGCGGCATGTCTGTCATCCACCCCTATCCCAGACAGTCTATATGCATGCAGATTGGACCGCATGCAAACCAATACACACACGCACAAGCACACATTATCTCTCTATGCTTATTCGCACCTTGGGATCTTGATGTGGTGACCTCTGGTGAACCGTGAACCCTTACATCCTACTGGTTGCCTGTCTATACACCGCAGGTGAAATACACAAACATGTGCCAGTTGTTGACTGTCTAATCTGAAGCTTGTACATTGCAAATTTTCTGATTTAAATCGCCTGATAAAATCTCTCCGAGAGGGTCGAAACGTTGCGAAACCGATACCTCTTTTGGTTTTAACTCGATGTGGCTTAACCAGGAAATTACTCAATAATGACTTCTTTTTGGTCGAATTTTCATTTACTATCTTTGGACAACTGTCATCACATAGGCTTCTGGTACGACTTCGTGAACTTAGTAATTAAAATTACATCGTGCTTTCCGTGAATAACGGCTCACAAAACCCGGAAGATTTTAGCTTTAGAGAATTGATTTCTTAGTTCTATCATTTAGTGAGCACGACTGCTGTTTGAAGTCCTCAGCTTAGTATCATATTGATTGTGAAACATAGAAATTCATAGGTGGGTTACTGATGATGGTACATTGAATTGGAGCGTAGTTTCGCCACTTAGCATCAGTTTCCAAAAGTCACTAAAATCGGGATACCTCCAGCAAAGTTCCAAGCATCCATCATAATCGCCTGCCAACGGTTTCTTTAATACCTGATTGATGCTATTTGAAAACAATAATTCTGCGGCGTTCAGAGAATAATACTTTGTGTTAGAGCTGCTTTAGTTCTGAAGCTCTTGTAGCACCACAAGCAGTCACAATGTTTTGTTCCCCTATACATACACTTGCCATTCTTTTAATACCGATGAAACTGGTTTTTGATTAGACAACGACGGCCTTGATAACTATGAATTTTCCTGTTAGAAAGCGATAGGGATGACTTTGCTAGGCTTTCTTGAAGCTTTTCAACGGATGTGGAGAAAAAGTTATGGTGGCAACTCTGTCTTGTGGAATTTGTCATAATGTCCATATCTTGTTCCGTAACTGATCGACGGGCTGACTAAACTGATCACTGTGGGCAACGTAAAATCGTTTTTTGTAAGTTTTGTTGGAGTATTTCACACCACACTTCACATGTTTTTCTGGTAGCATTATCAACTGGATTGTCTCTGTAGGGGCTGGCGGACCATAATTTTTGTGCAGATAGGTACAGCTGCACAAAAAACGGCGCGTTCCAGCGAATTTTTAATATCTTCGGGACGAACTGTGGTCAAATAATGAAAATGAGTATAACGCTCTGAACAAAGCTGGGTGATGCAAACTCGCTTTTGTTCCAAATGCATCCAAATTTCATACATTTTTTTCAGAAACATTTCGTGCCGAAGATATTTAGACTACAGGCCGGAAATATTCAGACAGAGCTTCTCACCGCTCAACTACGAATAAATTTGCCCCATAATTGATGTATTGGTAGTTTTATAACTCCGCAGAACACTATGCACTTCTATTAAACATGTTCTGCTCGAGAAGTATTTATTTCCCCCCAATGTTCACTGTGTGGACAGCCACATCTATTGTCTATCGTTTAGTTGGTCACATTTCCATTTATTTCAAGAACATTCTTCACGCACTCCGTACACTTTACAACATTCTCAATATGGGATTTCAACCACTGATTTTATCCACCACGAGTGCATGCTACAGTTGGGACAGAATATCTGACACGGGCAGGTAGGGAGCTGTATTGCTTTGTTCAATGATAAACAGTGAATCGTATTGCGCAGTATATTAGATGTGCACTAAATATCTTTGAGTCGATATACGTCAGTACACTACCGACTGACAGAAGCTGAGGTGAGACCTTGCAATAAAAAAAATACTGAGAACAATGATGTCGCCGTCTGCGAAACCCACTGTTGATGATAATGAACTAAATCAAAATTTCAGCATGAAACCAAAATCTTCCTCCTCAATTCCCACTGAGTATTGCTCTTTCTCCGATCTGTGTGTTCCCGTGAAGAGTCCGATTGTTTGTAAAAAACTGGTTCACTTGAAGTCCAGCAGAATAATTGGACTGGTAGTCTGTAAAGATTGTGTTGGATTTTTCTGCCAAATTTCACCCGAGTCACACCATTAATGTTTCACACAACACAAAATTGTTGACCGCCAAAGGACGAAATGTATCATGCTAGTACCGAAAACAGGCGGTGAACTTTCACCCCAATTCATGCACGTCCGTAGCACTATACATTTTCCAGAAGATTATTCTCTGTCATATGAAAGCCCGGCTAAAATTCACAAACCCTGATCACTTCACCTATCATTACTCATGTTCTCCACAATCTTGCTTGTCCGAGCCAAGGCATTCTGTTCTCAGTTGATGAAAACTTTAAAGCTCTTCGCACACATTCTTCACACTACGAAGATGTCCCGGCGGCCTCGAGTGAAGGAAACTTTGATTCACACTAAAGACCGCGGTACTTTTCCATGACTACTTTACGATTCAAAACCGTTTTACCGAAATGTTTAATGAAGATGTAACAATCTGTGTTCATCCGTAAAATATGGACAAGTTGTGTTGTTTACTTTTTTTATGCCACCAGGTCATCTTGATGTAACAAGCTGTGATCAAAACTAGGATCATGTAGACTACACATGCAATGGACCAGGTAGTCAAGAAGTGCACATGCATCAATATTCTCTTGTCCAGCTCTTATTTTGAAAATCTTACTATCGTCTAATGTACCACAGAAAACGAAAACTAAAACGGTGCCACCAGTTGTCAAATTTGAAACACAATATTCAATTTCGATTTATAAGATATACGATGTGTGGCATTGTTACAAGAATATGTTGGGTTTTTACTTCAACTTTGGTTGTTACTGATAAAATACTTGTAGTAACATACATAATTAGGTTTCTTCTACCGGACACGTATCCATAGAAATACTGAAAATATACAATGTATTTTTAACCTTTAATATGTGTACCGAAACAAAGACGACGAGGTCTTAACTGTGACACACTTTTGTGTAATCCGCTTGTTTGGTGGTCAAAAGACATATCAGTCCTCGAAGAAGGTGCAAAAACGTCCTCAACTTTTGTGCACCGTTTTATAGCTAGCTAGCTCGCCTCATGAACTCATGATTGTTGGGGTAGCCGTGCATCGAGGAAAATAACCGGCGCCCTAGTATGAACGCTCTGAGATCTTATTTAACAAAAGGGTAATACAAATGCACATCGTACTAAATGAAACCCAAACTGTGTACACTACCTAAGTGACAACATTTAGTCCCCCGCTGACGACTGGAATTAAATGCAACGCGGTCGGATTACGTAGAAACCACAAACGATGAGGAAGTTTACGAGACGTATTTTGTTAAGCCCAAGACGGTTCTATCATTCATCTATCTGTCTCACAACTCAGCGGACAATAAGACAATTAACTGCAATAAGTAGTGAGCTTAAGAGCGTAATATTTCTTATAAATCTATGTGTACTCGTCGTACTTTCATCAACATTTTCCACGCCCATTTTCTAAGACTAAAATCTACTTTGCTAATTATTGGTGGTCTAAACAGTGTTACCCGTGAGCATGGCAGCCAAAGCGTGTAAATATGATACAACGTACATTCATTAATCGTATTCCATATAAGAATCGACTATAGTTACTGTTACGTCTGAAATTCTTCTGTATTGCTTTCAATACCCTCTTTTATCTGTTGCTTTACCTTTCTGTTAATTTTCTCCTATCTAGCTTATATGCTCCACGCTAACTACTTGAAAATGAGTTCACTCACAACTTAGCGTACAGACACATCAATCAACATCAGTCACCTACTTTACAGTGGTCTCTTATCTTATGCATCTTTGTACCATTCTCTTGGAACAACACTAAATATGTTATTGCGTTTGTACAACCTCAGTTGGTGCGGTACAGACGACATGTACTGAATAAGGTACTTTGGCTTACTTCGGCTTCAGCCATTGGATAGAGACGTGACCAATCAATTAATCTGACTCACTTTGTAAAAGTTGATCCGTCAGACTCTTTTCGGTTTGCAGTGCACTCGTTCTTGCCTCAATGATGGATTCTAATTGTGCTGCATATTCCTTCATCTGTGATAGGAGGAATAAGATTTAGCAATAGGGTGAAACATCCTTTTAAATGAATTTTTGTAGATAAGTAAACAGAAGGAAGAGAAAATCACTTGCCAAAATCATATCTTTGTTGGTTGAGGGAATGGTTTTCGGATTCATTGCCTTCAGTCGTTGTTTGATCTGAGTAAACGGCGGACGTGAAATCACATCTTTCCAGCATTCTTGAATTAACTGCAAATTGCGAAAGAAAATCTTGGAATTAATTCGTGCCAATCGTTGCAAATAAAAAATGAATTATGGACAATCGCGCGGTCGCTGATGATGCTCAGTTCATTAAAGTTTGTGCTATGTATTCTGTGAAAGGAGGCGAGTCGATGAGATACAGAGTGAGCGCATGGGTAAGCTGGTGTGAGATTAATCATTTGGTTAACTAATTGATAAACGGAACTATAAACATACCGATGAGCAGCAAATAGTCTTGTAGCTGCTATATTAGTCGACTGACAGCCAGACTGAGCAAATTACATTCTAACCCTGGAAAGAAACTGCTTGCTATCCAGTGATTTTTGGTTGATTATTCCGCAGGTTGAAACCGCATATATCTATGATTCCGAACCGTCAACAGAACGGATATGAACAAACGTATTGTGCGTTGTATTGATGAGCATTATGAGGTAATTGGTTGGTTAAACCACAGCGAGTTAAAACTCTTCTGGTTTTAACTGGCTGTGGCTTAACAAAGGAATTACTTCGCATATAACTAATTCACTGGATAACAATGAAGTGCATAAGCTACTGCCAGATGAACTGACTGAACGAGGGTTAGTTGACTGGTCAGTCGTTTTGAAGTTTGAATAGAGTGGACAGATAGGGAACAGAATGGAGGAGAATTGTTCGATTCCTTAACAAAGAAAGTGTTTAACTGGTGCGATAGTATTTGATGACCAGTTGGTTGTTTTTATGGTGTTCCCTCTAGTAAATTTCTGACTAGTTTGCTAATGAGAAGAATATCTTGTCAGCCCTACATACATTGAAATATTACGAGCACCCGGTTCCGGCGTTGCTTGCCTCATAACTTGCAAACTTCAACTCTGCAGTGTTTTAATCACAAAAGTAGACTGTAGGCTTGTAACATCTGATATAAGGTTAAACATTTAAGTCTACCTGATATAATAGTAAGTTTAAAAAACAGTGGAAAATTTAGAAAATTGGGCTTCTGAATAAAACTACTTCACAACTACTCCCAGATTAGGCCAACTTTGTGATCGGTTTGATATGTAGATAAATATACATGTTATACTGAACAGTTCTCAGAGTAGATGAAAACGTTTTCATCCATACAAACGTTGTAGCCAGGTCTCTGCGATAAGAAGCATTCCACTCAAGTTGGCTTGTCAGTTTTTGATGCCATACTACATCAGGGATTAGAAACTTGTTTATCGTCTTCCTGTTGCCCACTGTGCCACTGATCTCACATTTGGCACGACCAAGCAATAACATCGGTTGTCACCCACGAATAATTCTTAGACTGTCCGATCGTCTTAAAAGGAGGAACGATAAATGTTTGTTAACGCCAACCGATGGCGTCCACATCAGTACCCATTGCTCATTTGGAGGTCACAGGACTAAGTATATTGTTTAGCAGTTTACCAATTATTACCGGGTGGTGGGAATATAATTGATATGCACCGAAACCGTTTTATGAGGTCAAGGTCACATTAGTCAACACCGCTGACCTATGAATACGTGGTGATAATCTGAGGCAAAATCGTGGAAGGAGTGCACACTACTGATGAGGTGTACCAAAGTTTGATTCGGGACTTACAACAGTTTCTAAAGGGGAAAATGAAACGTCCTTTTGACTGAGATATCAACCATGATGTATGTGTAGTGTTCAAGCGTTTTCAATAAAACACCCGAATAAAATTGAGGCTGAAATGTCAAGCTATCGTGTTGATTAATCCGAAACACTAGACTTCCGATATTTTGGTGCATTCACGTTCCTTAATGATTTCGTTGCTTTCAATTTGCTTATGCTGAAAATCCTGAGGGTACATGAAAAACTGCATTCACCTCGTCACTGGCATTGGCTTAAACTAGAAGAACTGTAACTTTCCCAAGCAAGCGTATACATCAGAAATGTATTCAAGCATATCCATCTACGAAAGATACTGTTAACAAACTGGTGGTGGCCATAACAGTCACCTAATGCACAAACGGTGTTATCGATGGCATATGCGTTGACCATGATTGTGACTGGCTTAGCGCAATGTTCGTTTTCCTCGCTCTGACTTGACGTGATCGAATGCGTGAGGCACGCGACGTTGGCAGTCGGACATACACAGATCTAATCATCAGACAGTCTCTGTTCTTCCTGTTCTCTGGGTGAGTTATGACTACACCACGGACTAACCAGTACATGTGAAGATCCGTGGATGTATTAGTTTGGTGAGTCTAGGTAGATCGCATGAAAAACGTTTTGTAGGTTCAGTATCACCAACGTTTTCTAGCGGACCGTAGGTTCCATAAAAGTTGTAAGCCACTGCAAACTATGAGCATAACTTATAATTTGTCTCCTATGTGTCAGATTAGAACAAAAAGTAGAAAAACAAGAACGGATTAGTTTTTTACTGCGGGACACTTGAAGAAGATGGCCTCTAGTTAATTTACGCCTGGTTTTCAGTTATTCTTGTTATTTTCGGCTGTGGTAACTTCACTTGTCTAGACAAAATCAGTGTTGGGTTAAATCCCCTGAGTGCATTTTACGCATGCAACTCAGCTAATTGGGATTTTCTGGCATATACTTGATTGTAATGTGCCTGTAGTGTATGACCTTCACAATTAAAACATTTCGGCTCACAACGCACTGTAAGTCAAGTGAATGGTTGTAATCTTTTCTGATTAACATGAAGATATGCCCTGTAAAGTTTGAAAAATGTAGCACGAACAGCGATTTGGACATGATAAACAGACACAAAGATCTCGTCCTTTGTTCAAAGTAAACAAAACCTCGTTCCGCTTGTGGTTTGGTTATTAGAAGAATAGTTTATAATGAGCAGGATATTTGAAAACTTTCTTTTGTATCCAACTGTGTCAGCGTTTTTCGTTTCTCTGGCTATATTGATTTCTGTACCTCACTTCTGTTGCCTTGAAATTAATTAACAAAAGACTGAATTGTGTCTTACCGATCTAGCTTATGCACATACAAAAAAACTCCATTGGATATGTATCCGAAATATGCTAATACTACACCATTTCTCTGTTCTAGTCCACAAGCGTATGTATGAGGCATGGGACCAAGAAGGTGTTCCAGTTGACTCGGGGAATTCTCTGGCGTACGTCACTTACATAAGGATGTACTCTTCAGGTAAAGAGAACGAGAAAGTATTGAATAAGATTTACATTCTATGTATGAGCATCAACCTAGTTACAACACAATAAAAACGAAAACAATAACCAGGAGAAGTCAGATAAAAGAGCAATATAGGTTATAGAAAGCGTGTTTACTGACAGTTACGCAATCATCGTTACAAACCGTGATCTCGATTGAGTGTAGGCAATTGGAGGTTAATTGTCCGCACTAACTTCTTCTGAACGCAGAGGTCAGGGTTGCGTAATCAGTTACAAATGGTTTCGGCAATGTTTAGCTTTCGGAATCCCACAATTCTTGATGGATCTCTTGGCACTCACTAGACACTATAAAAGGCAGACTAATTAGAGCCGGTCAAATGAGAAACAGTCGCATTTGAAACCGTTTTAACCAGCTCACCGATCTACCACACGCATTCTACCAGAAAGTCGTCTTATAGCACGACCGGCGTATGGTGCTCCATACGTGCAAAAATGAGTGCCCACGACGGCTGGTTGTAGCACATGGAACTTTGTTCGTAACAGGATAACGGGTCTCACTCTCTCTCTTCAGGATGACCTTGTGTTTGTTGTCACGTTTAGTATAATCTCAAGGGTAATATTTTAGTGATTGTAGAGGCACGTTTTTAAGAACTGAAACGAAATTGAACGGGAACATTTGGTGACTGTTTAGGTTCGGATATTGGATTACGTCAAGGAAATGAAATCCCAACAATATACTACATGGCGATTGTTTGATAAGGTGCGTGAACCCCACCCTGTGTGGTAGATCGGTGAGTTGGCTAAAATGGTTTCAAATGCGACTGTTTCTCATTTGACCGGCCTTTTATAGTGTCTAGTGAGTGCCAAGAGATCCATCAAGAATGGTGAGATTCCGAAAGCTAAACATTGCCGAAACTTAACCTCCAATTGCCTACAATCAATCAAGCTCACGGTTTGTAACGATGATTGCGTAACTGTCAGTAACCACGCTGTCTATAACCTCTACTGACTTGTCCTGGTTATTGTTTTCATTTTTATTGTGTTGTAACTAGCTTGATGTTCATACATAGAATGTAAATCTTATTCAATGCTTTCTTGTTCTCATGATTCCAATGGGTATTTTAGAACGAATTTCTCTTCAAGTATTTGGATTTATGACTCCACAACTAATCGTCCTGGTGAATGTTAAAGTGACCTTGTTTGAAATAAGTAATCGGAATGGCCGTCTGGAAAACAAAGTTGCAATGTCGAGTGCTGCCCTGCTTCTTATATCTCTCGGAAATTAACAGAAAACCTGCCAAAACATTTTGGACTACCCTCATAATCGTGAATGAATGAGGTGAGTTGACTTGCATTCAAGATATGTTACTACGTATGCTCGTTCTCCGATACTTCACTGTTTTCGATGCATTAATATTTTTGTTCCACTTACCTCGCAATAGGCTTCTCGGGATGGCGCTGTCCCCGTCTGATATGGTTCTTCCTCTTTGAAACATTCTTCTTTCGGTAGTTCTGCCATCAGCGTGAGAGGGTCTGCATCCGCATCAAGATCCTTAGATGGAATGAATCAACTGTATTTCCTCTCATCAGTAACGGTAGTTGAAAGAATACAGGTTTGAATTTGTGACCTCTTGTTACTCAAATTTTGGCTTATTTACTGCTGAATTTTGCGAGCCGAAAAGACATTTCAAATGTGACACATCGCATCATTGACGATAAAAGCAAAATGTCCACAAAACGGCGACTTACTACCGTGCTGCTCACATAGTAACAGAATAATAAGCCTTAAAGCGACAGAATATTTAGGGTGTGTAACGAGCACTCTTCGGATGTGACAGTGTCAAGTAATTTTCAGAGTAACCGGTTACACAGTCTCCTCGTAACAGAGCACGATACACACTAGGGAACACCTAAGCGACTGAGTAAACTACTATCACAGTTTCCCAAACCGGGGAACGGAATATGAACAGTTCATCGTGTTACGAATGCAAGTACTATACATAATTCTTCGCTTTGTTCAAGTCCAACAAGCAGTTGTAAGTGTCAGACTTTCATGAATATCGCGGAGAAATTTTGATTTGACGCAGGCTTTTTTGACTGTTACGCCCAAAAGGACTGCGAGTACCACATTTTTATTTGCAGTAACTGTCCGTAATGTAAAAATAATAACATTATAGTATATTTGTGAAATCAATTGCGGACCTAAAACTTCATTTTCTGTATATGAATGTATTGACGCAATATGGCGGAACGGATGTTATCAATGCTTAAACACGTATTAGTGTATTTTTAGATCATGATGAGTTGCAGTTATATCATTCAGAAATACCGCGAAACTTTCTCCTTCGAGCTCTTCAGGTTTTACGGTATTTTTCCAGCTCTCGCATTACAGCGTTAACAAACCACGTCTGAGAAACTTCATCCAAACTGCTTGAGGTAGAACCTATAGTTGCAGCAATTACAGGTCAACTTTGAGAGCTATTTATGGCATGGAATCACTTTACAGACAATCAGTCCAGTGACTCGTTAAATGTGCGAAGCACAGTGTTGAAAAAACGGTATCACTTACTAGAAAATGGGATACTCAACATCTTACTAGACAGATCGAGCTACACCTTCGTTTTTTCTTCCCACATTTATAGTAGCACCCGAATTACATTGATTTTCAGAGCACTCAACCAGTTAAGAAAGTTGGCTGCATATTTTAACATTAACTAAGCTTTTATGTTATATTACTGTACTCTGCACCAATAGCCCATAACAAACGAAACGTTAAACACTGGACAGTCATGCGAACACAAGTGAAGCAGAAGGGTATATGTGGTAAGTAGATCGCACAACTTGCCTTTCGTGATATATCATAATAGAAGATAGTGAAAACAACAGAGTGTAACGAGAAAGGTGGCAACTGTACTTCATAGCTTGCACTGTCCGTGAAAAATCGACCATGCATTATGTTTGAGCAGTTATACGAAAACGATTGCGATCCTATTGAATGGTTAAGTACAGTGAACAGTCCGGTCTGCGCTGTTATTGGCCGACACCAACGGTCGTTGCACCTGTATACTTAACAGTTCATCACTGTGAACAGTGTATGAACTTGACTGAATATAAGCTTTCTGTGCTCTGTGTAAGAGATTGATGATTAGTATGCAGATTGTAAACCATAATTATTTAGAATGAGAGATATATACATATACCGCATCGTCCAGTGTGCCTGAGTTCTTACGCTATCCGTAGACTAGGATAAATATCCGTAGATTGTGCACTGCCTTCCAGAAGTAGTATTTATTAAGCAATAAACAACTGCAGCTGGTTTCTTCAGAAAACAACTCAAATCACATGTCGAGTCATACTGAACAACGATAGCAATAGATAAAAAAAATGGATAACTAGCTTACTTGATGCTGTAGAAAACAGAAGCTATTGCTCAGAAATGCAATAAGGATCAACAGTTCAAATAATTCATTCCGGTGAAAACTTACCAGCGTCAAACGTCGAATGTTTTAACATGATTATAGGGTGATAAACACGGACTAGTCTAACTTGGTTACGTTCACTGTCTGTTAGATACGTACACAGATTATCAATGAGTTTGCTACCGTCCGGCTTACTACCGTCTTCACTTGGCATAAGGACGATTGTTATTGACTTTACCCTCCTAAACAGGTTTGTCTCCGATATGTTCAAAGATGCTAACACAGGGATCAGCACAACAGTGCAGTTTGTCCGTTCATTAAAGTGGGCTTTCACTGGGCTGCATACGCTTACCTCGTATTCAGTCAATAGTGATCGAACCAGTGATGCTGTATTGTGCTGTCTGAACCAAATCTCATGCGCTTACGGAGAACATTGTTTAGACAAGCTGGTTGGTGTATGATCCCCAGAATGGTGAACCTTTAATCTGTATGGAACTAATCAATAGTGATAGCCAATTTTAGTGCTGCGAAACTCTCATGGGGATCATAGCATATCCAGGGGACAAAATTCTACACAAATGCAATGTAAAGCTATTGTGCCCTATCGTTATGAGTTCACTCTGCCAATTCAATTACAAATATGTATGAATATGAAGCTACTGTGGAGTAATCGCCCGCATTCATTATATTTCACATATTTCACATATACAGTCACGTTCAATGTACAGGAGTCGTAATGAGAATTTCTCCATTAGGCCACCAATGCACTCACTCCAGCTGTTACATTCACATAACTCAAGGTGTATAACTTGCAAGTAATTTTAGTTTTGACTTCAAATAGCTTATCTTCTTTACCGAACTACAAACGTCGAAGCGTTAAATAACTGTTGGCGTATATATCCATAACTGTGCGTCAGAGTTGACTTAATTGGACTGTCGAAAATCAAGCGCAAACATGGAAATGCTTGTTCTCATTCGCCGACAAAGTTGCCTCGTAACGGATTTCGTCTGTAATACTGTAACTTAAGATTCAGTGTCAGGCAAGTTTTAGATGCAAACTTTTGTAATTTGGTCAGACTATGTAGATGAGACAGCGGAGGAGTGGGACTTTTGCGTCCTGGACAGATGCGCTAAAATCCGTTGGGTATTAAAGGCTAACATAATTTAAAGTACTACAATGTGGTTGTGTTATTACCTTCTATTGAAGAGTAACTGCAACAAAATGAAGACCAACAATTTTTTAAATTGCCAATCACTTGCTTTCGTGGAACTGCTGGTGGTGGCTATAGAACATTAAAGTGGAAGTCGCGCATCCGATAAAACGACAGATTATTTCAAAACTTTCGCTCACCAGCATGTCTTCTTCTGCCTGAAAGAAATCAGCCAATGATATTACTGAGCAATGATAGTAGTCGTAAATATTTTCGAAGGGGAAGATAATTATAATCATTAAACGATGTACAAAATATATTACTTATGTTAACTGAAAGAACAAATTAAACGCTGTTTATGATCGTTTTGAACCCTAATATTCGGTTAACTTTTCATTCAAGGCTCGCCGATAATATATAAGATCCCTCCAATCAGATAGGTTGGTTAGACCAACAGTAAAAATGTCCTGCTCAAACATCACCTGAAATATATTCATTCTCTAAAGACCGTTTGCACTGGGAATAATGTTCCCATATAGCTGACAATGTCATTAACGTCTGACGCGACATTATTTAGTTCAATACGTGATACAGTACCATTTACTCTGCATGTAGACGCCAGTATAGTGTAGGCTGTTAACTAAGACCACAACAAGTGTTAATTGTAGCTGTAACCGGTCTAGATGAGACGCCAGGCACACTATTGCATGATTATTTAATGTTGCCTACGACCGTCCCATATTTTTCTCGTAATCTTTCACATAATAATTTACATATTGGAGATGAGTGTAACAGTAGTCCTCATGACGAAGTCCACTAAGTCCAGTTGATCATTTTTAAATATGCTCAATATAAACGAATTTTTGCAATAAATGTAAACGATTTGTTCACGACTGAATAGACATGTCTGATTTGCGTGCTATCTCAGTCCAACTGAGTGGTACAAACCGCCTGTCTGATTGTGAACAGCCCAGTGGTATGTAGTGGTAATCAAAAAGTATTGTGTTGTTATGTTTCAAACTAGTATAGTTAGATTGTTTATGCCACCCACCGGTGTACATTAACTAACGACTCCAGTCAAGCAACGTGCCTCATTTTGCTTTCTTGACCTAGAAACAAGAAATGGGATTCTTCATACCACTTTGGTGTATGTCTGGTGTAAATGTTCGGTTTATAAATTTGCGTATGGATTTCCTCACCCAGGCAAGAATACCCCCTCACTTTTGACTCTAGGGCGTCATCACGTAAATAACCATCAAAACAACCATAGGCAGGCACTACAGAAAGCCGGCGATCGCTATGTGTTGTAAACTGAAATCGAGGAAAAGCTGCCATTTAACACCTGAGCCATATGAACGACTAAGTGAGCGGATTTTGCCGTAATGATCCAGTTCGGTAAATAAGTAACCTTCTGAAGAGTGCCAATTTTCTCTTACACCATCTAAGAAGACAAGCTTCACTTGATAAGAATGATGAATAACAAAGATGGCGGGGACCAGCGCAATCTGAAAGGAGCTACCAGAATATGTGACTGGTACATTATAGGATCTCTGAATGAACCGTTTTACCGTCTTTCTTGCTTTGTGTGAAACCATTGGCCTCAGAAGCCAAAATGCATCTTGTACCCACTGGTTTGGGCATGCAAATCCAGCAAGTGCATGATAAATTAGCTGATCCAAGATTGGCTAATGCAAGCGATTCATTGCCAGTAACTCCAGGAAATTGGTCTTATGTCAGTTGTACCTAATGCTGAAACGACGTAATGTTTGCGATTGGTAATGAACATCAGTTTCAACTGGTTATTGTGGAAGGTACCCTTGACCTATGCATTGTTTTGCAAACTGCTTGGGAACCTAAATCACAGTCTTCCCTGAGACAAAAATCTAACAACATGTGCTCTGGCAAACCACCCTAAACATTTATAACGCTATCCGACACTGAGGTAAAACTGAGTAAGATATTTTGTGAGGAGTCTTTTCGCTCACTGTCAATGTTTTCGGAAGTTCAACAGAATTAATTCTAATAAGCCTGTAAACCCCGGAAGAATGCTACTCAATAACCAATGACAGACGTCGAAATGTATGTATGCCAAATTACTGGTTGGCAGTAACTTCGGTTGTTTTCGTATGAATTCCAATTCCAAACATATGCCATTTTATAGAGTAATATACCGCGGAAGCTCGGCCTGAAGGAACACAAGACTCTGTCAACTTGTGGAGCGGATTATCTCTCCAACCATTATTGTGGAGGACTGAAGAGAACGGTAGCTAGGGATCAGCGATCAGCAAGCAACGCACATTTCGGCTAACTATTCTATCCAGTATAATGGTCAGGCTATCGCAACATGACGGTTTCCTCCAAGCAGATGAAACTACCCAACAAAGGGAAAGAATAATAACGCAGACATACCCTTAGGCACAATTTTAAGATAGAAAAATGAAATTAAATTAGCAGTATAATCTATGAATGGAAACTTTCATTCAGATGCCTGGTGAAAGTGACTTAGTAAACTATATTGCAGAAAGACCATATTAAATCAAAGTAATAAGTAGCAACATTGTACAGCCCACCTCTACCTCAAACACACATCGGTTTGATTAGTTAGTATGAACAAACTTAAGTTATAGCAGCGGGGACTGCATGCATTCGTGAAAGAGGGGTGCGGAAATAGAGAAAAGACTACAGCGGTGATTAATCAAAGGCGTATTGGCGAACTGAAAGATATTCACAGCCAACGGCATCTTGCGTGAAAGAATCTGTGCAGTTAGAGCAAACTTATGCAACTAAGCTAATGGACATTCCCCAGTCGTTTTGTCATACATGTCATTATCAACATACGGTTATACTTGTTCATGGAGCTTACGCCACTCTCTTTTACGTTGACGTTTGCAGAATGTGCTCCCTTTGGAAACGAGTTACGCAACTTGTGAGTGTTAGGACGAACAAGCACCAATGCACAATGATAACATAGCACATTTTAAAACATTTAACATGAAAACGGGATTCAAGTATAATCTGTTCAAAAAATACCTAAATAAAGGGACCTTGGGAGGCATTGCTGACCGCATATCTGCGCAAACTCCCTATACACGGATATGCAGTTAAAAGTCTCTAACCTGTCGGAAATCTATTCTTGTGGCAACTTCCGATAGAATGGTCCCAAAACTGTACACATCCATCTCAGGTACGTGGTACATATCTGGATTTTCTGTTCAAAAATAACAAAGAAAAACAGGTATTTCATTTGATAATATCCGTAGGAATTATACGTCATTGCTTTTACTATGCACGTAGTAACTAAAACATTTGAGGGATTCCAGATTTATGGGCAATAACATAAACATTGAAATAGATGTAACGCTTGACGTTTGCTAACGCTTTAGTTGCAAGCAACCTAAGACAAACATTCTGGACACGTTGCACGACAGATAATCAGAGGCCATATATGTTAAGGGAAACATCATCAACGACGACTCCATCTGTTCACAAACACGCTTTTCAATAATAAGAGATACAGTTGTAAGATATCCGCACCAAATTTTGTACGAATGAAGTCAAACAGTTTGGGCGTCGTGTTTAACATGTTATTGATAAATGGATTGAGAATAACACAACGTTATGAGCAAGTTGTAATACTCTACGTTTAAACCACCTCGGGTGGCCTCCCTCAGGAGTGTTGTAATTGAAATCACACTACTGGACCATATGAAGAGATCGATGAGCAAAAGACCAACGCTCTACTTAATAAAGTCAAAGCACAAACCAGCAAGTTCCTCC
>JTDE01000030.1:114737-182142 GCA_014338405.1 Paragonimus skrjabini miyazakii
ACTACACCACCAGTCCAACTTACAAGCTGGCTAAGTTCATCAGTCGCATTACCAAACCGTTGCAAAACAAGTTGGTAAGCAACGTTAAAGATTCTTTTGATTTTGTTGACAAACTCGAACATGTGACATTATGTAATGATGAAACGTTTCTTAGTTTTGATGTTACCTCTCTTTACACTAGTGTGCCAGTAAAACTTAGCATTGATGTTGTTAAAGAGTTATTAGAATATGACGACTCTCTGGATGCACGTACTAATTTGTCGCCTTCCGAAATTGTATCGGGTCTTGAACTTTGCCTGTACTCAACCTTGTTCACATTCAACAAAAAATTGTACAAGCAAACCAATGGTGTAGCGATGGGTTCCCCTGTTGCACCTGCAGTAGCCAATCTTTTCCTCGGATACCTGGAACCACAAGCGATGAGTGAATTTATCTGCCCTCCACGAATTTGGTGGCGATATGTGGATGACACATTCGCGCTCGCGACCAATTCCTACAGTTTCTCAACTCAAAATGTAGTGGCATTGTATTCACATTGGAAACTGAAACCGATGAACGTTCACTTAGTTTTCTAGACTGCCTCGTGAAAGTTGATGAGCACCAGAGATTCCAGGTTTCCATGTACCGAAAACCAACACATTCTGGTCGATATCTCAACTTCAAATCGTCGCATCCAGTCGGCATGAAGAGAACAGTCATCAAATCACTTGTCAATAGAGCTACTAAAATTTGCACTACTGAACTCGCCAGAACAACAGAAATTTATCGAATTAAAGAAATGCTAGCCGCCAATCACTATCCAAAAGCGTTTGTTCAGAACACAATTATGCGCATGTCAACTAAGGAGGAGACCAAAACGATCAGAACTTGCAAATACCGTATCGTGAACAAACATCTGAAAAAATTCGTTCCATTCTGTCTGAGTACGATGTACGAACCGTATTTTGGTTAGATAATACCTTAGAACGACTGGTGATGCGTCCTAAAGATCCAGTTTCTATGGGCGACCAGACAGACTGTGTTTACGAAATTAAATGCGGTGATTTGCAATGCCAACTACATAGGAGAGACAAGCAGACAGCTGAAAGTACGTGTTGCTGAACACAAGAGGCACACAAGTTTTCCTCCTAAGAACGCATGTCAACTTCAGAAGCTAGAAAAGGATTCGGCCATCGCACTACAGAGAATCACAATGTAGGTTTTGATCAAGCATGAGTGATTCACAGAGGTCTGCCTTCCCATGCGGAGCGCTGCTGCGCTGAAGCTCTCACTATCTACACACAACGCGCTTGTGTTAATCGCAATGATAGCAAACCCCTGTCCGCAGTGTGGCGTGGATGGATAAACAACACTAGACACGGACGAACCTTATCTACATCAGTCTTACCCCCACCTGACAGGCAAACGATTCGACCAACCAATTCAGTGGCAGCGCAGACTGACCTAACCACGACAAATCCCACGTGACCTCTGTTCCTTTGTTAGTGTGATTTCGATTACAACACTCCTGAGGAAGGTCACCCGAGGTGGTTGAAAACGTATAGTATTACAACTTGCTCATAACGTTGTGTTATTCTCAATCCATTTATCAATAAGAGATACATTTACAACTAACGTGAACTGATGTACGCACTGTCAGTGTTTTTACAGTGTCCATTGGACTACGGTTATTAATTGCATTATGCAGAACTTGTTTTAACTACTGTTTTTAGCCCTGTTACTTGAATCGGTTATGTACATCCATAGCACAAACAAGGTATTCAACAACTATGGCTAGTCCGATCAAGATACCTCAACCAATCTACGGATTTTTACTTTGGATTTCCTTCCCTTCCGAGTTTCAGTGTCCAATAGTATTGAACGACTCTTAAGAGAACAGCGCTGTCTACAAGATGCTGACTGAAACTGGCTTTTAGCACGGGGCAGATAATTAGCCATTCAGGCTTGGGATTTACGGTTATTAATTATGAGGAATTTGAGTGACACTTCAAGTTACAAGCCTAATGACGTGTACTATGAGTTAATAGATCATACAGGTTGAGAAAGGCCCATATCTGATCGTCACTTCCGCAGTAAGACGAGGGTTCCAATCAGTTCTTCCGAGAATGAGGCACTAGGCTCAATTTCCACCCATGTTAGGCTATCTTTGCCCCGATGGGGAGTCAAACGTCGGTCCGCGTAATCATGAAACTAGGTTGTTTGTCCACCCACCCTCACCCAGTTTAATGTCTAGAGAACCTTTGCTATCGCGATCTAAACAGTGACGCACCCAATCGTGCAAAAATTAATCAATATGATAAAACTTACGAAAACATGTGGAATAGCATAACTTTCTCGGCGATCAGTTTTGGAAGGTGAGATTTTAATGAAATAAATCCGCACTTCAACGGGAGTATAATTCCCGAAAATTCTATTGACAGCAACCATTTCCTTACGGTTTGAACTGTCCTTTTATTGGCCACGCATAAACATTGTTTGTGTTGCACGGTGTCTTCGGAAGGTTACTAGCAAGTCGTAATGAGGGTCTTCAAGGGGCCTAGTTGTTCACAGAAAGTCACTTGCTTCAGTTTGAAAATTATCCACTCATTCCTTTGAATACATTGGAAGTATGTACAGTTATTCTCCTTCTGGCTGAAGTTTGTGTCGAACATGTGAACACTTCAAGACTGTCCACATCGTGAGGCATATCGTTGGCAAAAATGTTTTGTTTATCTTATCCCCAACGATTATCATGGCCAAAGCTAGAGAGTAGCGTATACCACCCCCGTCTGGTTCCGCATCTATTTTTATTCAAAAGTCCCGATTCCTATGCTTTACGCTTTGCACCAGATCAACGAAGTATCCCACAACTGAAGCGTTATTATGATGAGCATATTGGATTACGCACAAAGCAGTCAATCAGAAAGCAGCATACGTTTTGAGACGAAATCCAAAAATGGACTCCAGGTATGCTACCGAAACCATCATGATCTAGTGTGCTGCTTATCTTCCAACTTATAGCTGATTACAACGGAGTCCAGCACTTGAACGGTTTGAAAGTGTGGACCATATAACTGAAAAACCACATCAGAATGTTCATAAGTATGCCGTCAGTCATTCAGTACTTGAAGTTAACGTGAACATAAGACCACTCAGAAAGCGGGGATTATCATCTGATCAGGCCCAGGATTCGAGCTACTCAAAAAGAGTGTTTGGAGGTAACGAAGGCTGCATCTGTGTTGGAGATCATGGAAGCATAAAATTTTCCAGTGAAGTTAGTTATCCAGATATTTTTTGCAAAGTCGATTTCACTGATAAAACATTTCAATTCGCAAGTAACCTCCGGATGGCCTATCTGGCATTTGGTTATCAATTCCAGGTACGCTCTCAATGGTACATAAATGAAATGATTTGTTACATCATCAACTTCTGCGTGTCGTTTACATTAGTCATCACTCGATGATGCACAGTCTTTCAGTTAAACCAAGTGATCTATGACTAACTGTTTCAAGATTATTTGTCATTTGAGGAAGTGATTACACACCACAGCAAAATAAAGTTTCAGCCATGATAGATTATTGTTTAATCCAGTGTGTACTGACTTCACACGGACACACCACGGTGGTTGAACTGTCTTTATAAATGCAATGAAAATCCGTTCGACCAACTATTATTAAGTAACACTTTTGTAGTATACCCCAGGATAACCATAGTTGAATAAAATTAATGAATTTAAATGATACGTTCAGCAAAATTACACACACAATAGTTCAAGTAGTTTTTATATTTTTGTTGAACCTCTTCAGCTATTTACTCAGGTAGAACACACTGAACATGGATAATACATCATGACCCTTGAAAATGTCTAACAGCTTTTGACAGTTCCAGGTATTTTCAGACATGCTTCGTTGATAATTAACAAGGTACAGCTAACTTTATGTAATACGAGGCACGTTTTCCCTCGGAAGAAGTAAAAGCATACAACAAAACGTATTGGGGCAAAAGCGAGTTAAAATTCGTTTCAAACTTAACAAAGAAAACAAAATATTACCAGTTATTGTCATCTGCTGCCAAACTGCTCAGCACAATTTTGTGGCCAGATATATAAGAAGAAACAGTAATTTAGTTATAGGAGTAGATCTCAGCGTAGATCACGTAATTTGTTTATAAGATATAAAGACTTATCTTCCTGAACATCCAGGACACAAGATAACATTCGGACATGTCACTGGGTTGATCTATGTAAGATTTAGTTGACCGGACAGATTAATAGTTGCGACTTAGTCGCTCGACCACGTAATTTCTCTGGCAAGCAGAATGAAAATGGCAATGGAGATTTTTCGCTGTTTTTGACCTAACTGTGTTCATCTTCAACAAGCTGTCGGTAATCAGTGTTCATTAGTACAGATATAGGCAGTGCAGCTTCTACGTTTTTGACTGAAAAAATGCTAGGGAAACCATAGAATACTTCCAATGGCAACGTATGATTGTTCCATTCATTCATTTGCCTTCAACGTCGAGATGTTTTGTAAAATTTTGCGTATTCAAACCAAGTTTTACATTCTCGTAAGCACAGAAAATACTCTGGGAAAATTTTCTGGAGAACACCAACAAAAACTGAATGCTAAAAATTTTCATCCATTTTGACCCGGTTTTGTTACAAATATGGTTAAAATAGTGTAGTCCCTTTTTGAGGGTCATTTTAAAAAAAAACCTTAACATTAATGCAACACATGCGAAAGCCTCATATTTTTAATGTATGTGGACCAAGGACAGAAGATAAGTGGTTTGCTAACCACCAAAACAATCACATTAGTATGGACTGCACGTTGAAATCCCGGTAAACTATCTTCACATAGCGGTGTTCA
Organism: Paragonimus skrjabini miyazakii; assembly: GCA_014338405.1. Taxonomy (NCBI): domain Eukaryota; kingdom Metazoa; phylum Platyhelminthes; class Trematoda; order Plagiorchiida; family Troglotrematidae; genus Paragonimus; species Paragonimus skrjabini miyazakii. Next base: position 119,585 of record JTDE01000030.1, read on the forward strand.
AATGTTATACGTGCCTCGTTTAACATGATGCTTAGTTGGTGGCTTAGTTGGTGCTTAGTTGGTGGTACGATCTAAATAAACTAAAATCCGGATTTTCTTCAAAATAAACAAACCAACCGGTCTGCTTATTAGCAATATAACTAGTGGCTCCTATGTGATACGCTGTTTGATTATTATGCGATGCAAAACTGAGTATAAGGTAACTGGCGTTCTGCTTAATGCTTTACATTTTCCGTTTTTTTCAATGTTTGTTCTTGTTTGCGCAAAAGTGGAAAACATGACGTTGGTTATATGGAAATTGACTGACATTACCTACAAAAAGTACGTGGGTTGCAGCTTCTCCGGGCAATAGGGAAACGGAGGTATTAGATTAAAATAGTATGAGAGTGAATGAGATAGAAATTGTTGGGTATATAAAAGAAATACAAAACTATCATCACATCTTCGATGGATCTTGTTTCATAAGGCGTTGACGAACAAACAATACGATCAATGATATTAGCTATATAAAATGGGTAAGGACTCCTTTGTTCTCCTTCATATACTTTCTTAAATGTTTCTGAACTGTAGAAAACACCGAAGTTGTATTTGTTTATAAGCCAGTTGTAGCAGAGTACTGTTTCAATCATATAAGAAATTCGTGCACGTACGCTTACACAACGAACCACAAGCACAAAATCCGATGAAATGAGCTAAGCAATGCAATATTTAAATTGATCATTGAAACAATGTTATTCTCTGTAGTGTAGAGTAGTTCAGTTTGGGGCACTTCAAAGTCTGTTTATTGGAAATAGACTATTCAAAAATGGGCAAGCATTTCATGGTGAAAAACTGCGGAAAAGAACACGGATGAATGATTCTGAGCAGATTACACGTACCTCCGAAATACATCTTGAGTGGAATTGTTTAATTTTCATGTGGAAACAAATGGAATACATTTAATCAACTTTTGCAAATGTTGATCATTGATTCTTAATGTTGCCTTTTCCAGCAAAAGTTTGCAATTCCGTCGTTTTTGTTTTCTTAGTTCTGTTTTTTTTCTGATAAAAACATTGCAATACTTATTTGCATAGCCTCAAAAAGGAAAAAAGAATATATTGTTCGTTTACTATTTCGCGTTCTGCGGGCTGGTCACTCCATCTGGTACTGCTAGTTTTACAAGGTTTTTGGTTGATTTAGCAAACAAATCCATTTCTTGTTATACTGAGAGACACAACAAAGTTTTTGGTCAATATAACATTAGATGTGCGAGCAATCCTAAAATTTCAATCGATTCGGTAATTTAGAGGTTGCTTGCAATAACTGCTGTTCTCTGTCCTTCTCGAAAAAAAATATCATAATCCCAAATTATATGGCAACATCAAACATGTATCACGCTTTGTGATTTTGTGGTGTTTTTACATATTCGCGAACAAATTTTGCATTTTGATCTCCCGTGTTGTCTCATATAATTGCTCCTTCTAAGTGTGATGTATTCCAAATTATATTTACTACTCGCATGCATCATACGGGAATGTAAGATACCTATACGAATGACTGAGGACAGCTATTTAGAAAAATAATCTTTGATTATAGTCATCAGGAACATACTCCAGCGCATACTGCTTGTCACTAACACTGATGTTTTTGGTTGTCCGCTTCAATACCGTAGACACAGTTAACTGCATGAATAAAAAATTTCACGCATACTTAAAAGTATTATTTTGCATAACTTTTATCCCAATTAACTTACTGCGATACTCCAAAGCAACATAAGGTATGTTACCAGTTGCTTCCATGAAAGAAATGAGCTTTTCCCTCTCTGATTTGAAACGAATACTGTTCAGTCCGAAATCTGTAAGTAGAATAGTGAAGGTCGATAATTTTTCACACAAGCACTCATAAATATATATACTATACGCCGACTTGTTTAGAATGATAGAGTTAATGACCACAAACAAGAAACATACTTGCTCGGCTAGCTTCTTAATAAAGCAAAGCCGATTACTCTTTTATTTTCAGTAGTATGTTGACAAACGTAAAACAAAAAGTTATTTCTGATTAACAAATGTTCGGGGGTTTGAATTATTTCACGTTGAATGCTACGCAAACTTGGTTGCAGCCTCCGCATTCAGCTGAGCCTTTCGGCTTGTTTATTTCAAAAGGAAGCAAGAGACTCGAGTTCCGCTCTTACTAGAACTCAGCAGTACTGCATATAGTCATCCGGACCGGAATTTGCACTCTGGCCCGCGTGCTTTTGAAATTAGTGTGTTAACCACAGCACTGGAAACCCCGCAGTAGGCATGATCGAAGTGTGCAGTGTTCAGTTTGAAATTAGTCGAAGTCGCTGTACTTCCACTAAACGCTTAAACCATTCTCAGTTGGTCCAGCGGAGTCAGTGACTTCAACCTAGCGGAGAAGTTCTGATCACGGTATTATCGGTTGAACTGAAAAACGCAATTTTGTTCATTTTTCTTCCAGAATGATCATGCAAGCTGAGGATTGTTCGTAGAAAGGTTGTGGTTAGGCGTTTGAACGTGTTCATTCGATCCTTTTTACCATATGTAATAGTCGTTTTTGGGTTATCGTAACTCATCTGGTGACTAAACAATAGGTGCCCTTATAAAACCCACCATTCCAATCTCACTTGGGTCTAAGACACAACCAACAGTAATATGGGACACTAGAAACCTTGTTGACCTAACTGGTTAAGTAATATCCTAAATATTTCGGCCGAGTTTACGAGCAGGGAATGCAATGCAAACGAAGATTTTAGATTCACAATTTAATCGATGCTTATGCATTGAAATAATGCTTCCAAATGTAAACGTAAAACTCAAGGAGCCAAGTTCCTATCAAATATAAAAACAAGAATATAAATGGGAAAAATTTACTTGTTTGCCACTACCAGGTTTGGAAACCCTACCCACATGTTCAGGAGTCCACGTAATCAGTTTCATATTAGGCATAACCAAAGTAGTACGCGTACACGATCAACCACATTTCTTTGCGTTCAGTGCTCAGACTAGCTAATTTCTTCAAAAAGAAACATGATATCTATTCTCTCAATTTTAGTCGGTGATTCCACTACTAGGATTTTCCATCAGATTGACATCATAGGAAGCACTGAGTGTGTATTATTTTCAGATATGCAGTAAAGCGGGTGGATTATATAATACGCTCAGCCCTCACACTCACCATCAGATTTGGCACTTCGATAAATCCAAGCAAACATAGGAAAACATGTGTGCTATTGAAGAGATCCAAAGTAAATCAACGCTCCATTCGGGTATAATATAACATCTGGGATTGGGTAAGACATCAATCTACATACCAAAGCCTTGACCAATTGTGGTTGGAACCTAAATTTTAGCCATCAAAACCCTTATTAATGAAGACAGCATTTCGTACTGCCTTGAACAACCAAGGCAGACAGTACCCTGACTTATTTACAAATCGATGACAGCCAAATGTTCAGCAATCTTTCAGGGTCTCAACCTAAGTAAACTACAAAACAAAATTGCACTCGCAGAACCGTGTCTGAACTGGAAACAAAGATTTATTGAATCTCAACGGTTTTCGAATTTTCGGTTTTACATTTGCAACAAAGTTATCATATACTCCAAATACCTAAATCTTAGAGAAAAATCCTCATTATCAACATCAATATACTTAATAGACAAAAGCTCCACGAATACTATAAAGGACGACTGTTTCCGTTTTGGAGGCATAACAGACTGTAACACTTTTATGAATTGTAGAGGTAAACTAATAATAATCCGGTGCATTTCTAATCACAATTGTTTAGTTTGCTACATCCGTGTATGTGAAAACGCCGATAAATGAAGCAGGTTATTACTGTTTAGTATCAACCGAGTTGAAAATACTTACCGGTTACTTTACAAATCCAATTTTCGGTCACCACGCAGTTGGAGGAACTCAATCGGGCGTGAACAATTGAGTTACGGTGCAAATAAGCCATACCTTTGGCAATGTCATTCAACAATGATAGCCTGTTCAATAGCAAAATGGGTGCAGTAGAATTCTTTAAGGATTATGCTTTGTATCCTATGTCGTTCTATGTGGATTTTTACTAAATGTATAACAAAAGTTTGACCAAATTTTTTTCCACGCCGTGTAGAAAATGAGCTGATATTTGTACCTAGTAATAAATGTTGAATGTTGAAAATCGAATAGGGTTTTACTGACGCACAATTCATACCGCAGTTACGTGGCACTACATAATGCAAGAAAGCTAACGTGTAATGAAGTAAAACAAACTTATTCATCCGCTTTCTTCAGGCTCCTTCTACGTACAATTAGGTACGTTCTGCTACCATGTTAATACGAGGTGACTGAAATTCCGTGGAATATATATTCCAGTCCGTTTGAGTGAACTGTGGAAAAATTGGCTCAAAGACGACATCTGTAAACTCATCAGCAAATCACTAATGATATTATTATGTATCTATGGAGAACTGGGACTTATGTTTTAATGAAATAACGTATACTACTCAGTGATAAGTTGTATAGAAACTTAGCTGAATCGGCATATGAAACTTAGGCTTTGTATATCACTTCTTGCCTCACCTCAAATTTCAGTTTGTCAGGCAAGCTTCAATTAATTTACGGAGAAAAACGCCATAATTCCAAATTAAACGCTGAAAAATATTCAACTGTATCATTGCGCAGTGCTGATTGGTTATCTGAAGCTTGAACACCGTTTTACACCTCTAACGGATGAAAAAGTAATCGATAGTGACAAAAGCCAAACTTCTCAATCCCGTAGGGATTAAACTAATCAAATTTTTAACAAAATACTAAACAATGCTCGAGGAATTATAAAGAAATTAACTTTGTTGGTTGATGCAATCCTTGAATTTATCTACGAAGTCCCACCAGCAGGTAACCTGAGTAAACTGAAGGTTCTAAATCAGTGAATTCACAAACACGTTGACCATCTTAAAAATTTCATCCGAAAAAAGTAAACAAACCAGGTAGGTTTTATCAAAAACATAATTGGAACAAGGTGATTTTCGATCTTGTTAGAGCTTGCCACTAGTGCAAATCCGTGCAACAGTTGGGACTAGAACTCTGGCCACACATTCATGAGACTACTGTTGTGACCACTGCATCATTGACCCTGATAATAGGCACAAATATGGGCTGCTCCGACACGAGCGGAACTCGAACCTAGTGCCACTTTTCAAAAGTGGCCAACTGCAAAATCAATGAGAATGCAACAGCTACGATCAACTATGGGTGAAGATCAATCTCTATGAAAACCAAACCTCTCACCATACACCAATAATCATAGCACCCCCCAACAAGTTAATAATTTCCTTGATTTCAATCTTGAGGAAGATTCTGATCGAGTGGACACTGATTGTAATTAACGGACTAGTTACTGTATTTTTCCTTAAGGCGGTCAGGCAACCACAGTATTACTCATAAGCATACGTGGGTGAATGTTCATACATGATGATATAGTTCAGTTTGATGCGAGGTCAATTATACAGTGGTTGATAGGGTTGCCTCGAAGTGGTCTCGTTCAAAATGATCAAGAAAATGCTACATGAACAAGGAAACTTCGTTCAAACGTAAGAGCAGAATATATCCTGATAATTCACCGGCAAACTGGCTAATTAAAAATAGGTGCGTAAAAGTCTGATAGGTGTTGATCTTTACTAACAAAAGTAATCTAAGTACAAAAAGCATGTTGTTTACTGAAATGTGTCACTCACCTGTAAGCCCAACCTAGATGTATACTTCCTCGTCTTAGCAAGGTTCCAAAGCACTCTTTGAAGCAATACTCAGTATAGATGTTCACTTCGGAAGCCGAAAAATTCACCCCCACCAGAAGTGTCACGTTGCGATGATTAAGGGAACTTAAGAAATTTAAAAATACACATAGTTACATGATTAAATTCGTGTGGTTGCAAGTCGTTTGTAGATAAAGAAGTAATTTCACATTCCCTGTTAATCTCAGTAAGCAAAATTGCTTCATTGATGTGTGGTCCTAACGTTCTGCCACGTCTGAATATCATACATTACAAGATTATCTATTTGAATTCCCAGGCTTCGGGTTATGATCTATTTATTGAACGCTTTGGCTAACCTTAATACGATCAATGGGAGTTAAAGGCAATTTAACGAACAGTATATTTTAGTTTATTCACAACCGGCTCAAGTATATACTGTTTTATATAATCATGAATGTCAAGTGAGCAGAATCAATGGAATTTTTTGGTATAATTACGTCCAAAAATTTTGAACTAAATAGCAACCAGATGATCAAACCGACTCTTGCAGAAACATCTGTTCGTAGTGACAATTTAACTACTTCACTGAAGGTCACAAACCGTGTCAAAACTGATGAAGATCGGTAATAAATTCTTCTGACTAGTAGTGGAGCCTCATAGAAACCTTTCCTGAGTTTATAGTGCAGTATTTAATTTGTTTACCCAGAAGGAGATTGGAAACTCTGCAAATATTATAATCAGTCAGACTTACGGAATTGTCACCTAAGCGCACATTCATATATAAACATGCCGTCTGCTATCATATATAATTAAAAGGTGTTACATTAATACAATTTCTGTCCATATTTGACAGTTTAAACAATTATACAAAATCCCTTTAGAAAACCCAGATTTGTCGTTTCGGAACCGTTGGGTACGTTCAGTTTTTGCAACAATGTTTACCATTTTCAAAGTTGACACGTCCAAATATCGTTTTATTGTTTTTTTGACAAATCCTATTCAGGAGTGACTTCACTTAATCTAAAAATGACAACTTTGATGAAATTTGTGTTAATTAGATATTGTCTGATTCTTAAATTTGTGATGTAGTTGAGTTGTAAGCTATAGTCAAAATAAAAAGAAGTCCACAAGCTGAAAGTACTTCCGGATTTTAGTCATATCCAGTGAAGAGCTTCTGATTAGTCGTTCGCTAGTTAAAACTTTCCTCCGTCACGGTGATTAGGCACTGAGCAAATTCAAATTGTTACATGCCAGAAACTTATCTGCTTTCGTTCGGAACTTGACAAGGTGCATCGAAATCACAGTTCCAAAACTTAGAGGAAGATTTTGGTCTGATAATACAACACAGTACTCAATCAGTAATCATCCATTAATAACAGGACTGTCCACAATAATGTCCCAAATGAGAAACTCGGACGACGCAAACACTAAGATCAATTTACCGGTACGGAAGGACAGTAATGGCAGTAAAGCAATCGGACTTAACGATCTACCAAAGAAAGTAAACTGACTGAATAGACAATGTGCACATCTTAATTTGTAGTCAGTCAACAGCATCCGCGGGGGACTGCAACAGGTAGCATGTGTTGGCCCTGACAAAACATTTTAATGATAAATAAAACCGGTTAACAGCACTGGGAACTTCGTTGTTAAAACATTTACTACGACCTGCAACTTGTGCCACAAATGTAGGTCAATCAACTCAAATATGAGAACTGCGGACGTTCTCAATAATCATTGCCAAGGCGTGTACAGTTCTCGCTTAACATATCCAGCACACCTCATAAACATCAGCAGTAAAGGTATGCCTGAACAATTCAGTCAGCAATATATGTTATTTTCAAAAGCCATCACAACCCTGTGGTACAAATCCCAAAGCCTGATTAAGTTTTCTCTTAATGGAGATATGTAAGCCAGTATAGGAATAGTTTAACAAACCTCATTAAAATAGTAAACATTCCACACTCTGGAGGGTGTACGTGCATCATGAAGCTTTAAGACAGGGATATTACCGGTTGTGTTTGGTCCGGTTACGCTGCAGCTTATTGAACTACACCTTGAAAGACTTGATAAAATACTTATACCAGCATTTAATTCGGTTAGCGCTGTTGCGATGTAACCAAATCGGATCATAATAGAGCAGATCACGTGCGTCATCAGTTCGGCCGTTGATGTGAAGAAGTAAAATAGTTTGCCAAAGAAACCAACACTTCAGTGCATCCCCTAGTAATTATCTAAAATTTTAAGGTGAATGTATAAAGTAAAACTGTTCATGAAACATGGCATAAACAATTCCATAGCTCTGAACCTCTCCTGCTGCATTCAAAATCATCGGTCTGATGTAAAAGTTAACAAGTTAGTTTCTGAATGGCATTTTGCGACCGCCGTGGGCCGTGAGGTCCTGTGACTTTCATTTTTATTTTGTTTAAAATCTCACAACATTTCAATCCACCGTTATTATCACATGCTGCCTAAATTTAAAGTCTGTGCGTTCAAGGGCAGGAGGGTGTAGGATAAAAAAATGTGTGTTGTGGCCCTGGTCTACGTATTGTCACTGACTGGTCAATGGGACTAATGAGAACATGAAGCGCGTGTACTAAGTGTCAAATTAGAGAAGTATAACTGTGGGCCATAACCGGTGAGCGGAAGAGGGAGCAACTGTTTCAAACAAGGCTGAACGGTTTCCAAACTTACGTCACTGTTCTAGAATGCGGACTAAGTTTTAAGTATTCCGATATTAGTGGGGATCTACACTTTGGCTGCAAACGTTTTGTCATCATACGAGGTGAGGTCATCATTAGTGTTTCGGCTAGCACTTGTGAGCTCAAACGCCCGTAAACTAACTGTCACCTTGTTCGATGCTGAAACGTCCGCAACCAGAATGCCAGGCGCGGCGAACATCCGAATACATTTGTCCAGATAATTAGAAGCCAATTCACAGTCTGGTTATCAGGTATACTGGTTGTGTCATTTATTTCGCAGTATGCTAAAATCGTCGGAATGCCATTAATTTCAACGGAATGGTCAAGCTATTTGGCCGTAGCTTGTAAACTTCGCTGCTCTCATTGCGAAAGCATAACACCCGGAATAACGCTGATTATAACAAGCTGGTAATTGTGCTATCCAATCAAGCTGCATACATATGCCAGTCTAAACTGTGTAATTCACATGTTCGAAGAAACAAGATATTCCACGATGAAATCTTTCATCAACCTGGTCATTTTTTATCATATATATATACCTGGCATAATTAACAGACTTAGAGTTAGTTGAGTATAGCTATATTGTTAGATTTAAAAGCGATTTACACAGAATTCTAGTTTGACAGCAGATGAAATTTTACTCTTACCTGTCGTAACAAATTCAACTGTGCTTGACTTGCATTCATCTAACAAGTCGTTAGTGGACATAAAGCCAAGTCTTGTTGTAAGTTACCCTCAGATTCACTCTGGTACGTCAACGACACATTCAAGCTTCCACTTGCATTTTAAATCCAAAATGCGTTTGTTGTGCATTCAATGAGTCCCTATTGGAATTCCTTACGGTTTAAGTAAAATGTTTTTTGGTTGCGAGACAAAATGAAATACACCTCCAATTTCTCAGCTCCCTCCAGTACGTAAATTTCTTTTAAGATTTACACCAGGTTTATCGTTTATCGTCTGTATGAGGAAGCATTGAATTCACATGCCTCATATTCTTCACCTTCCTCACGATAAATGTAGCCGGTCAGTCAAAAATAATTTTTTTTAAGTTGCTTCGGTAAGTTTATATGAAAATCAAGTGACACTTGACGGCTACTTTCGTATCATAACTCATTTGATTTCGTATTTCAGACAAACGATTACCAATTTCCAACGTATTCGGTAAAACTGAGCAGTATTAAAGTGAATGCCTTTGTGCGTAAATGAAAAATTATGTAGTCATTTAAAACAAACATGCATATGTTTAAAGTACTCCAATATTTATGTAGACCCCAGTCACCTAGTTAAATTATTACGTTGCCATGAATAAAATTAACGGACTAATATTAAATTTAGGTCAACGAACTATTTGAATCGAGTATTTTGATCAGACATCCGCATGCTGATTTGTCAAGCTTACAGAAAATTTATGGCACAGTCAAATTTTCCACAGTACAACGTTATCCAGATACATATAACTAATGGTAGTGTCCCAGGTAATCTTGTTGGTTACCGTACAATACCCTCATCGCATACAAAGGAAATGAGCACTCGTTCCGATAAGTCATATTATGGTCAATTAATAGAAAGTTGGTATATTATGAAAACACCATATAACGTAAACCGACTATACTCACGCGATCATCTTTATTTCACGAAGCATCGAAGCAGTCGGGAAAAAATTCTCAAATTGTATGGTTTTGGCGGCTGCAATCAGGCCGTTTCTTGACAAAAAAAATGAAAGAAGTTATTGAAATGACCTGATACGGTATTTTCAAACGAAACTTCCAAAATCGAGTTAATCATGCTAGAAACAGCAATGCAAATACTTTAAACATTCAGTTATATAGGTTCATCGCATGAAGACAAAACAGTGAAATGAACAAACATCAAGATAGGAGTAATCAGGGTTCACTGCCACGGTAACGAAATTGAAATGCTTGCATCTCGCAACGTATATCTTCTTGCCGTCTTAATGAACTGGATAAATGGACCTCAATGTTTCAAATGCAAATACTATCTAGTGCTAACTCGTTTACGTTGGTTTAAAAACCATGATGTGGTGCTGAATAAACAATCAAACTTTCAAACCTACACAGTCTGATGAACTCAAAAGTTCAGAAGTTTGTGTGTGGATAATTAGCGTCAACCTTGTTTGCTAATACAAAACAGTTTGTTGTTAGGATTGATATTACCTATCAATATATTTCACTACATATCAACTTATTTCATATATATGAAGTGTTGACAGCCGGTGTAATTATCACAAATGTTTTCAGTTAAACTTCAAGGACTTTAGTTATGTTTACTAGGCACAGGTTGAAAAAATCTTTGATCGCACAAACTTTAAATACTATTCCGTTTTGCGTACATCCGTACTATGCGGCAGTGACGAACTCTGGTAGCCAAAGCGACACGGGATTCCTCAGGGTTACTGATATCTGTAGCATCCACTGAAAGAAGGGAAGAAAAATCAGATGAGTAAATTAAGCTATACTTCATTTCACAAGCTTAATCACCTGACAAAAGACATGACATCTACATAACGAAGTGAATCGGTCGCAACATGCTAAAGATGGCTGTCCTCTGATGATACAGTCGGAATTCGAGTGTACATATCTCAATGTCATGTCGTGTTAGTGGTAGTCCCGTAAAGTTTGTTATATATTTTCTTGATCAAAAAGCTAGAAATTCCTCCAATTTCTGAAAAACAATTACTTAGTGTGTATTGTGTCGCCATGATCGTACGAGCGTTGCATTATTTGGTTCCGACCGACTTGTAAACAGAACATTTTAAAATTTTACCCAAATAAGTTTGTATGTCTCCAGAAGTGACTGTCATTCCATTGGGGCACCTATTGCTAAGAGGCTTTTCCGTATACGGTCAACTACCTGGTCACCACACTCAGCTATATTGACTCAAGTTGTTCCTAAATCAATATTAATCTTCCTGACCGTTTTATATTATCCGTGATATATTTGCTAAATGAGCATCTGTTCAGTAGTAGCAAACAATTTGATAACCATAGGGTTATGTAAACCTCTACCGGATGTTTCATGTTTCCCGATATGAGCTCTGTACCAGGCAAACATCATTTGTAGACAGGAAGAATGACTGACCAGCGACTGATTCCATCAGTTTCTCAATTATATGACAATTTTTCATATACTTGCGCATCTATAATTTATTCAATGTGTTGCTATTAAGCATGTCGTGTATCTGTTATTCTCGTCGTATGAACATCCAATTTGATGATTGCTGTTTCAAACTTCTGATAAGTTACTCAGAAATGAGGAATTAAATCAGCATTTCCCTTCACAACAAACGATCTTTAATGCGTATGTGCTAATTCATGACAGTGACTTCAAATGACTGTCCATCGGTGTTGTTGACCTCATTTCCGTTGACTGATTCAGAGTCCCGTTTCTTTAATGTCAATTCATGTTGACTAATGAACGTTTTACTTGGAAGTACACATTTGGTGCAACTAACTCAATCTATAAATCAGCTAAATCAATAAACTCTGAGGTTGCTCATTGCGCTAAAAATACTTACTTTTCAAAATTATCCTAACCAAAAGCGTTTTGATCCATACAAACTTTCATTTTGCAATATTTCTACGATTTTTAAATCGATTGGTAAAATAGTTTGTGACTTCCAAATTTTTGTTTAAATGTGATCCTTGCAACTCCGCATAACCATATCGAGGATTGGGTTGCATCATGTTGGCAACTGATGCTTCGTATAGTTTAACCTCAACGACAACCGATATTTAAGTTCATTCGTTTTAATTACTGGGTGTATCGTTGAACAACTTATCAATTCAAAGACTATCAATGGAAAAACATAACTTAAGGCGTTGTCATCTTCATTTTCCCGTCAGAATGGAGAAAAACGTTATATAGTTGAGCGATTAGGTAGGGCTAGTTTTGTATGAGACACACTTACGCTAACCTAAGCAATAAATTACCAGTTTGAGCTTACCACGAACCTCTGGTTGAAATATAGTTTGTTGTGGAATTTCAAGATTGCAGGAAGCAACAACTACATAAACAGTAGCGATTATTCTCGTTAGTTTTGATTGTCATCATAAACTAACTTAGGTTACTTGCAACCTAAGGGCGGACTTTATATTTCGGACGAAACCATTCCAAAAATTTCATTTTGATCGTGTAAATTGATTTTGTCGCGTATGAGGTAACCGCGCTCACTTCACTTACAGGACTCTTGTTATTCAGCTTTGGTTAGAAACAAGTGTATACGTGCTTCTGTTGTACTATAATTAACGAGCCACAATTAAGTGTTCTCCTCTTTTTATAAATTTCGTGAATTATAACAAAATGTCTTCACAAAATCTTTTTGAACACACGGGTTAGCTACGCGTTATTTAGGTGGACCAGTTTGGAGTTTACATCGAAACAAGTTGCTAATTGTTGAAGTGGTTTCCAGTGTTCTGTATTATGACAGATAGCAGTGTGCGACATTAGTCGGACCAGATTGGTACACACAACACGCAGTCACTGGTTATACTGTTTGTAAGTTACTTTATGCATACCTTGATGTCACATGTCTGTCACGCAGTCACCGTCGCCCGAAATTTGCGGTAGTATCAGTTTCAGGTCATTACTTGAATGTACCCATATTCGGATGTGAACTAACAAAGCTGAACCGGAGAAATCCAGCTGTGTCATCAGGACAAACTGTTTTATTTATTGATCCCGTTGGTCGGTGATTATACTCAACTGAAAGAAACTTTGCACCCCGCTTGAAGCCTATCTTTATTTACTATGTACAGCAGTATAGACGTTATTTTAAAAAAAGTTATATGTTGTCATTGTGCAATACCGTAAAGGTCAATTTTAGTGATCACTCCTACCACCGCAAACAAGCATTATTACTACGACTATGCGCAACCGTTCAGTAAAAACTTCCTTCAAGGAAAGGACAAGAACTGGCACTAAAACTCAATAAAAATGTAAATTTCAAGGAAATTCTGAAGAGGTAGGCTATCAAGTGAGGAGAATTTCATGAGAAACAACTTTGAGGAGCTGGTGAATTTTTGTATCAGTATTAAATATAGGTGGCCCCACAGTCGTAAAATAAATTTGATTCTTGTAGTACGATAGGAAGTGAACAGAGAAAAAACATGATCCTTCAAAGTTACAAGCTCTCTATAGTACTGGAATGCTAACATATTCATGACTCATCGATCAAGACAGAAATATGCCCTTTCATAGAGATAGTTTAGAGAAGAGTGGCAACAGTCAACGCAGAATTCATGTATAAGCGTGTCATACGTTATGAAGGAACACAGAACGATTAAAATTAGACAGTCTGTCAACGAATAAGATTGCGTTAGGAAAGATACATGGCTTCGTTAAATGTGAACTTCACAGGAGTGTGACAGACTGAATCAATACGAGAGCTGGTAGTATAAAGGATCAATTGAATGAGTTTCACGAAAGCTGGTTCCGTGTTTTTATTTTTAGTCTAGACATGCTAGCCTCTGTAGTCACCCACTATACTGATGTTCAGTGTCACATATTCATCGCCACAATCAGCCATCAGTTGAATTTACCGAACGAGGCTGACTTTGATACTCATAGCTGCATGACTAGTGATGCGCAATCCTTTCGTCGCGTCCCTGGTCACGCAGGCGTGTCGAGTACAACGCATGTTGTCTGCGACCCAGCACAGTTTAAAAATGTGAGCAGAGTTTTTTGGTTGGTCGCAGTAACCACGACATAAATCATAGTGGATACTTCGATCACCTCAAGCATTTCGAATTTTAGTTCGAAGAGAGCCACGACTAAGCTGGATGGTACGCATAATAAACCGGTGAAAAATGAGATCTGGATGAAGTGGTCTACTATTGAAGAGGAAAAACGACACAATTTCTGAAGACTAAGACAAGCTAACACACGACACAGCTTGCCCATTCACGGCGCATGAAGTTTTCCTTGCTGGTCACTGACATACATTGCACAAGTACCGGAACACCATTATCTTCATCTGAGTGCTGATCTTCGGTTAGATGGTTCCAGAACACTGACCACAGGTGCAACTCTCCCCAAGAGACGTGTAGGTATTTTTGGTGAAAACATTGGATTGTCAGTGTGGGTGAAATCACTGATCAGAGTGTCGAGGAACTGGTACTAAACGCTAGTCATGACAAACCTGGCACCCCAACCTCTGCTCTGATAAACAGCAAAGTTGGTACTAGCTCACTGTGGCGAACGCCGCACTGGAAGTGGGGTACACAGCCTTCGATCTTGAAAGATATGTTGCGGTAAGAATTAGTAATGTAGCGTGTTAGAGCTTGAAGTGTCCTAAGGGTCAAATCGTGCCCAGTGAAGTCAAACGCAATGAATACGTCAGTAAGAGGCACAGGTAGGCTGTACGTCAGTTCCAAGGCAACTCGTAGAGGACTGAAGTCGCCAGGAGGCACTCATTACAACGTGGGAATCCGAATTGGAGAGGGGATAAATGCAAACGCGTGTTCCAACGACTAGCTACGATCCTGTAAAGGAAACGCACCACTGTTGAAAATACGACAATCTGCACCAGATTGCTGGAAGAAGGTGAGTTACTCACCTTAGAAACAAGCCTGATGTGACGAAGGCAAAGGTGGACTGTACAGTCCTTAGTCAGTAAAATAGTTTCGAAATACCTGGCCATGATATCAACTTTCATGCGCTCCTAATGTTTGGGTGGTAGCTTATACAAACGTGGAGCGGTGTTTCCTATGCAGTTAAAGGTGCGCAATAATCTTTTACCGGTGACTGGGTCGACCAGCAACCAATCCGGGGACAAATTCCGGTGAGATTGCCGCTCATCAGTGTGCGGTTAGGCCAATGATACTTCGGGCCATTACTCGTTCGTATTTCCGAAGAGAACGTGAAAACTCCTTCTTTTCTCCGTCGATGTTGCAGCGTCTGGATAGCTGTGTAGTTGAATTCCCATATCTGCCTCTTGGATGGGTGGCTTTTCGCTGCAGTAGAAGGTTGTCGCCAAGTGGCTACTTGCCAGAAGTACAGAAATGTTTCGATGGCATTCACGTTTGTTAAGGATTTTGCTTGTACTATAGTTAAATTGCCTGCATGAAAATCACAGGTTATTTCCAACAGTTTGCCTTTGTGTACTGAGGCCTCACTGTTAAACACGAGTTACTGCGCTGTTTAGACAGAAATGGGGAAGATCAGTCAGAGTGTTCTGACGCTTGGAAGTTGACATTCGTCATCAGGTTTGGCTGTGGAACTATGCCTGTGTTAATAGTATGAATGGACCTTTTCTGCCAGTCCATTAAATTTAAGCACGTCAGGATACTTTCAAGCGAACAACCTAGGAAATGCGACAAAGTCTGGTGATGGAGTTTATAACGAGCAGGGAACGACAAAGTTATTTTGTCAGCATGTCACAGAAGAACAGCTGGCTCATCCGAGTTTCTTTTTGTTGCGTCCAATGGGATGGACACCCTTTATGTTATCGGTCTTGATAAGAAAGTTGCATTCACGTTTTTCGGGCAGTCAAAGTTTGCACGAGCCTGAGCACCTCATTCTTGTTCTACTATATCTTTGCATCAATGCATACGGACATGCGGCAACGAATGTTCGAGATTTATACACCTAGCCACATTCTGTACAGATGTACTCTGTTTACCTATCTAGTGTACTGACAAGCGCCGTTGTGGGGCGCTACCGAAATCTTCCCTTTCATGGGCGATCGTAATCAGTACGTTGTAACTAAGTTTAGTAACTGGTACTACCTGGAGTCAATGAACGCTAAACCAGTCGAGGTCTGCACCGGAATTGTTTAGTAGGTACCACTACGATGTCTACTACCTGCAACACGATAACGACAAGTGGAGGATCATGTGGGCGAACACAGTTCTACGAAGGCACTAACCCATGGGAAATTCCGGCTCAGGTTACGGTTTGCATAATACATTAACATAAACACCAAGTATAATTGCACCATTGAAAACGATTGTATAAAAAATATAGAGTATAAATTAATCCCTAACACACCCAGGACATTGTAATGAATTTTATCATTTATTGCATTGTTGTTAGTGCAAATTTTATAATGACATGCTCTGAGAGGAACTGCCTCCACCTATGTGAAAAATGAAATGCTACGTGCACATCAATTGCTTAGAGAAGAATATGTCCGAAACACCATTAAAAATTCCAGGTGTTTGAGCGGAGTGATGAAAAAAATATATATACATTGTAAAGTAAACAAGTATTTCTTATCTTCCATGGTTAAAAGATTTCGGTATCAAAATTATCTTAGTTTCAAATCAGCATTTCAATCACTAATATCTTTCGCCAGTTAATTATGCTGTTTTTCTCAGGGTGAAAGGATACCGTAGATGAGTACAAAGTTTATCAGCAATTGCAGCATGTAAGCAAAAACGCATTCTGTCTCACGACCCTGGACTGAAGCACCAGGTTGTTTCTGAATGAGTTTTGAAATGAAAACTTTATCGTTAGACGTTTGTATGGTGGGATGTATTTTCAAGTTTCACCCGGTATACTCATCTGCAAGTGATGACATACAGATAACCGGTCATATGCTCCTGGTGAACGTTGAAAATTGAAAACAACCCACCTATTCAATTTTATTAATATTGCCATTCTTCAACAATAAGACATTTTTGGATTAAATCTCCTCCTTCATCCGCAGGCCGCATACAAACTGGTGCAATAAACGATAGATGTAACGTCACCGATATACAGAATTTGGATGAACGTTGCATTTTATATTAGGATTAAGTACATCAGTTTATTATGAATTGACGTATACCTACCTTCGGTGATATCTTCTGGTTTCACCAACCAAGGTCGTGGTTTCATACGTTGCTTTATTTTTAAGTTGAGGCGAGAAAGCTGAAAGTTACAAAACACTATGTTTCGAAAATACTGAAAAGCACATTTACGTATAAAAATAGGTGCACCTTCCGAAAGCGTCGGTATGCTCTGATGTATAGAATTGTAGTCTGTTTTACTGAAGACTTGCGGTTATTTCCTGATATGTTTTTGGTCAAGCTAGAGAAGTCCGTATGTGGGTCTGATCATAACGCATCTGAATATATGATACGCATTCATGTTTAGTATAACGTTGCATATTTCACCTTGTCTATTAAAAGTATTACATGAACTTGCTCAAAGTTTGAAGGAAAAGACTACTTTCAACCAATTCTGCAATACTCTTGAATAAAATTTATCAAAGCTGCGTTTGATTACGATACGCTTCAGTTTGGTGAAAATCTATGACTGACCATCAGACATCAGATAGTATGTTGCCTTCCTACTAGGAGTCCGTATGCTACAGGTAAATCAACTTAACAAGTTCAAAAGATCAACATTGTACAGTAAAACAAATGCTGATCACATTGTTTCACAAAATTGATGTCAAAACAAGTAGTTAAAATTGATTTCTCTCTTGCTTACCAGTTCACTGTTTACGTATCAAATTTTCGACTTTCCTCTAACTGACCCAATCAAATTGGTTCTGCAGTTACACTCGTCGAACACTCCCGACATGTCTGGTTAATGTTGTTTTGTTTGTGTCGAATTGGCGAGACGAAGGAGTGTGGTGCTACTTTCGTAACCACAATATTGCGTTTAAATTGCTAAATCTCATTATGAAATTACAACAACCGCAAGGGAACGGGTATGACTACAACTCAGCATCTCCGGCACACCGCTCTGAATGCTTCCAAATGGAAAAGTGTACAAAACAAGCATGAAGTTCTTTAGGGTGCCACTGTTTACAATCTCTTGTTCAATTTCTACGTTAGATAATCCTTAATGAGCTATGATGTCCATCTGTATGGGGATGGCAACACTGTTATTTCGTCCAATTGCATTGGTAGTAGTGAGTTTTCTGTCTCTAATCACGGAAAAGAGCGACGAAACAGTTTGAAATCTTCTGGCTTTTGTTACATAAAACAAAATATTTAGTATCAATATTAATTTATGTAGATAACAAAACTGATACATAACTTTTCGAATCAAACGTCATATCTAGAAGACTAACCATCATACCACGGAACAAATAGTTTGTATTTTAGGTCTCTTTTAAGTTACAGCCCATAATTCATGTTAAAACAAAAGTTCAATATTCGTTTACCCTTCGTCTCGTAAAAAATTTCATCTGAGATTACTGATTGTCCCATCGATTCTACTATTTCTATTTTATGTTAATCATAACTTTAGCAAAAGACCTATTTATCTTGTTTGATTTGTTTAAGAATTAACCAGTTCCAGGTACCATCTTTCTCATGAAACTCGTTCAACTTATTGTTCGTAATCAGTACAACCTTCATAAAGTGTTGTCAACAGGTTTCTGTCTGAAATACTTATTTGGCCCGAAGACATCTTCACAAAATATTTCCAACGTGACAGTAACAGACAATCATTTGCGCGAACACCCAAATTAGCGTCACTTCTTCCACAGATTGTAGTGCACCCTTGCAGCAATTGTAAAACGTATATTTATGTAACGGTTAGTAGGCAGCTCTACTGATATATACATTTTTTAATTTATACCTTCTTGCTGGTTTTTAATAGTTCACGACCATTGTGTTCAACCGTGATATCAACAATCTGTCAAGTAAAATCTGATTGGCTTCATTCTAATTGTGCTGCCTCAAACCCGGTTGAAAATAAACCTGCTACATTGGTTTGTGATTCTCTTTAAACTTATATATCTCCAAAAGCCACTCATACAAAAGAACCTTTCCTTTCTTGTGATATTTTAACGAGGTAGTCCAGCCGAAGCCCTGACTTTGTGGCTTCGTAGCTCAGCTGGTAGAACCCTTGCCGCGTTGAGGCATGGTGTGTCTGTCGCTGGTTCGAATCCAGCCGAAGCCCTGACTTTTCACAGTTGGGTCTCATCTAAGATCATACATTTGTCTAATTTTATGCCGACCACGAACTTGTT
This sequence comes from Paragonimus skrjabini miyazakii, assembly GCA_014338405.1. Lineage (NCBI taxonomy): Eukaryota > Metazoa > Platyhelminthes > Trematoda > Plagiorchiida > Troglotrematidae > Paragonimus > Paragonimus skrjabini miyazakii. Next base: position 138,958 of record JTDE01000030.1, read on the forward strand.
CACAAAGGTTTGAGCTCAGAAATTTTAGTGTATTCTTTAAACCTATTCCACTATCTGCATTGCATCACTCACAACACTATAATGTCCACAGCGATCGTTATTACGTATAGCCCCGTTAATGAAAAAACAACGTGTTAGTTAACACCACGCGGACGGATTTTGTCAACTCATTGAGAAGAGATTGATTTGAGCTTTGCCAACCTGCCCAGTTGCTCAGTTCAGAGCAAACTGCTATCTCATCACAGTCCTTGCGTTTGAAGCCTTGTTGCGCTCACATTCTTTCAGTTTTTGAATACTGTCGTTATGTGCATACTGAGCTAACAATCACCTTGGGGTTATTTTCAGCGAATTCATTGCCCATTTCTTAAATTCTTCAGGTATATTACATCCCCTGGTTTATCAAGCCACTTCTGAAACCATTTCGGATTCGCAAAATCGTAATCGTCTCTTATCACTGTGAAGTAGTCACTGAACAGAATAATTAAAATAACGCATTCGGATAGTGAACCTTATTTCAAGCAAATTTAAAACATGCACTTCATCTATTTATACGGTAAACTTGTTTCGTAACTGTTTTCACAAGATGTAACAATATTTCGAATCACAAAGTGCGCTGACGTCATCTCCCGACTAGTATGTTGCGTCTGCCAACATCCTTTGTCGCATATTTTAACTCTTAGTTAGGCTGACACGTGATGTAACCTGTCTTGCTTTTATTGGCATTTCCATTGTAATACTATTCCTAGACCCAATCTGCCCTTACCTTGTTGGTCGATCATCCAACATTATTAGTGCGTATTCTTGTTCAATTTCTTGTCACTTTGTACGTATTCTATCAATTAAATTATAATGAATTGACTGAACCGGATAGTTATATTTCTACATACTTACAAACCTTTCAATTTCCTTTGACGAATGCAGTTAGAATTACATTGCATAAAACGGTTAGGATCAAACTACAAAATAGAGGGTTTCATTTCGGTCTTGTTCGCTTTGTTAAAAATTCAAATAAATCAACAAACAATAAACACTAGAACAGCTGATGATGTCTTCGTTTTAGTTAGTTTGATGTGGTTTAATTGAATAAATAGTAATCAGTTCAGTTTCACAGAAAAATGCCTCAGAGATCTTGAGGCTACAGGGATAGTGTACAGTGTTGCTGGTGGTGAAATTTCCTAATGTGAGACTCGTCAAATTAAGGTAATTACTGCAACACTTAGGCTTTACCTTGTATTTTAATCTTCCAAATGTTTTTGAAAGAATGATATTTACTTGGCAGTCAGAGAACACGTGATTGTTAGTAAACTAACAACTGCTCATTCGGGTCTAAACTAATGGGAAATATTGGAAGATCGCCACAAATAGCTAACTGTGTTGTAGTCGACAAATTTTTCAATTAGGTTAATAAAATTTAACTTCTAAGCGAATCACATTCACGAGACTGGTATTGTCTCCTCGGTGTAACGGGTTAAGTATGACTTTTTGTAATGCTGTTCACGTGTCCAGCCTGATAGCTTGAATATGAACGTTGACACGTAGTAAGGAGTCGATCGATAACGACCATCATGTCATTTGTGGTACAACAGCGCCTCTAGTAAGACGCGTAGTGTCGTGAAATGTGTTACTTTTAATAAGCAGAAACAGGTTATTGACTTACAGTTAATATTAGAACAGTGACTGCCACCACAACTACCGCGGTAAAAACAATCAGTACAATCACTTCCGTCCGCGTCATACCTTCCCCGCAAGCGGTAATTTGCCCGGAACTGGCGCCATACAACTGACTCACAGTTAACATTCTTGAGGCTACCGGAAGAGCTGTAGGATACAAAGATCAGAAAAAAAGAATAATTATGCCCCAGTTGGAATATTTATAACTGGTTTTCCTTAATATGGCAGCCTAATTGCTTGCGTAAACTAATAATTATCATTGACATTCTGGCAATAGTAAAAAGAATCGCTAGCAGTGCTCATTCGGATTTAACTGTGCGTCAGTTAATGGTTTGCGTTAAATGAGTTGAGTGGGTACGAATTTAGTATAAATTGTCTCCCAGTAGTCTGTTTCGTCTCTGCAAGTGCATAACGCAGTTACAGATATTTATAATGTAAAACCAGTCTGTTTATCAGCATGAAAGCATCAAAATGTACTCACGGCGCAATCTATCTGTTAAGGTCATTTGTTAAGGTCACTTTGTTGATCCTGATTAAATTAGATAGCACTCAAGTTGTAGTCTACAGGGTGGTAAACGGTGCGTTGTTGAAATTTCTGATGTATTAGGGCTACCACCGGTTGGCGGAATCCGAAACGGATTAGTCTGTCACAGTGACCGAAGCCAAAGGACGCCTGCGCTATAAACCATCACCGCAAGTGGCTTGCGCTGCATCATTTGCAGTTCCACTCACACACCACGTATCCGGTGTAAACCCGAAGGAATAAGACCAGTAGGTGTGTGAGTGAGGCCTTTGTGTCCAGCTGGCCAATGCTGGTTAGCCAATTGAATGGCTAGTAGGAAAAAGAAACCCTTATATCTCGGAAAATAAACAGTGAGAGAGACTGCAATGACAAGATCTGTACTAGAAAGAAAGATATGTAAACTGTAATACAAGAAGCATTTAAGTATACGAATGCATGCTATTGCATTCAAGAGAGGGTTACCAAACTAGTGTAGGAAACACCACATTTTGATGTTACTTGTCCATATGGGTTTAAGGCTACTGATATAATTGAATCACATACGCGAAATGTAGTGGTCAGGTTGAGAGTTGAGTAATTAATGTCTACATATTGGTCTTATGTTAAATCCATTTTCGTCTGGTCAAATGATAAACGTTATCAGGTAATTTTCATGTTCTGTAAGTTATTGGCTTAGTTTCTACTCTCAAAGTCTTAAACAGAACAGTGACAAAAGAAGGGGAGGAATTGCGTTCAACATTTTCACATTGTTAATTTTGTTAGGGTGGATTTGAAATGAAAACTCCCTATTAAATTTGCTGTTTATCCTGATAGGCTCGATGTGTACTTATGTCAGCTGGAATACTCTGATCGCAAAACAATACTCCTAATACCTTACAAAAGGTAGCACCTGGCTGAAAATCATCTGCTGTTCGGGCTTTGCCCTTTTTAAGTCGCTATGCCTGGTGTAAAAGCAATTACACCTATATCAACAGAAGTGTCTCTTGAGAACGCTGACTCGAGATCAATATTCTATGCAGGACACTTGCATAAGGTAATAATATCTACTAACAAGAACGTAAATGTATTTTCCGGATTCTTCCGAAACGGGATCTCAAGGTCCACCGGAATGCAATTAATGTAATCAAGTGTGAGTTGTGATTAAACTACATCAACCATTTCTCCATTACTTGAATGTAACTCAGTACGCATAGCAGATTTCTGTTATTTGGACTATATTGTGAAGTTCTGATGGCGAAATCATCATTTTAAACCGAAACAATGGTTGTTACCTTTTCTCGAGGCGATTCAGCAAACTGAATACAACCCACAAAAGATTGTAGTAGTGTTCAGGTGCATTGATTTAGTAAGGCCCAGCAAAAAGTCATATACTCTCCTACTAGAGTGAAACGGATTTCGAATTCCGATCGAAACGTTACTATGAACTACAAGTGAACTCTTACGGGAATAAAGCTCCTTTCTAGAGTTTTGTTATGGTTGTGCTTGCTGAAAAAACAGCTGGCCGGGGACTATGCTGTCACACTTATGTACTGCTTAAACCCGATCCATGCCAAACTTCGGCATACTGTCCTATAACATCAAGTAATGCACTGATCGAAGGTAAACGAATATACAAAGCAGGTTTTGCGTTACAAGTCAGAAACTTCGTCAATATAATACAGTTATCTTCTTGTTTTTGCACCAGTGATCTGTTTATCATTTATTTTCAAATATTAAATCTACTCATTTTGAATTGTAGTGCAAAGTTACAAATTCTTGTTTGTCAAAATCACCATAAGAGATGCTTCTTATTTACTTTTAACCAATTAACTGTGAGTAAAATTCGTTGAAAAACTTTCCTGTAAAACTTACCAGTCACTGGTTCAACCATAACTCTTGATAGTAGAAGAACCTGAAGTCGGCCAATCATTATTCTGGCAAATACTGCGTACAGTCCGGGCTGTGGAAGTTCTGTTGGAGTGAAAGGCTGACCTCAGTAAGCTCGGTGAACATTGCAACGTAAACAGCGGACAAAACGAACGTTACAAGCAAAACGGTACTAGTTTTTATGCGTGTATCTGACGCTCCTTAGTTGTTTTTAGCATAGTTATCAGACAAAGAAGATATTATGGCATACTTAGGTTTTCTGTTTGTGCTTCGTATGCTGTGGAATACAGTGACAAATATTCTTCCCAATTTAATGTTTCACATAAGAAACAAAAGTTTTCAGTAGCATCTGATAGAAATTTGATCTATTTAATTGACTAGTGGTTACTGATTTGGGAAAAATATAATGTTTAGGCATCTGGCCTTTGGATGAATTACAAAGGCCACAAGAACTGTGTTCATCCAATCGGCATGTGCACGGTGCTTGATATAAGTGTTGGCCAAGTTTCACTTTATAGGTCGATGACATTTTATTCCGCAATTAGCAGGCTGAATTCTGTGATGCGGAATTTCTGTAACAATCTGTAACTGATGGAGCGCAGGCTAGGCATATGAATGTGACTACTATCGTCAAACTGAACCTGGTGAAAATTATGCTAATAAAAGTCGGATACTTTCTAATTAATAAACTGGACAGACGCAACGCTTTCACGGATGACATTTGAACGAATTAGTTATGTTGATTTTTATAAAACCGAGTCATCTGAAGCCCATCTCATCTATCAAGTCTTTTGATAGATGTGGCGTTGGTGATTATGTGGACTTCGCTAAGTTAATTTACGGCACTATGTAAGTACCACACCACAAGCCTGACTTCTCAGCTATAAGACAGTTTGTAACACACTACACCACATAAAAATCATTCCATGGGAAGTTGCTGAAAAAGTTTTACAGCTTCAACTCGATAGTAGCGTTAGCACGTATGTCCACCAAGATGAAGTTTAAATAGCTCCAACTGGTCCTCTGAGTTCGTAGTTTATAGGCTGTTTCTATTCTCAAACTAGCCATCCAAACGAATACACTCCACAACTGAGTTGTCTGTGGCCACTAAAACTGATGATCAAACAACATCGATGTGACAAGTCTTTCACTATCGGTAGGTTCTTTGCAAACTGTTGTTCATGGCGTACTGGGTGATGGGCAGAATTGAGAAACAATCCTACATATGGAGAAGTACTTAAGTGTATGCGCTGAATAATCTCAACCGGTCAGTGTTTTAGGTGAGGGAGATACGATACAGAGTGGAGTTGGATCATGTCATTGCTTCCGTGTGATACACTCAAGTATTTGATACACCCAGATGAAATATTTGACTGATAAGGACGATAAAAATTTTGAATAAGAAATCGAACAAAAGAATCCATTACACCAGGGAAATACCAACGTTCACGAGATATAGTTTTGATAGACACCTATACAAGGTTCCAGACTGTGTACACAAGGAGTAATTCGTTTGAGACAGCTGCGCAGATAGTCTACGATGCTATATATTTCACGTTGCAGGCGACAAGTACAAGTACTTGTGTTGCATGATGTCGCATTTCAATTTTTGCATATGATTAGCTGGGTCGTCCAGAAAGAAAGAATGTGTAATGAAATAACCTCCCAAATAACGGAATCCATTACCAGCACATACAGCAAGCTACCGCAACACTGCTTACAGAACCCTGTGTATAATAAGACATAGACTGAAGATAGCTACCCAAATCAATCAGCGTGCAACATAACATAATTTGTGTGTAGTTCTACGCTGACTGATGGCAGGACATACTTCGGCTGGTGATATACGTGGTTGTTTTAATAACAGTTACCTCATTCCTACTAACTGACTTCATGTTTTCATTAAGCACAACACTTACTGGGAACTTGGATACGCCAATACATCTGCATCAGCGATCCAGCATATGAACTGCGACCAGTTCTTGTTTGTGAAAAGCGGCAGTTGACTTTCTTGAATGATATTCCAATTGCGGGAAACCATGTGTCGTACTGAACACTTGCATGCCACACACAACAAGTTTCTGTGATGTTCCACCAGGAGCAATTTGTTTCAATGCAGAACCTTTTGACCGCCGTGGTAGAACTGAACAAAATTGGCAAAACGTTACACAAAAATTATTTCATTCTCTGCTTAGAGTGCTTACCTACTGAAATGGTATACAGTCATACACTTATAGGTGTTTCGTTTTAAATCGTTACGATATATGATTGTTTAGGCTGACTATAATCTTAATATAAGCCGGAGAGAGCCATTGATAAATGGCCCATAATAATGTAATGTTCCATTCTATAATCCATTGGATGTAAACCTGTCACCAACTGAGACACACAGTGGTGCACGAGTGTGTTTCCCCACGATCCAGCGGACGGTCGTGCATCTCCTACATTACAGACGACAGTCTGGGTTTTCACAAGTCGTGGGTAACCCGTCAATGTGTAAGTTTTATTAACCATCATTACCACGTTGTACCATGTTCAGTGTGATAGATGCTGTATGCTACCTGGTTACTCAGTCAGCGTAAATTCATGCAGATGAAACACAATGTTGATCACCTAACTGACTGAATTGATTTTGGTCAAAGTACGGGAACAAATAAGGTATACACAGATAGCAATCTAGCATGGTTCTTAACAGTAGATGTGTTAGGTCACCGTGTTACACTATAAAACTAATCGTGACACTTGAAATTTCACTAATCAAAGACACCTAAAAACCTTGTAAAGGAACAAAGGATAAATATACGTTTGAACACCAAGTCTTTCAGTCACCTTTGCAGAAAATTCGCATAATATGAATTAGTTCATAACAAAAGCGCAAAAATCTTGATTACTTCTTCATAATTTTACAGGGAAAATTCAAACTTAACCAACCGGATTCTGTGAAACACGACTATATTAATTATGAATTTCAAGGGATCACCTTAGATTTCATTAGATGTTATTCAGTAAATCGGTGGATTATCTAGTCAGTATTATTGGGTACACACCAAAAGAATTATACAGTTATGTATTCTACTCTTATTTATTATTAACAATCCTGTAAAGAATAGAAATTGTTTTTCAGATAAAGTAAGTTAAGCTCATCATTAAGGGAAGCATTTTGTCGTTTTAAATTTAGCCAGTATTTCATTTTCTTCATAACTTTGAACACAATAGAATTTAGTAAACACTATCAATTCATAAGGGACTTCGGTGAAAAACTGTGATATTTGCAAATAGGCTCATTTATGTTATGAAACCCTCGATGTAAAGGCTGACAGATTAACTATAGCAATAGATATATATATATATATATACATATGTATACATCAAATTTGAAGATGAGGTAGGCGTTGGTTTTAGTAACACGCTTTGAAGTCAGCTGCAATCGTTGACTCAGAAAATCTGTCATATTTTAAGTTATTACATATTTAAATGGAGCTGAAATATTGGTATCCTCATCTTGTAGAACTTCGGTGAGGACAGGTGAGAAAAAGTAATCTTTCTTCTTGTTACTAAGAGAATTCTAAATGTGTTTGATGTGGTTTTAATCTAACAAACACAATTATAAATCTGAGGAAAACTTAAGTTTTCATCTTGAACCGTTTGCTTTGCCACCGAATGATGTTCGACATTTCCCCGACGCAAAACCAGTGGTCCAAAGTGCAACTTGAGATTTCAGAGTCTTTTATCTCCCCTTCCCTAAAGGAGGACAGAACTTTTTCTACATGAATAGAAGTTCAATCATGTTAAACAAAATAATTCCTCTGAATCTCATGCTCACTCTAAGTTAGAAATCATAAAGTTGTCTAATCTGTTTAAACTACGTTTATTTGCAGACTGATTTGATGTTACTTTAAGTGGTAACTTTTGGTCCACTGTAATAGAACACATTTTCGGATACCCAGGTCAAATTCCATTCCATGCAAACAGGTCGACTCATATTTTGTCAGTCTGTTTGTCTATTTATTCTATGTATGAATCCCACCGGCTAAAGATGACCGGCGTGGTTAGTAAACATATCGTTTTAGAAGATTTCTACTACTTTGGTGCCAAGATGGTTTTCTAATTAGACGTAAGCTCAACATCATGGCAAACAATAATTTATCCGCCTAGTTAATTGCAGACAGCGATATTTCGCAACGAACTAGCCCGGGCCCCTTTTGTTCATACCAGTTATTCATAAACCATAAAGCTTTGTCAAATCGCCCATAGTGTTGCACAAAACCAGTCCATTTGTAGAGTCTGTAAAACCCGTGTTAAATCCACGGAACGGAATAAACTGTCGTAAACAGTTATTTTCAGAAAATATTTTGTCCTCAAACAGCTTTGAGTACAATTCTGTAAATTTGCCTAAAAATGGTGAAGACTATTATCTTCGAGACATCTCGCTGTGTCCAACCTTATGAAAATAAAAAACACGACTCTAGTGACTAGTGGTATGTGTGTCTAAAAATTAACATCAATCAAAAGCTTAAATGAAACTGAAAATCATAGAAATATGTTTTGGCACCAAACACCACGAAGTCTTCTTCAGTGTAGTCAACCCCATAATCCATTCACGTCTGAGATGGGACATTTGTATCTTAAAAGCATTTCCGCATTACACCTTTCCAGTGCCAACACTTGAGCTACAAGACTCCGAGAAGCTTGATATCGTGAGGCTAGTCAAATTAAGTAAGTTCTCACTGTATTCCAGGCACACTACAGGGCACCCAATCGCTGCTCATAAACGCTGTCACATACTAGGTTGGCCGTTAGCAGTATAACTTTCACTAAACTAGGCTGAACGAGCAAACGTTCCTTCACACTGGCTTGCACACGCAGTACGCAGTACACAGATTACCATTTATGCGGCATTTTTCCACAATATTGATTGATCATTTTTCTGACAACTGGTGGCGATAGTTTGGTTAGTTTACACTGAACATCGCTTACATGTTATCAGAGCTTTTGTATTCCACTGAACATCCAGTCGAACAGAGACACCATGCCTGAGCCACGCTCTTAGTACGGTGCGTAAGTAGCGCAAACGCTTGTCTTACCTAGCACTTGAACTCTGTCCAAGCTTTTTGAGAAAAAGCGTGTTGGTCATATTCACCCAAACTACCCATCTGTATACTCACAGGTGAGTTGAGTCAAAATCTGAAAAGCTGTCCTATTAATGCATCCCTAAGGTATGACCGGTATTACAAGTTACATGGACACTCTTCCAACCCATTCTCACAAACGAGCAACTGCGCACGTCTAACAGTTGTTTGTTTCAGTAGATTCCATTAATCATTTCTGACAGGATAGCTCCGTAGTAGATTTAACCCAATGTCATTTTGTTCACTCCTGTTCACCTTTCTTCATGTTCATCACTTCCATTCTACTGAACAGCACAGTGACAAAAACATTTAAACAAATCTGTTTTTCCTTCATGAATCCACAGATCTGTTGTGTAACTGTAACATGTACGCGTTCTGGGTTTTTTACTTCAAGCAGAATGGACTTTACCGAGTTCTTCTTACCTATATAATCATTTTCTTACAGATTATGTTATTTTCTCTGTAGGCTTCGAAGTCCGAAATCACGATTTCCCACTTTAAAAACCTCCGATAGGTTGTGCAACTCCCAAAATTAATGGTGACCGTATAACACTCATGGAATTTTCATTTGTTGCACTTCCTACAAACAACAGCTAGTTACTGTACGACAAATAAGCCAACTCATATGTGAGCTCGGGCGATAGCATTGCTTGCAGTTAAGCCCGGAAAAAATTTCTCCTCACTTCGAGCAAATTTTATAATTCCTAAGTAACGATAGAAGACATACGTCGTGAGATGTTAACATTTCGTTCAATCTCTTCAGTCACGAACGTAAAACATTAGAATATATAGGATATGCGGATAGCAACAACAATAGAAACAATCAACAATTGGGTTTACATAAAACAAGGACTGTTGCGTCATGGCGTGCACCAACAGGCAACAGGCAATGGCAACAGGCAAAGCATATCATGGAAACAGGTCACGTTGTTGACCCCGCCAATTCGTTTCATGTGTTATTGCGTAGTCGGAATCCGAAGTTGCTTGCCTTCTTCGAAGCTATGCTAATCAATACTCGCCGTCCGGTCCTGTGTGTGCATAAATTGTTGACTCACGCAGTTTGTCTGCCCTGGAACTGACAACAGTCCTTGTTTTATGTAAACCCAATTGTTGATTGTTTCTATTGTTGTTGCTATCCGCATGTCCTATATATTCCAATGTTTTACATTCATGACTGAAGAGAGTAAACGAAATGTTAACATCTCGCGACGTATGTCTTCTATCGTTACTGGTGAATTGGATCAATGGAACGCAGTGTTTTAAATTTTGTAATAACCGAAAAATGTTTCTAACTGGTTAACATAGGAGCTAAAGGACCAACTTTATCCCCAGTAACTGCAGCACATTTTTGAAATGTCCCACTCATTTCATGATATCCTGATAATCATTGTCCCAGAAAGGTTTTTACCCTAAAGGATTACCTTTCGTTGTTCATTGCTCGACAATAAGACAAACGCCCGTTCTTATAACCACGTAATATTACAATCATTTACGAGATAGGCCATATCCACGAGCACGTCACCCGAAACTATGTCTGCATTGACCATCTCTGAAAAAAGGGGTTGCATATCTGACGTGGAAAAATTCTTGCCGTTACATTACTCATTTTTTTATGTTGTTCGCTGAAGTCGCTGCTCACGACCACAAAGGACACTTTGTTTATTTGTTTATATATTTATCTATAAGAAATTAGCAAAAATGTGTGAAGTTGATCATGACGGTGTTGTGAGATCAGCTCGGTGTTTCGTATTTTCACCTCTGGTACGAAGTCAACATCGACAAGTTGGCAAGTCCAACAGATCTTACTTCACTGAAGAGTGATGAAATGTACACTAGTACACATCATATTATATTTGTGAGTACAAAAATACGCTCGGCAAATCTACAGAACCACCACATGTAGAGAGATTCTTCATAGGCCCAGTAACGCGGCGTTAGTTACTTCGTTTAGACGCGTAGGCCTCGCGGTTACACACGCATCCGATAATGGGCCTCAGCAATTTTGGGATCGTTATGCTGTAAACTTGCTTTACAACAGTCGCTAATTCCACGGCCTTTAGTACATACTGTCACCCTTGTGATCCTAATAAGCTGGTATTCCCTGCAGATTTCACGCAAGGTCGGTGTCAGTGCTCCAGATCAGGCAGTCGAGCACCCTGATTCACAGACGGGATGCTCATGTTTTTGTGTAACGGTGCATATAAGTAATCAAAAACTTTCTTGCATTTCACTGTCAGGTTAAAAAAATTTACCGGATCTCTTTCGATTTGAACATCACCCACAATTGATCGCAGCACATGGACGTTTGTTTTACCGTTTTGACTGTCAACAAATGTCCTGTTCACTCAAACCGAGAGTCAGAGTTACCAACCATATGAACCGTTAGTGCCAATCATTGATACTTCAGCCTACTGTCATTCGTTCTTACCTAATTCAGCCCAATAACATTAAAATGCATCTGAATAATTCACACTGCTTATTTGCATCCATGAAACTATGAAGGTATAACTGATCTTTTCAACAGATATGCATTCAAGTCCACACCGTGTTCTTAAATGTGTAGTCGAAAAAGCACAGTGGTCTTCTTGGCATTTCTACAAATAACCTATGAAGGTCAGTTTCATGTTCTTAGAACAGATTTTCCAGTGACGTTTACGTCCAACCAACTTCCGAACAACTGACTGCTTTATAGGAAATCAATTGTAATTTTTTCATTCTACTTCTGTTTGAGTTAACTTGCGCGTTATACTTTCCACTTCTCCAAGCTGTCCATTGGTCTTCTCAAATAGTGTGTGGGAATTCTGGACTTCTGGATTCTTCTGGTATACTCCGTTAAGGCCATTAGGCGTTCAAGATCACTATTTTCGATGTGGTCGGTCTCCTTTTTTCGACACGATGTGGATGGGTTAGATGTACTATTAGATGTGCTATTCACTTGAAAGTAAGGTCATGCCCGGAGCACTCTCAAAAGCAACCGAAAACTGCGCTATCTGTCGAGCTAGAACCTATTTCCAGATGCCAACTTCACAAACTAATGCTGAACCAGTTTATCTGCTTGAAAGCATTATCACAACCTGAGATGACTGTATACTTTTGTTGCGGACGTATTTTTAACCTAACATATATCTTTGTTATTCACGAATATTGTGACATCCAGAAGTGTTGCCGAAACTATTTTCTTAACGCTTGTTTCAAACTACCATCTCAAGTGCAATGAAGATTATGAAAACGTTCTCAATGCTATGAGCATGTCATTCAGGTGTATGCAACACCATGTTATACCTACTATTTTAGACGAATTCTTGGTTTTTAAAAGAACTTAAGCAGTCAGACGATATTTTTGTTACTTCAGCTATGACGCAACATGCAACTTCCAGTAACCTTAGTAATAAGCGGACTATGACTTTAAAGCACATGCTATCAATTTCCAGAATTCCGAAAGATACTGTTATGAGATTCCCTGGGGCTCATTTTTCCAATGAGCAATAACAAAACATGAACGATATCGTCTTCTTTTTCACCAGAGAGGCATAGAACAAGCTGACTGACAGCCAAATCTGTAACAAGTCATAGGGGAGGAACCACATGTTTACACTGAACGTTCCCACAAAAACAACCCAAATTATATGGCAAAACTATCTTCGGTTAGATTAATGAAGAATGAAATTCCTCTTTTTCCTAAATCGCAAATATAATGCGCATCTTTCGAAGCAATGGAATCTTCGCTATTTGTGAATTTACCAATGGTGATATGTATTGGGGATTCTAAAAGTGGTTCGGATGATCCTGGGGGCAAATCGGTTGTGTTGGTCTTTAAGTAAACAAGCACTGGTGGGCTAAAGTGTAAAGCATAACCATAAACAATCGGTGACTATTCGAATGACGTTCGAATTTAGGGGAAGATTCTGTACTAGATAACGATCTAATTCCCAATTCTGTCTGCACTGAGGCAAGACGAGCTTGACTGTCAGACACTCCAGTGATACATAATACTTGGTTAGCCTGAACGCATGATTCAACGTGTTGCTGCGCAACCAAAACACGAAGATATTTGCACCGCTGAAAAGCGTTCTGATCAAATTCAATTGGGTAACGTTTGATGAGTAAAGCACGCTGATGAATCCACCGCCATAGAACCTATTCTGATTTCAACAGTTTGTACTATTATCATTTGTAACGTCCTCGCCGTATAAAATGTTTATGTACACAACTGATGACTGTGTAACCAAGATTTTGACGAACGGCAAGATTTCTTTTGTTGCGATGTTAACTAGTCGATCAATAGAGAAAAACGCTCAAAATTTTACACAATATACCTATTTCTGGAGCCCTAAGTGTTTTGCCAGCCCTGAATATAATTTGTCATCCACCTGCCGTTAAGTTGCAACTGACTGACCACTTGATAATCAATTATCGCTATACAGTATAAAATGGTACCCTGAATCCCTATTTTTGGGTAAAAACATTCATATGTGAAGTGAACCACTTACTTAATTCGTCCAATGTTAAAGAACAAATTCTTCGTATAGGCCCAGTCATAGAAAACCTCTGTCGCGTGTAAACGAAAGCCTAATTCCATGGATTGATTCAGGGTCCACCTTTGTGGGGGAGCCCAAAACCAGGATGCATTGATACCTGTATAAAAACAACCAAAGCAATAAGATGAGACCATTTCGCTACGCAGTTTTACACTTGCCAGATCTAAGTGAAAATGCCAGAGCTGTAAAAATCAAATTGATTGATGTCTAGAATAAACCTCACTGCGTAGATAATCAAAACTATTATATCCATCCGCGTTTTCATTTATAGTTATATGACCAGGCAGAAACATTGATTTGCTTTTGACCGGTTACCAGAGCTGTTAGAAAACGTACTTGTCAGAGTTCACTTCAGACTGATTTTCTGAAAGGAATCGAGCGATAAGTTTACTGCTGTGCGTCAACGTAAAGGAAGTTCAGTGCGATCACGTCTGTTAAAAAACATGCAATATAATATTTTTATGTTTATCTGCTTGATTACGCCGTGCTTGTAAATGATAAATCTACATTTTCTTGTAAAATCGAGACCTGAAGTTGTGTTGTTTGGACGGCTAATGAAGTCAGAAATACTGATGTCATTCTGTTTAGTCTAGTAGAACGTTTCCGATTCCGATGGTATTCACAATTCACTACTCGTTAGCTGACATAGTACAAAAATAGTCCCCAGTTACGAAACAACGAACTCTTAGAACTATGCAACAGATTTTCCGCCAAGGACCTTAACTGCGTATGCTTCAGAATTAGTCACCATCTTGCTGGTTCATACCTTTTCAAACTTGAGATATTTCTGTGTCGCCTTCTCGCAAAATCATACCCGTTTATGACGTTCAAGTTGCCTTCATGATGTCGCTACATACGTAAGTAGTCTTCCAAGTTGAACTGATCTGGCTAGCACAGCACGACCGAGGGTGAAAACATATACATTACACCCAACTTCCAGAAATTTGTCAGAGCTCAAAGGTATGAGTGTTCCTACCGAGCTGAGTAATCGCTTTCTACTGAGTCACGTTCGAAGTAATGCATCGAGCAGGTTGAAGCTGAGGTGAAACAAAGGCAATACATACCGCAACATATTTGCTAACTCTGGCAGACACAACCATGCTTCAGGAGTACGCAGTGAGTGCTGAATAATCTGTGTTGTCATGAACTCGCTCAAAATTTATGGCAACGCGTTGGTTTCCAGTTTCCAACCTGCTGCTTCTGTAAGGATCAAATACTATATATACTGACCCCAATAGATAATTACCAAGGAAATTCTGAGCCATTTTAAACTGCCGTTGAGTAATGTAAACAGGCGATTGGGACACGTGAACTCGAGGTCCTTAAATAGCAATGGGATACAAAAGGAGTTATCATGTCAAAAAATGGTTGTATTTTCATTTATTTTGCTAATCGTTTGATTCACAGTGTTATTGGGCCTACTAAAAAATATGTTTCGCAAAAATTCATATAACCTTCAAGTTTTTCACAATATTTGGGTTACTTCTGAGATGAGAAAATGATGTTCATGGCTAAAGTGTTGTTTTCTAATACGGGTTAATATGCAACGAATAGCAGGAAGGTTTGCATTTTTTGGTAGCCATCCGAAAAACACTCTGATCGCAATGAACATAAATGTTTTACATCCATCAGGATGAATATTCTTCCGGAGGTAGCTAGTAGATATTTCTTCGCATCCTTCTCAACAGGTTTTCTGTTGCAGTTCTGCATAGTGATGACAAGACATAAACACAGTTTGCTATATTTAATCCGGACTTAAAATCATCTTTAACTACTTTCTACACATGTGTGCTTCGGTAAAGATTTGTTATTTTTTCCGAACTTATAGACTGTTCTTTGCACTGCATCTAATCTTTGAAGCAGGGATCTTCGTTTCGCAATGAAGATTAAAGGACAGCGATCACTGTCTTGGTGAAGATATAACCAACTTGGTTTATGTGCCTTAACAAGTAGTCCTAAACGCTCAATCGGTATGCTAGGATAATATCTTCGATTGCTGGTGACTAATAATATATTTTGGTTTTCATACAATCTGCATATCACCCGCAAGTGGTCGTATTCCCATGGTGTTTTCAGTCTGCCTATTGCGAAAAGACGCTTCGGACTCGAATTATGCCGTTGCTAGAGCCTGTCAGTAGTGCGTATCCTTGCCACGGTTGGGACTAGAACTCCGACCACGATTTCATGAGGCAACCGTGTTGATCATTACGCCACTGACCCCACGTTAGGCACGACCAAATCACTATTTTTAAGCGATCAAACAAGTAATTTCGTCAGTAATGCTCATATTGCCTGACTTCTTCAGGAGACGACAAATAACTGTCTTGTTAGCCCCAGCAGAGGACCATGACTAGTACCTACTCCCTATTTGAAATAACGGAAATCATTAATTTATTGAGCAATGTTTCAATCAGTTGTAGACGATATTCAATCTGTGTAGATTTTGTTTGTGTTTGCCATAGCGTTTTGGTGCAACATCACCGTTGTACATAAATTACAAGCTATTGGGTATCACCTTTTAGCGAGTTTCTCACTAAATCATCAGTCTTTCCTAAAATCCTGCCAGTATCAACTCAGTTCATTGCGATCGTCCAACTTAACCTTCTGCTGATCATTGTCTGTTTGAAATTTTCGCCGGAATGTAAGTGGTTTGTTAAATCCTAACCAGTCAAACTTGACCGTATTTGTCATGACCGGAGAAACTTAAGTTTGTTCTACATTGGCAGCCTTTTAGTGTCACATCGTTGCGCTTATCGACAAGGTCATATTCTCGTCAGGTTTACAGTCTGCAATCATTTGAAACGAAATCAAAGACGGAATGACGAGTAGTGATGAAAAATGGTTGGGTGTCGGAAACAGGAATTTCCTGCTTGGTGTTGTGCAGTTAGCTATATGATATCGGTTAAGTTCAATACGATGGTGTGCAGTTTTTATAGGCAGGAAGCTTCCTCGAATTCACCCATCAAGCGGTTAGCAGAGATAGAACCACTAAATCGGCAATCAACAGGAAAGCTTTTAAAATCTATTCAGATAGGTGTGGTGATCCAGTCACGTATGCGAAAGGTACTCAGTCCCCTAACGATCATATTATGGGTAACCTCTGTAAGTCGTGCTCAACTGGGGCATTCGTCATTAATCACGTTAATTGGATTTCAGCTATCTTCGGAAATCGTTAGCTTGCAGGAATGAAAGGAAGTTGAATACAAATCGGTGTCAGTGAATCACCATATAACCTTTTTATAGAATAGATGCTCAAGAAAGCATGAGGGTTTAAACATCCAGCTTAAAATCGTTACCTGAAAGCAGTTATCTGTAAATAAGTCAAATGTCTTTAGATGAAAGTATGACGGATTCCTAATCATTGGCACATATCGTAAGCATAATACCGATTCGTTATCCTTAACCAGATTTCGACAACGCCTAACTAGCTTGGAACTTACCTCCAGACGTGGCGTTCCATCAAACTCTTAAAGCGAGGAACTAGGTGAAATCCAGAACGGATTGCGCGACGTTGCATAGTAAGTTGTGTGGCTTCATGTGAAGTCCAGTCATCTGGATTGAACAGACGAGGTCCACTTTACTTACCGTGACTGACCACTCAGTAGGCAAGGACTCCGTTATCAGCAATCTACCACGTAGTTTGCATACACATATCGGAAAGTTCACCTGTGATCCAACAGTCTTGTTTTTACGCACCATGAACAACTTTAAAAGTACACGCTGGTGTGACCATTGCTGCTTAAATGAAGTTGAAGGGCCTTCCAGGTGATCACTGTCGCTCTAAAATTTCATATTTATCTTAGAAATATGTGCCCAACGATCTGTTTTCGACTTGTTGAATACTGTGACGTCAGAATGTTTTAACAGAAATAGTACAAAAATGTTACCCATCAATATGGCATGGTCTATCACTGCAAGTGTTGGACATTCAACTAAGGTTTATTCGGCTACTGGCTGACATATGTTACAGATCAGTCATCATGCAACTTGTAGGACAATGTTCAATGTAAACAAATTATTGGAATTTGGTGATGATTTAAGTTGTTGTAAGTCACTGTATGCCACCGGTTGAAACGCCTTAACCGAAGAATGTGGCCTGGGACGTTAGACATACCGTTTGTATGACGAACGTGGGAGAGGTACAACTGTTAGTTCGGCTCTGTGCACAGGTGTCAATTTTTGTCTAGTGTTTTTGCTCTGGTACGTGAAAAGTGTAACTCGTCTGCAAGATATGTATGCTTAACATGGTGCTCCAATAGTTGTACATTTCAGCTAACGACAATTAAAAAAGTGCATGGATTTGACTCACGGCCTGAATAGTTCATTTACGTTTTTTGAGTACAATTGCTGTGAACTAAGTCTGTTAGAACCAAATCGCTTACCTGGACATGTTGGTAAGCGTTCCAGCATCCAATTGCTTGAGGTAACTAACCAGCAGGAGAGAACTGGTAATTCAGAATATTCAAATGGACTGGCGCAGTCCATGAAGTTGCTTAATTCCCCTGTTGGGCGAAGGACGAAGACAAGAACCAGTAGATGGTACGATGAGCTGAAGTTCAAATTTGCACTTGAAGTCATTAAAAAGTAACCGCAATCTCAACAAATCGTCCAAGTATTGTTGGTTCCGCGAACCTCAAAACCGTAAAGTCATCAAACGGCTTAGTAGAGAGTTTCCAGCTGCAGAAAGAACAGAAAGATACACACATATCTGAGTGAAATTAATAGCCTGCATTGTTCAAGGTTGATTATCATCGTTTAAAAGATTCGCCACCTAACGCACCACAAGGAATAAACATTGAAAATTGATTAAACCAGCCTAGTAACCCTACCGGAGTATTGATAGTGAGACGAGATTGAGGATCCCATAAGGAAGTAATTTGAGCAAATCATCCGTAAAACAGATTTGCGGGAAACGGTATGAGTGAACAGGCAAATTGTGACCACGTAGGATTGATGATAACAGTAGGTATTCTGACACATTCACGATTTCTATAGAAAATTAATTCTGTGTTAATTGAACCTCGGCTTGATTCGTACCAAACAATGAAATTATTTACAAAAGACGGATCATTCGTCTTCATATAATCCTAGGAGTTTCTCTAAATGATCTCGGCCGCCTCCGACAGTTACACTCAGTCTATAGCAACCATTGATTCTAAGTTATCTCCTATTTTGTTGTCCTTTGCTGTTGTGCTCTTTCTTCACGTAGGCTGAACGTTACCAGCCGTTTCAGTTCGACCCCCGGAAGGCTAATAACCGCCAGAGCCCCAGGAGGGTTGAGAGTGATTTAAGTAAAGAACTGGTTCCATATAACAAAGGTGAAGTGATGGACAGCTGTTTTGA
Source organism: Paragonimus skrjabini miyazakii (assembly GCA_014338405.1). Lineage (NCBI taxonomy): Eukaryota > Metazoa > Platyhelminthes > Trematoda > Plagiorchiida > Troglotrematidae > Paragonimus > Paragonimus skrjabini miyazakii. The sequence continues at coordinate 158,028 of JTDE01000030.1, forward strand.
TCCTGTTGAATCTCATAAGCAACAAACATGCCAAAAAATTCAAGCCACGACCCGTGACTGAGCGACAGGTAAAGGTTCAAAAACTGATCCATTAGACCGTTGTCTCGAATGGTTACAAATACGAAATCTAATGTGAACTTGCTCTTTATGACTTTATTCTTCAAGTACAAGCTTATTTGTAGCCAATTAGCCATCGCAGTTCGAACGTACGACTTAGCCCACTTGACAAACATTCCGCTTGTGACTGTAGATGAATGTCTCTTCAGTGGTTGGTCGATAACATGATCAGCCGGATTGAATTCCTGAATTGGTTTCACTGGATAGACTTTATTAGCTTGGAATTCGTGCATCGCGACTAAATGCCTAGCCGATTTCACTTATGAAAGGAGGGTGCAGGCCCGTGCTAACTCCCGTTGTGGCCATGACGTGTCATTGCAGATGGGGGCAAATTTATTCGTGTCCTGCAGAGCGGAAAGCAGACGCACACATACCCACACGGAATGAGAAAATAAACACATGGGTATGACTTCTGTCCGATTGGTCCCATTTAATGTTAGTCGCTTATTCGGGAAGATGCCCGGGAATGACGAGAACAATCTGATCTCCGATGAGAATCGTACTCACAGGATGAAGTCTTTCGAGCATGGAGAGGACCAGTGGACTTTGGCTGGAATGACTAGAATCAGTTAGAAAAGTGCGTATGCCAATGTAAGAAAGTGTACGCAAGTTCACTGAGCTAGCTATGGGCTGTGTGTGTTGACCGACGCAGAAATTGACGAATTATTGGATTGTGTCGCGGACGATCCAGTCGCCACCTTGTTTACTCGGTGTTCGATGCTGATAAAGGCTGTCTTTACTCGCCGAACAGCTCACGCAATATTGTCTGACGTTGGCAAAAGTTCACACTACTTCCAGTGACAGTTGACACATTTTCTGCCCCAGCGATATAGGGGGATAATTTAACAAGCTCTATTGGTTGGGTATTTTCAGGACATGACTGACAATAAGAACGGAGATATTGCACTATGCTAGTGTATAACGGTTATCGTTTGACAGTTGATTACATCAAAACATCAGCTGCCTTTAACTCGCCAAAAGATGACGTTTGGAACTCTATAGTGTTCGAAACGGACCAACTGGTTTTTATTAAATCTAACACAGTTCGTTGACCAGTGTTTCTTCATAACACTGCCACGTACGTAGATAGACTGGTATATAGCTAGGATCTGTCTTCCCAAAGCATACTGACGAACTGACAAGGATATTAGAAAAAAGGCTATTATAATTGATAGCAATTCACGTACTTTGACAATGTAAAATAATGTGTAAAGAGTTGATAATTCTTTTATGTTGAAATGCTTCCACCCCCGGGGAGCAGAACGAGTGTGGTCTAGATCCGTGAGTCCATGAACTGTCAAAAATTTCATCATGCCTCAACTCACCGAAGATACAACAGTTACTGATAACAAAACACTTGTAATCATGTGGTATACTTCCAGCTTTGAAACTTATATTTGTGTTGGTGACACACGATTAATAGGATGTTTAAGAATGGGATTTTCAGTTTTCTCGATTTTGACTAATATGCCTAAGATCGACTTAAACAGTAACTTCCGATTAGAAGTTCATTGTTCATATGACTCACTTACATCATCAGTTGTCTCATAATGCATCGGCTAACTCTATCACCGAAGGAGTTGTGTGTAGTTAAACACACACACCAAAACAAATAGAATATGGGTTTCGGATAGTTGTGAACAGTTGTGGTGTTGTTCGTAGCTCGGGTTGATGGTCTTGGTATTGGTATGTTCGCCGAGCTTGGCATTTAAGTTGCAAACGTTTCATCACCAAGCGAGGTGACATCATCAGTGCGTCATCGTTTTAATGTACAGTTTTTTGAGCGTGGAGGTTGGTGAAGTTCGATGGATGCCTGTTCTTATATAACAGAATGAGTTGACCTTCTGACCTGAATTCTGATTGGTCGCTCTCTGTCGTTTTTGACCTTTGACCTGATCTTGAGTATTTGATCTCCAGTTTGACTGGGTGTTCCCTGTTGCTGTCTAACTCTGACCTCGAATCTGATTGGCTGGTCCGTGTAAATTGATTGAGTGAGTCCTTTCTTGGTTTTGAAGATTCCTTCCGATTGGTCATTCATTGTCCCGTTTCGACTTTGGTCTGATCTGTTCAAATTGCTCCATTTGGGTTTACCGCCATTTGGACTTGTTGGTTTCTGCGTCTCTTCAAATCCTTGGTTTGCATTGGCTCATAGACTTTCTCCAGCTCGATGTGTTTGTTTATTGATCCGGCTGATGAATACCAGGCTTCGAGAAATTCTCTTGCATGTCTGGTGTTTGCTTGCGTAAGGACATCTGCGGTATTCAAGTTGAAGGTGTGTCCTGTTTCATCCTCGTGGACGGAGGTCAAAGAAAATTGATCGTACCCCTTGACGGCTAATTCGTGTTCATGTATTCGTGTTGATAATTTCCGTCCGGTTTGGCCAACGTAGTGTTGTCCACAGTCAGTGCATTGGATTTTGTAAATGACGTTTCTTCTGTCGGCGGGTTTGAGTTGTTCCTTTGGTTTTGATGGTAATCTTCGTTACGTTGCCGTGGGCTTGTGTGATAGCGTAATATCATGTGGTGTCAGGAGTTTTGCGGTCATTTCTGATACTGTTTTGATGTATGGTAGTACAGTTCGTTTTGTTGGTGGTTCTGTGGAGTTAGAGTTTCCTTCTTTCTGAAGTAAACTCCGTCTGAGGAAACTCCGTGAGTATCGGTTGCGAAGGAATACTCGGTACAAGTAGTTTTCTTCCTTTCTTTGAAGCTCTGTGGTGCTGCAGTGTGTTTCGGCTCGTTTGAACAGAGTTCGAATGCAGCTCCTTTTATGGCAGACCGGGTGGTTGCTGTGAAAACCAAGGAGTTGGTTCGTGTGTGTTTCTTTCCGGTAAACTGAGGTCTCCAGTGTTCCATCAGGTTCGCGACTGATTAGGACATCCAGGATCGGTAGCTGATTGTCGGCTTCAATTTACATTGTAAATTTGATATCGTTGAAAACGTTGTTGAGCATTCTGTGTGTGTCTTCAATCTTTGAGCGTTTGAGGATTACGAATGTATCGTCAAAATATCGTGTCCAGAGATTTGGTTTGATTGCTGGTAGCGCGATATTCTCCAGTCTCTGCATGACTGCTTCTGCGATGAATCCGGATATGGGAGAGCCCATTGGGGTTCCTTTAAGTTGTTCGTAGATTAGACCATTGAATTTGAAGTATGTACATAGACATAGTTCCATGAGGTTGCATGTGCTTTCCGGTTTCAGCGATTCATTCAGTCGGGGATTTTCTTCCAGTAGCTTCCGTAGTGTTTCTTTGGCTACGGTAAGGTCAATGGACGTGAAGAGTGCTGTAACATCAAACGAGATCATTGCTTCGTGTTCTTCTATCTTGATATTTTTTTCAGTTTGCTCAAGAATTGCAGAGCATTGCTGAGGGAATGTTCTGATCCGCCGATGATATGTCGTAGTCGTTCAAATAGGTCTTTGGCCAAATTGTATGCCGGTGTTCCCGGTAGGGATAAAATTGGTCGCAGTGGGATACCATCTTTGTGTATTTTTGGCAATCCGTAGAATTGAGCCGTGGTTGCATCATTCGGTTGCAATTTCCAGCGCTCCTGTTTGCTTATCTCATGCGCAGCTTCAAGTTTCTTTGGTGCGGTGTTGATTTTGTTGGCCAGTTTTGTGGTAAGATCAGCGTTGAGTAGGCGGTAGGTGGTTGTGTCGTTGAGCAGCTGTTTCGCTTTCTCCACGTAATCTGCTTTGTCCATGACAACTGTGATCCGTCCCTTGTCAGCTGGCAAGGTGATGATGTTGTCATTCTTTTTAAGGTTGTTCAATGCACGTTGTTCTTGTTTGGTGAGGTTATTGGACAACCTGCTGCGGGTCATGACTGGGACAATGGTTTGTCAGATTTGATGTTGGGCCTCTTCTGACAAGCCGTTTGATTTCATTGTGTGCTCTAAGTTTGCCAAGTATTCCTTGTTTATTGCGTCTCTCGTGTTAAAATTGAGTCCTTTGACAAGGACGTCTTGTTCGTCGTTGGACAGTGGATGGTTTGATAGGTTTCGGATCCACGTGTAGTTGCTGGTGCTGACATTCTTCTTTGCCAATTTTGATAGCTTTGCTTCGAGGGCCATTCTCTTTTTATTCCTGGTTCTTGCCACTCGCTGTCCTGTCGCTATCTCTAATTTCTGTAGTTGGTGTTCGCCTATTATTTGTTTGCAGTCTGCTCTTCCAGTTGTCACGATGTTCTCATATTTTTGTAACCGATTATGGGCGTCGTTTATTAACATGCGTAACATCCGTCTTCCGTTTTGTCTGGTTATTGCCCAAGCTTGTGGATGATTGAAGGGTGGTCTGTAGTTGATACTTGGTGGAAGGATGTTCCGATGCAGGCATTCATGCGAAAAAAATAGTTGCTCACGCGTGGAAGCTCCTCTGCATACAAAGGTCTCCCAGCAACGAGCAGTTTTTAGCGTTGTGCGCCCATACAGGTTTCGGATAGTTGTGAACAGTTGTGGTGTTGTTCGTAGCTCGGGTTGATGGTCTTGGTATTGGTATGTTCGCCGAGCTTGGCATTTAAGTTGCAAACGTTTCATCACCAAGCGAGGTGACATCATCAGTGCGTCATCGTTTTAATGTACAGTTTTTTGAGCGTGGAGATTGGTGAAGTTCGATGGATGCCTGTTCTTATATAACAGAGTGAGTTGACCATCACCAATCTCCGCGCTCAAAAAACTATACGCTAAAACGATTACGCACTGATGATGTCACCTCGCTTGGTGATGAAACGTTTGTAGCCCAAATGCCAAGCTCGGCGAACATACCAATACCACAAGAATATGGGTGTCCCAACTCAAGCGTGTTCGCCCTGAAATGGACCATGGAACAGTATCAAAATAAAGCAACCACCTTCACACCACCAACTTTCAAATACCTTTATCGCTGGTGATATCCATGCAGAATTTCAGGCTAGGCGACACAAATCATTGAGTGTAGAGTGGAGAAAATGCCATTACACTGAATACGGGAACATTCTGCAACAGTCGCATCCCCCCTCCCCTCTAACTGCCTTGTGACGTCACCAGAATCATTGACTCCAAACAGAACAAGTTGGCCCACAGCTATTGCTTTGTCTTAGTGTAATCATGCTCCATTAGCCTCCGATTGATTTCAACGCGGGTGAGCACGATACCAGTCCCAGCAACTGTCTACCTTGGTAGTTACGCTACTGGAAAACTTGTTCCAAAGCCAGATGGCTAGGCGTCTCCTCGCAGGTTTCTGCACTATTCCTAGTGACGGTATATTCTAGCCATTACAAAACCAAGAACAGTTACAGTTGGCAGTGTCCACTGGTGTGACCTTCTGAGATTATAATATATCATCTCGACTCCCATAATAGTAATGTTCAAAGAAAACTTGCACCTACGACGTTTGAAGATGGTTAAGAATGTCTTCATATCTTTTAACAAGCCTCTCCTTCTGCAAGTGCAAAAAAAATTGAAGTTTGATTCATCAATTCAAGTTGTGACGTGAAATTGAGTAGACAATCAAACGTTCACTCAGTTCTTTATGCGATATGGTACGAATTCCAAATGGTACACAATAGAAATTTGTACAGTTATTCAGTGATGGTCAAGGTAACTTTCGACAACAGTAAACGATAAATTTTTCGCTAAGCAACCTTTCACGCTCTTGCGTACACTTTTTTACGTTGGCATACGCACTTTTCTAACTGATTCTAGTCATTCCAGCCAAAGTCCACTGGTCCTCTCCATGCTCGAAAGACTTCATCCTGTGAGTACGATTCTCATCGGAGATCAGATTGTTCTCGTCATTCCCGGGCATCTCCCCGAATAAGCGACTAACATTAAATGGGACCAATCGGACAGAAGTCATACCCATGTGTTTATTTTCTCATACCGTGTGGGTATGTGTGCGTCTGCTTTCCGCTCTGCAGGACACGAATAAATTTGCCCCCATCTGCAATGACACGTCATGGCCACAACGGGAGTTAGCACGGGCCTGCACCCTCCTTTCATAAGTGAAATCGGCTAGGCATTTAGTCGCGATGCACAAATTCCAAGCTAATGAAATCTATCCAGTAAAACTGATTCAGGAATTCAATCCGGCTGATCATGTTATCGACCAACCACTGAAGAGACATTCATCTACAGTCACAAGCGGAATGTATGTCACGTGATTCACGGGGCTTATTGCCATTAAACGGTTTGAGGATTAAGTAGGAAATTTTACTGTGCCGAGTTGACTACTTCGTCTGCCTTCAGATTTATCGTGTGTTTTTCAGTGATTATAATCAGTGGCCATTAGTCTTGGGTAGTCGTTCCATATTGCCTTCGGATTTGCGTCAACCATCTTTTGTTCAAAACCTTCCCGTTAATCGTTTGTGCTATTGTTCTTTTACTGCAGTAGAATACTGCCTCGTGTTTATTGTCAAAGACTTGTTAGCCATATAGTCTGATTCAGTCAAGCTAATTTGGCGGGAAAATGTTTCGAATTATTGTGGATCTTTTTCTTTCTGATTTCGAATAGAGATCACAAGCTATTCTTTAACCGACCAATGCATCACACTATGGAAATTACGTCTTCTCAAGTCCAATGTTATTGCAAACTTGGTGGTGTAATGGATTCACTGTGTAACATACGTCAAACCCCGGATTTGCACGAATTATATATACCATCCGGACATTTTTCGCACTTCAGCTGAGTTTCAATTAAACGAAGGTCCTATCTAGAGTGCAACTATGGTGAATGATATAATCATGGCTTGCCAGGTAGGATCCATTTCAACTAACTTTGTGGCTGACAGCACAAAGTCCCAAAAATGAGGAACCTTGTCACGTTCACTCGTAAATAAAATTATAAACTTAAGATTTTAATCGGTTCACGCACATTACAGTCGAAATTTCTTTGTGTGAAATATTAAGGTTGGTTAGCATATGCAACCTGATTCAGAGGTTAAAAGTCCTACTTTTGCAGTGCACGTTGAGGACAACTGTCATGTGGGAGAGCAATATACGCAACCGATGGATTAAAAATGACGAATTATGGAATACAACGTGATCATTTAGTGGATGTTGAAGCTCTGTCAATAAAACCAATGTGTAACACCTGTTTTTCTTCACACATCCACTTCGTTCAAATTGCGAATCTATTATCGTCAACTACCGACAGAAAATGAAATGTATGCATTCAAACAAACTCCCTCTTCAAACCACTAGTACGCAGAATAAACACGATGTAGACAGTAATTAATTACAGTTGATAAGCCTTTTATGAAAACAGTCAAACAACTCACTTTTTAACCCGTCTTTGTTGCTGATGACGTACAACGCGTTGGAAATTATCCTCTGTATTTATGAGAACAGCGAAGTAGAGAAAAGTACTCCTTTCTCATGTTTGGTCTGTAGACTAACTCCGGCATAATGACGGGAAAACCAATGACCAAGGTAATCAGGCATATCGGTAAATAGAGACCACAGACGGCGCTCTTGTTAACAGCTAAATTATTACGGTTGAACACTGATAGTCTGATTGATTGTGAGTCATGGAAGATTACGCGTTTGAACGCATTTACTCTGAGAACATCGGTCGGGGTTGCGCAATCTGATAGTAATGATGATGACGGCGGCGGGCTGTAACTTCCACAAAAATGCAACGGCTGCGATCAGTTGTGAGTAGTGCTTAATTTGCCATAAGCTAAAACTCCTGCCATTTACCAGATTATTTACTTAATACCCAAACATTGGTCCTAAGCGGTAAGGTTCTGCATTTTGACTCTTGCCCAGAACATTTTTATCCTAATACATAATCCTGGCGTATGTGTTCAGAACATTTTCATATAGAAGCTCAACCCCTTATCACGCTCACAGTCAATCAAACAATTACCTAACTGCTACCAGTCACGCGATCTGTAATCTGTATTGCTCGATTTATTTACACTGTTGGTTACTGGTTTAATATCTAATGTGTTGTAGCAAGATTGTTTGAAGTATTTGTTGTCTTAAGATACTTATGAGTATAACAAAAGCTTTATTAGGCTAATCGGTTCAAGGTTAAGTGATCCGCATGAGTATTCACATTCGTTTACCATATCTAGGTTAATTTAACCGGGTTCCAATTTTACGAACTAACAAACTGAGAGTCTTTATATTACTAAAATTTACCTATGACCACTAGTATTCCATTAATGTCCTAGAACAGTAATTAGAAGCTTTAGGTGACGACCAAAATCATCTTTGGTGACTTAACTTCGTGCTAACCACATAGGTTTCATGTCATGATTTTACGGTGAAATAAGTAATGTTCAAAACAAATAGATCAATGAGTTTAATCAAATCATTGTCACACTATAATCAAGGGGCCACTTAAACAGCCCGAACACAACACGTGTGAATACATACCAGTGTGTTGTGAAGGCGAGTTACAATAACCCCAGCTATGGACGGTATCCAACATCTCATTGTCCACGATTAGACAACCGTGATTTGGTAGATTGTGAAAATTGTATCTTTCACAGCGACAAGGTATGTAGAATCCACCTATTGAACTATTGCGGCGCTGTTGACTGATTTCTGCGTTCACTATCGAGCCAGATTAAGTGATGTCGACTGACCTGTTCAACTAAGCGTCTGGTCGTGTGGCTAACTTAACTGGCTCCAAAAGAACGACTAGACAATCATTCACAGAACGAGGCAACCGAATCACACAGTTTCTAATTTTGGTACATACATAAAACAGCGTTGAAAATAAGGTGTCCGCGTAGTTTGGCGTCACACGCTGTTTCAGTGACTGCATCTGAAAGCCTACGTGTGGCGGTTTCGGCCAACCTATCGTCCCAGGAAGACAAACCGTTATGCATAGCTTTCTCTTCTACCAAGTCTGTCTGTCCTTTTTGTGCCGGTGTTGAACAGCTAAATCTATAAGACTACCTCTATATTCACGTTTCGTAAATGTGAGTTCCTCAGTAATGGTGTTGCCGTGTATATTTTCGCGGTTTGCCCTGAACACTAAGATTACATTGAATACCCACCCCGCCTTAATATGTATGTGTCATATGGCATCCTGGCTTCAGCTTCACATTTATCAGATTGGAATTAATACCCCGTATGTTATCTGTTTCCGTCAAATATTATTCTCTGATAACATTATTATATAAACATCATATGTTTGGCTTGATGATGAAACATTGGAAACAAGCTTGTACCTCATGCCGTTGTTTTTCAAGACCGTTACTTGTGGTGGAGTTTGCTAGCGCCACTAGTTGTGTCCGGACGCCTGGATGATCAGGAAACAAATTGTTCGGAAGAGTTAACTGCTTATCAAAACAAATAATTTTGTAACAAGGCATATTTGTGTTTTCTAGGTTATTGTCATGTTTACATCAAACGGCTGTTACACCAAATACAACGACGATAAATTCGATGTTTTTTGATCTATTTGTATAAACTAAAAATTAAATATTCATGTCAAAAAATGCCTGCTTTGAAAATGTACTTCGACTTGCCTCTGTGACTTGACATTTTGTATCATACATCACTGAGATACAGGACACTCAACATTTTGGTTTATAATGAAATACCGATCACAAAAATGAGTGATGTGAACTCAGTTTTCTTGGGGAAGGAAGCACTTAATGAAATTGTCAGTCGACCACATGGATAAACTAACAGAATTTGGTGACTCTTCGAATGCCAGCAACGTCTCTTCAAAATTGCTTTTAGGTAGCAGTAATAAGTTTTCTTTCTTGAATGAATGCTAATGAACGTTAGTATTCCATAATATGCAGAGTTTCCTATTGTCAAAGTATTTTGACAGAAAGGCTATTATTTATTTTTTAATTCCCAAATAACCAGATCTGAAACGATCACGTATATCGCAAATTATAGTTTGTTTCGCATTAGTTATCACCTTGAACATTCCAGATATGTCGAACATCGTGACCAGCAAGCTTATCAGATACCAATCCATGAATGCGAGAACAAGTGTTCAAATCCAACCAAGAGTCTTGCATTCTGAATGGGACGTCATCATTTCGCTTTCTCAGGATGCATCCAGTCAGAAAGCTATAACCAACTACAAAATGTATATCTGGGTTTGACAGGTTTTCGTTACATAATGATGAAAACTCTAATTATTCCACGATTGGCCGAGCCATAATCATCGTGTTGAGTTCTGAAGGGTTGACCGTATTGGATGTGTGGACTCATTACATAAGCAACAGTGACTACACTCGTAGCTTATATCGCATCAACTTGCTATTCAGAAATAACTCAGTTCACCATCGAATGTCTCAGCGCTTGAAGCTCATTGACCTCTTTGACCACTCTCAGAATTATCTCCTGCAACACACAAACGCGTGTTAGTTCTCTCCCAATAGACATGGTATCTTATACCAACTCTCGAAGTGAGAACTGCTGTAGTAAGTCCTGGCGGTCTTACAAACAGACTGAATCAGACAAAACCGTGGAGTTTTGAAAGACTGGTCTCAAGGGATTTCAAATAAAGTAAACCTTTTTACACCGTAAGATAAGGAATATCAAGTGACAGCTTACACTCTCATTAGACAGTTATTTGGTCTGTCATTCCAGGAAGATATTTGATGATAAGTGTTGTCAGTTATGCAACAAAACCATCGTATATGGGCTGTGAGTGACCGTTTTCAATTGTAATAAAATGCCGTAGGCAAGGTGATGGATGTTTTCATTAGGTGAACTGACCGAACGGATGAAGTAGACCACAGGTTGATCCGTCAATATTTGGAATGTGTTTTTCAACCGAAGTGATCAGTTCATCACTTTTTGCTCCAACAGACAAATACTTCGGTAAAACCAGTGTGTTCATCTTATACCAGTTTCATAGACCTCCAAAGTAACTATTTTTAACGCCATACTATTGAGTTGTCTATACGAGATGATCAGTTGAGAACGATACAGTATATCAAAAGCTCATACCGGGTTAATTTGAAATTGTTGTCGGCACTGTTTTATTACGCATTGTCATATCAGGTATTCCTGGCAAGTTTTCTGATTTCCAGAATCTGATTTCCAGAATCCTCCGTCCAATCTGATGTAAATCATGACTACTGGTCCTTCTACTGACAAAGACAGCGACCAGACGCATAGCACTTGGACCGCTGTTTATAGTTAGCCTATTTTGAGGTAACTGTTCATGTGCTGAACTCTGTTCAATTACCAAATTTAGTGTGGCCTACACGTTTTTCTTATATTTAGACCATGCCTACGACCTTCTAGTTCAAGGCAGTGGTTTTGCATCTATTTCACATCGCTTGTAATTTGTGGCCACTAACTGCGAAATTTATTCGACGACCCACGACCTGAGCTTTCAGTTGACAGCACATGACCGGACTGGTTTGCTTGCTATAATATCTGAATACCTGTTGTCCACACTGTATGTTGATAGTCGCATTTGTCAAACTAAAGAGCCTATTGACACGACTGTCAACGTTTTTCGAAAACGTAACGACGGAATAGGTTCGTTCATGCTGTGACTCATCATATAAGGAAAGTTCGAACGAGGCTCAAAAAGACAAACAATAGCAGACAAAATCGGTTAGGGTATGCATGAGTTTAAATATTATTTGTGAGCACTAAAAGATTTGCTCGACATATGTTAAACATCACTCATTAATGTCCTGGCACTGTGTCATCAGCTTGCGCTTGCGAGTACTCAAGTATTGCATTGACACTCTCACTTTCCTTGTAGGTTATTAATTTCAATGCGTAACTGCGTACGCATTCCAAGCTTACTACTTCACATATTCATCCGATACAAATAGATTTTTGAAAAAGAGGTGAAACTTTACCAAAAACAAGCTTGTTCTGATAGTATAGATTCTAAAATTAACAAAGGCACATCCCATTCTAAGAATTTTACATATTAGCTACATCACTTGATTATGATAGTACACTTAAAAAATCAAGCCATTTTCTTCTTATGGCTGGTACAGTCTCATGACAGTTCGATTTCGGTATCAACCACAAGCATGTTTTTGTTAGTAACGATGACGATCACACAGTTAACAACGTCAGTCTCTAGAACTTGTCCGGAGATATATAGCAACATTCGAACTTATACTTTGTGAAATTAAACACAGTTATCTAACACGTACACACTCAGTCTATGTTGCTTAAATTAAAATTATGAAAGCACAGTAACAGCTGTACTTTTTCACTCAAAAAACGAGATGCTGATGTTTCGGTTTATTTTTCGTTGATTGAATAATGTGTAGTCGAGGGAATATAGTTGTAATAGGCAGATAACTGAAATACCTAATAACTGACATCTATTATGACCAGTTTGACCATAAGACTGTAGTTACTTCGTAACTGACGGAATTAGCTTGGACGATACTTATATCACCACAGCAGCACCCTTTTCACCCTCTTTGTGTCACGATATCTAAAAAAACCCTCTCCTTTCTCCATCGTGCCGACCTTACTTATCAAGCTCGTACCAACTTCGTTTGTGTTCCTAACCACGGCGAAGTAGTGTTAATCTTTTATCCAATTACATTGCCCCTTCAATAATCTTTGATCAATAACATTGTAACTCGTCACTTAATTTTATATAATTGTATCAGCCAAAGAGGAGAATTGATCGAAAACAGCCTCTTTGCTGTAACTTTGTTTTTCATGAACCTCGTATTCATCTTCAATTTTGTAGTGCGTGATAACCAGATACATGGGATGGAGTTAAGTTTGTCACAATGGGAGATACGAGGCGATCGAAATATTTTATAAAAGGTGGTATACACATTACTGCCGGTCTTTTCCAACTTCGCGGAAACATTGTTTCAGACTTCTTTATATCTCAACAACGATTATAATTTCACAAATACCAGACAAGCTAATCGGTATACCATGATCCATTCACAAACAATTATTTAAATTTAGTGACCGTCATAAGCACTAAGTCCGTCATTATTGTTAGACCAAGCATAACAGCACACTTGAATAGTGTGATAAAGGTGTTATGTTTAGGGTTGGCACAGATGTTGGTCTCAGCTGGATTAGAAGAAGATGCAACAACTGCATATCATTGCGTGATTGTCGCTGCACCAGCTGAACTACGAAGCCATGCCGTGATGCCGCTAATTATATTTTAGCGCTTAGTTACTAACCCGCTACTTTGTGTAATGGAATAATATGTATGAGTGAACGTTTAGATGGTTATAAGAGGTAATACTTTAGGCAAATTAACTCGAGTAATACAGTGGAGATAGGGAAAGATCAAGGGAATCTGGACTTTCTGTTTTTATTGTTTTGTTCGGCGAACTACATCATTTAAACAGTGGTTCAACGTGAACAACAGATTATACAACAGTTTTGCCCCATAGTACACTAAAGTAACCAATTAATGCGGTGAACAACCTTGTATTCAAAGTTTACCCAGGCTGTATATCAATACTTTGACTTCTCAGAGGACGAAATATAAAACATGGTATATCGCGTTTTAGACTTACTTTCCACTACTGCGAAGCGAATTGTGACTGTGCCTTCAGAGATTGATTGTATAGCTCAGGATATGTATTCACAAGTACCAATTGTTAATTTATCCCCACAATGGACACAACAAATGTTTGTTGTGCCCCTCCTTCAATCACATAATTACAGACCACTACGAAGTCCTCCGATTTATTGGGCGTGTAGAAACCATCAATCCAAAGATTGATTGGTCTAATCTCAATTATAACTCTGGGTAAACTAACATTCAAGTCGAATAGGAACCCATGTTTTAGTGGGATGGCCACGATGTAAAATGATTATGAGACAGACACAAAAGAACTCAGAGACCAAAGCTTATTCGATAACTTTCGGCGCTCGAGCTAGAATGCATATATTTCTTGTTTGTGTAGTTTCCAGTGCCTAATGTAAATTGACACATTATGAGATCGACATTTGCGGATTGCCTTGTGTCCTGCCTTAAATGAGTAAACAAAACAAAACAAAAAAAGTATTCATCAAAAATCTTCCATTATTTTCATTGAATATTTTCATCGTTTAGGCTGACTTCGTTTGATTGTTTTCAAACTATTAAACTGCACTTAATAATTCTCCATAATTTTGAAAGTTTTTTGTTGGCGAGTTAAATCACACATGTTTGGACGGAATTGTACTGACATGTGCTACCATATAACAATCGTAAAACAGACAAATGTTTGCTAGCAATAGAGATTATGTACAAAGTGTTTGCTAGCTGTCACGCAATCATCGTTACAAATTGTCAACTCGATTGATTGTAGGCCATGGGAGATTAAGTGTACGCATGTACGCAGAAGTCAGAAGTGCGGAATCTGCCACTAATGACCTCGGCAACGGTCAACTTTCGGAATCTCACCATTCTTGCTCGATTTCTTGGCACTTAAAAGACAATATGAAAAGCAGAATTATTCCCGGCCTGATTACGGAATGACTACTGATAGAATGATTGGAGCCTGTCAAATAAGCAACAGCCGCACGTGAAACCGTTTTAGTCGGACCGCTGATCTACCCCGCTGGATGAGGTTCACGCACCCTATCAGACAATCGTCTTGTAGTACGACCGATATATGACGCTCGGCAGGTGCAAAAATGAACATAGGGAAACAGCTGGTTATAGAATATGGAAGTTTGTCTCGAAGTCGAACAAAAACTCAGACACGACTGAGCGGCATGGTGTTTCGGCTGACCTTCTGACACTTCTCGGGGCATCTTCGACCATGTGGTCCCCTTTAGGAGGCGATTAATGAACATAAATTTCTTATTCACAGTAGGCGACTTACGTTTCAACTCTACCGCCCTCATCGTCTTCTAAATGAAACGCCATTCTGCATGAACACTTCTTTTAGGAAATTATTCTCAGCTTGTAAGGCGTCAGGAGTGCAGGAATTTAACACTCTACCCGTCAGATATCATATGGGGTTTCGCTTTCGATTTGACAGGGCGAAACTGTGAAGGTGAATGTACTGACCACCAAAAGGTCGTTTTCTATGGACTTTCCATTGAACTGAACCATATTCTCCACTTAATATGCCAGTATCCAAAACATTTATGCGGTCGTTGTTGTCTGACTTCTTGGTGAAGTTAATACTGTTATAGGACGAGGTAAAAGTTGCCATAATCCTGTGCATATCAGAATCTTCAATGACGACGCAAAAATGTTTACCAACGTAGCGTTTATAAAATGCAAACTGTTCAGTGACCACACTCAGTTGGTTGACCTTCAAAAGCTACACGAGACCTTTTGTCAACAAGGAATCCACAGGCTAGCCCGCTGCAATTCTTTTTCTCCATCGGTAGATTGCACTGCTAAACAGAAACTGAACGTTATCAGTACAAAGCATCAGCAGTTCTCTGAATTCCTCATCAACATGGTTGCATAGGTAATGCAGTATCTACTGTAGAGGCGCGTTTGTAAAAACGGAAGCGAAACTGAAGGACTATGTTTTGTTAGGTCCAACCTGATGAGTTCGTGCACACCGACCAATTGGCCACAGCATGGTAAGACACGTTCCATTTATCAAAAATGGGTCTCAAAGTTAAAACCTCTTTGTGCACTTTCGGCAGATCGTATGACCTGGGTATTATTGGTCCGGTTGGATGGATGCCATCGAAAGTGGCTGTGTCAATTTTCGCCTTTGCTGCTTTATCCGGCGCAACGTTCCGGATCTAACCTTTACTGTGGTTGATGTCCTGTCTTTCTCCCTATTCTTCTTAATGCACTTCGACTTATCCGCCAGTATCTTATTCAATTAGGCAATGTACTCACTCCACTTCGTTTAGGTAACTCGCGTTTCTTTTGTCTGGTCGGAAGTTAGAGTGTATACTTGAGTTACTGTCAGTACGAATTTACCGAAGTTGACTTCAGTCTTCCATCATTTACAGTTGACGATGTAGTCAAGGCGGCTAACGGATTTACAAACTGAACTTCTAAATCAAACTGAGTATTCTTGCGACGTGGACAACAAACTCTGGTTCTGCTGATAACATCTCAGGCAAAATTCCGTTCAAATTCAGACAGGAATCGTCATGAACATACCGCTTGAGCATACTCGGAAAGTCCTTGTAACTGAGAGTTGGTAAACGCCATATAGTTATTTTGAATGAGTTAAGAACAATTAAACTGATTTGCAGATTAAATGTATAAATTACACGAAAATGTCATCTGCACGGTTGACGCTGTCGAACTTACTTCTTTTGTTGCACCTCCTGTTCATTGTAGCCTTCGTTAGCAACCTAACTAAGCGTTACATCACAAATGATAAAATTTCACAATATATTTGTTTGTATCTATGCGTCATGAAGAAACACTCAATCTGATAAAAGTGACTTGATCTCACGTCGATTATCTTAATCTCCTGCCATCATTTCGAACCCTTTCGTTAAATGCAACTCAGTATAGCTCTGATTAGTGAAATTAGATATATTGTTTACCAGTATCTTGCTGTTCAAGCAAATACTCGACGAGGGGAAGTAAAATAACTTGCGCATAGATTTTAGTTGGGTGGTCCAGCATATGTCTCGCGGGAAAACACGAGCAGATGAACTGACAAATCTACTAAATATTTGTGATCTTGCAGTTTTGTTGAACAGTTCACTATTTTCCGTTGCCGGAGAAAGGTGTTTTTAATCACGAATGAAACACCACTCATGCGTTCTGCACTGCGTCCAGTTAAGTTTCCTCGGTCGGTTGTGAGCAATAGAGAACACCTTACACGAATATTGGATGCTTTCCAGCTAACCACCAACACATATCCTTGTCCTCGCCGTAAGGTTGACTTCTGTCACCGCCGTATTCAGTGAGGGTGGTTACCAGTTAACCATTAACTACACAATGATGTCAACTATGGTTGCTTTGCAACTTATATCGAGTAAAAGTCTCAAATACTTATACATTAATAAAAACCACAAAGTAGGTAAGCTGGAATGCACAATTTAGCTGGACTTTTCATTTATCCATCCGTTTGTCGTGACCAAGAGCCTAACCAAAAGATACTCAGGTTCAGGCTGCAGTTTATGGTAACTGTGCTGTGGAGTAATCCGGAATAAGACAATGATACATTGTATACAAATGCACAGATCAATGTTGAATTATCGACTGAAGGCCTCAAAACAACTATGATGACTATCGTCGACATGATCGAGGAATCTGGGCATTGTACACTGATATTTGTTTGTGTTCATTTACTTGTCTCAGGCAGAAACCATCAGCCTGGTAATAATACAAGCATGTTACTCAGTTTTAAATTCTCTAGAGAGTACAGCTATCAAATCTGGGGTTATTCTCTCCAAGTCGCCATACCAAATTGTCTTTCTGCATCGTATTCCCGATATGGATGTTCGGATTTACTGTTCGAATTTTTAGTTCATACTTATGTCTTTGTTCGCTTGTATTTTCTTTTTACCTCTTCATTGAGAAACTGTACCCATTTTTTGCGTTGAACATTTCCCTTAATCGCGTTTATCGGTTTCAACCTTCTCAAAGGGTGAGATGCACGCACATTGGTCGAATCGAAATGAACTTCCTATATTCATTTGCCGAGTAAAATGTAATCGGTTAAAGCTGTCGGTGTTAACATACAGTTGGATATCGTCACGTTTGACACCGGTTCTACAATCAACATAACTCTCTTTTAACCATGTATTAGAGCATAATTGCTGAATGCTTAATTATTAGCTCGCTTGAGGATGCATGCACCAGCTTATACACTGAACCGTGTTGAAGAAATCAGTCTTTAATGACACGCGTGTTATTATCGCTCGGTCTGCAGAAAGCTCTCAAACCTGGATCCATGCTTATACAATCACTTTTATGGGTGCATCATTTGATGCACTCTGTGTGTGTGTTCACTTCAAACATATAAACACTATTTTATCTGGACTGGCGTATTCATTCGGTAGATTCGCACCAAAAACTATCAGTGACTTTAGCATAGCGAACGCAAAATGGTTTACCTAAATAGCAATCATTTCACCTGTATAAAAAAGCACTCATGCACAAGATCAGCGTTTGTAAGCTGACGCCTCTCTATCAATGGAGCATTTTTCGCCGGCTGACTAAGCGATACAGTTATGTTGTGTTGTGTCAAACGATATATCCGACACTGAGGTAGCCATCATGAGGACGATCGATCAGCATGATCATCGCCATCATAGACAGCAATATATCAGTCGTTCACATTGATGCCTACTGGCCACACAACGAGGAAAAAGGAAAAAAGCAAACGTTGCTCAGGGAGATAGAAGAAAAATAAGCGGACGGAAAGAATCTAATTACTTAAAATAGCTACGTCCACATTCAAAACATACAACGAAAGGTGCCTACACTTTGCAAACAAACAAACGAGCTGTAAACGAAAGTAAAGCATCATCAACAAGACAGTTTTTTACTGGTTTCACTGCTCCACGTCATTAAATGCACTCACTTTGCAGACAATTCGGCCAAACAACAACAATATTCACGTCACTAAGCTCGGTTAGCCTCAATCTCACCCAACGTCTTCAGTCACTGACTTGGTGATTAGCGAGCACCCTAACCCGGGATACGAACCCGATCTACAGTGACAAACCCCTTTGTAAACAATTTTATTTGTTTACGTCAATGTAAGCAGACTTCTGGTGTCCTGAACAATTACTATTTGATCGTTTTTGAAATTTCGAAGATAATGGAGACCTATATGCCATAAAGTGTTCCCAATTCTCATTTTATTTCGAAGCGGCTTACAAAGAAGCTCGTCTATCCGGCCAAGTGGCAACAAGATTTGTATATTTAGATCAAAGTCATCATGTTTCCACAGTGTTGCAAGCCGAATTGGGCAACCAGCTTGAAAGAAAATAAGGCATGTAAGGGTTGGTAGTGTGTATTTATACTTAATCACAGGTGATTGTCTGTACTTCCTACCGATCACTTCGGTCTGGTAGACGCACAAATTATACATGTTATGATACTCTTAATGTGAGTCTTTAAGTCACTAGACGCAGTATCCCGTTATATTCCCAGCAATGAATAAAAACCACACACAATTTCAATAACACGCATATATTAAACGACTCCGTTTTATTTACAGACTAATTACTTGAAATAAGGATGTCTCCAAAACGAGTTACATTTCGCGTGGAAGTCAAGACAAGATATCCCCAACGTGTGGACAAATACTTAGGGTGTGTGATGCACCTTTGGTCAGTCTGCATCCCAAATATCACACGCGCGATCTAACACTAATAATTACTAATGTGGACATATGCTGGCAGTACTAAGGCAGCGTTTATGTGCGACATCTAATATGTGGAAACAACACTTGTCATGTCTACGTTAGATTACATCAGAACACATAAATGTCAATCGGTATTTGTTCAATGGATTTGAGTGTGCCTCCTGTTGTGAATACGTCAGCAGTATTGTGAGCCACCTAGCTAAAAGTATCCGCAAACGGCTGCTCATTGAGTCAGCTATGGTGTCTGTAGAGAAACAGGTGGCGATAGATGGCTTCGGTAAAGGCAACATACCTTCTCCCTGGTATACATTAGCTTTCTCGATTTGTTTTACAATGTCCTCAGAAACTGCGGATCAAATTGTTTATCATTTTGGCCAAAAGTTTAATTGATACATGCACTGGAGTATATTGTTCAACACTTCCCTTAAAAATTGTCTCTTAACCCATAATCCCTTTTTGAGAAAAAAACTCAACCTAATATTTTCAAATGTTGTAACTCAACACACCACTCATGCTAGACGTCGGATATGCAGTCTGGTAATCCTAACAACTGCCTTAAAAGTAGTCGTGCCTGGTTATAATTTCCGGTGCTGTTTATTGAAAGTAACTGTCTGAAAGTAATGTTACAGCAAGGAACAACTTTATAGCATGCATAATTTTATGTATTACTCTCGAACTGTTCTATTTCTCTTAACATGTCAGTGTTTTCAACATTTTCAATAGTGACATCCTTGTAATAATTATACCGGTACTTAGCTTTGAGAAATTAAGACGTGTACTTATTGGTTAAAGTTGAAAACTCAAAACTACAGTGTAGCTTACAAGATTGTTTTAACTGATTAATAAGCAGGTCAAATATTCGACATTTTATATCACAGCTTTACCGGGGTACGTCTGAATTTTATCGTTATTTCTTAACATCTCCCTGAAGAGGAACATCGACTATCTGTTTAATTATATCGAGGGTAGTGACGTATATAACCGGATATCAATGATCGAACTGGAACGTTTACTTTATCCGTACACTTACAACGTAAAATTGAAGGTCCATGATTGGATTTCTCTACAAAATAGTCGGTGTCGCAATAAGATATCGGTTACATCCATTGTTTACGGATAGTTTCGAAACAAAATTAGCAAGTGACTAGCTGAGAGCATCGGTAGGTCAATGCAGTTTACACAACAGGTACTGTGACGAAATGTTTTGCACGCCAGATAATAATGTAAATTCAACTGACATGTTGGACAGATTTAACTCTGCTAACCAAACTTAACGAATTTCTATGGAGACTGAAATGGATATACAACTGAGCTCATTGGGTGTACGTATGTGTCGACGCGCTAATGGCTCAATTGTGTTTGACGTGCACATGCGTAAGGATTAGCACGGATGATACCATAGCTAAATAATTGATATCCATACGTACAAAATTCATAAAAATGACTACTAGGAAATGTTACCAGACAGAGGAGTGCAACAACAGTAAGAGGGAGATCATGGGACAATCCAAGATTGATATGTTAGCCAAAACCATCGAGTGTAAGCCCTCAAGGACAGTTAATACATCATACTGTGCCACTAATTTGCTTGTCCACTTTTCGTCCAGTCTGGTTTCGTGCCCACGCCTAAGAGATAAAGTACCTGCTTCGGCAGCCTCGTTCTATGTGCACTCATTCACTTGTTCACACAGAACTAGTAACTTTAGTCGCAAGGTCAGATGCCTATCTGAACGGGCCCGTGAACATCACGCAGCTTGGCTCAACAGTGGAATAATGAAATCAACGAATAGAGTCATACTATCGTACCCAGTAAATTCGAATCACTCTATGAATGTGACGGACGCACTTTATCTAATCTTTCGAAGTAAGTTCACCCAGTCGAGGATAACGTGACACAGGATTTTGTCCACGGCTAAAGCTATTGTAATTCGAATATGTAGTTCACCCTTATGGACCCAAAACCATTTTGCTTAGGTTTTGAAACCGCCTTGCCTCATCCCCACTCTGTTACCTTGACTCTATTCGACTTGATATGGGATAGAATTTAGACATTGATTTGGCTTATTATCGTTGGGTTCTCCTTTTACCCTGTTATTGGTTCCTCTGGAAAACTGTAATATAAGTTTTGCTGTACTGAGTCTGTTGAGGAATCACTGAAAACGAGTCTGTTCGCTACACTGAATTTGTTAACATTACGGTAGGTAGTGTTACGTGAGTTAAAAAAATTTTCTCAACAAACAGTGCTTTGTTGCTTCTGTTGAACTGAGCATGCTGTTGTTCAACCTACAGTCAGCAAAGTATATATCTGTAAGGTACACAAGGAGTACACATTTCAAGGTATCTCAAGTGGTAAAATGTCCTTCATTCTTGTTCTTCTGTATTGCATCAAGGTGCCTATGAAGACTTTCTTGTGAATCAAGGTTAGACGTAAGGAAGTGGGTTAATGAATGTTCCATTCGGATTTAATTTATCTGGGAGCCATCCCATAGTTTTGGCATCCTTAAGAAGCAATGATATCAGGGTGATCCGAGCAAACCATAGGTAGACATGGAAACAACGCGTTGATACAATGACGTCACAGTTACGACGCCATCACGAAGCACTTGTGTTAAATCACTGTCTCTGTTTATGTCTGAGGTGAGTGACTTCATATGAACCTACTAGGTGTTTTATTCAAATTGCGATGACAAAACATTTTCATACGGATTTTAAGTATTTGGCCTGATAATAAATAACCGTAAAACAGGTGGTTCTCTACATCGTTTTCCCAGTCGCAATTTCTGTCTGCGGTTGTGGACAATTTGTCTAATGGAAGGCTGGATGTTTTTGACAATGCCAACCGCAATTGGTCTGCTATTTGCCTATTTTCGAGTAGCAAGGGTGACGTTATATAACTGTTGTATCTTGCCAAGTAGTTCGGGACGCTCTCTACAGTTGTTTCATATATTTAGTATTAAACACTGCTATTACATACGTGAATGACAGATTTGTCCATCTGAAACTCTGTGATGAGAATTGTGTGGAGAACTAAATTACCTCTCATCTATTCAAGATTACGCTGCTCTTCAGCAATTTTATTATTTCCGTGAAAAATAATGTATTTTTGGGAGCCTAAAGATTAACTAAGTAGGGCAAGTGAGACAGCGGTCTTACTAAATGGCTGCATTTGGCTGTTGCATTAGGTGAAGGATGTTTACATCATTAGGCTTGTAAACTATCGATCTTTCTTTTAACTGTACGATTTTGGCAGCATCAGCAAACAAACACCGATGTGATTAAGCAAATGATGTTCCACAGGTTGCTCATTCCGTTGTCCTTGGGAATATGAAGATTAAAGTGCTGCCTACTGAGAATCACAGTGAGTCGCCACTCAGGTTAACCAGCCTTGGTCGACTTCCTAAGCTATAGACATAGGGTTTGTGGTAGACAGTTGGCGACTTAGCAGAAATTAATAAACACTAATGACCACTGTAAGTTAAATTTGTCTCCCACGTTGAGGTGCTCGTGAGTGTCTTTGGTTGCAATCGTAAGAAAAGGCCAGTCGACTTAGTTTAGAGAATATTATTTTCGTTTGACAGAGCTGTCCATGACCAGCTGCTTGAACCTAGGTCGTAACTAACGCACAGGAACCTATTTATTCACGGCTTAATCTAATATGTTAGTTTAAAAGATGTATGTGTCTTGAGACAATTCAGCCTGTCTTACAACTGAGACCTTTCCCTATTAAGCTATATTTTGTTCTTTTCTATTCACACAGGATTTTCTCCTATCCCCATAATTATGAGGAAAGGGGGACAATACGGATGGCACCCATGTGCCTTCATATTTGTCGTTATGTGAGTATCGTGATAATTAGGCTCACAAGCAAAATCATGCTTGCTAGTTCATTTTTTATAGATGTAAAGTATGATTTCAAGGGTTAAAGGGAACTTAAGTGACAGTTTTAGCTAATGAGTCATCCAAGTTGGTCATACTAATGAAGAGGATAGTGGTGCTGATTATGATGATGACGTGAAAAGTGTTGTCTACGTGCTTTCATTTGCAAGTGCTTAGTACGTAATCATACGCAAGTGAGACCAATAGAGGTGCGTTCTACCAACAGGTTCGACAGATCGAGTCATCTTCCACATCAGCAATTACCAGCAATTGTGCAGAATACAACCGTTGCTTACCCCCAAAATAATCAACGATGAAAGACCCATCGTTGGTTTCGAAATTATAATCAGTACTTAGAGCGTGCAGTCATAACTATTCAATACTGCAAACAAAATTGCATTCTTACAACATGTTGACTCAAAAAATGTCCAGATAACACGCCAGACTTACTTTGAATTCAGGTTCAAATGGTCTTGGAATGTAGTGAAGGTTAAATTAATATAACTTTAGTGAGAAACCCAACTGTGGGACTAATCTGATGACCTACTTTACTTCAATACACTTGATAATGTGTGATACTACCGGATGATGAACGACGTATTATTTACACAGTGTGTCATGAACAACATAACTTGATTGTTTGACTGTAATTTCCTTGTTTAAACTTAAACCGCTAGTGACTCGATCCAAATATTTTTAGTTTAACGTTTACATAAGTTTCACAGTCTCGTATACTTGTATGAGCATGAGCTACGAATTTCACGCTATAGTCAATGAAGGACTAACCTCAAAAATGTTTTTACATTTTAGTAATCACCAGGATAGCACAGGACTTGTTCAGAACAAAAAATATCAAATATTGAGTAGATCCACATGTTGGACATTTGGGTAAAATAATAAGATACTAGAAATCTTCAAATTCAACTTTGAATTTTTCCTTATCCGCAATTTTCA
>JTDE01000030.1:182242-201647 GCA_014338405.1 Paragonimus skrjabini miyazakii
CTCAAAGCAACTGGTGTCAGCTGGGCCTTTGTATTTGGGTTTAAAAGGTGGACGCACTTGCATTTGGTATAGTTGAATCCAGTCCAAATCGGTGAAGTACGCATGTTCTTTAATATCCTGGATACCATTTTTCAAATTTCCATATCGCCTACTCAGATCAACTTGGATCAAATTTCGAATTAGATCCTTCAATTCGGGGCCAAAATTGTTTGTAAATTTGACTTTTCCGGATATGATGTGTTCGAACGTTTTCATCTGGTCTTGATGCATAAATGGTGGAAATCCGGTGGTCATTTCGTATAACAGCACACCAAAAGCCCACCAATCAACAGCACAGTGATAACCTTTGCTCATTATTATTTCTGGTGCCATGTAATCCGGAGTTCCGCATAAAGTCCAAGTGCGCTTGTCTTTTGGGATCATTTTTGCAAAACCCAAGTCAGCCACTTTAAGGAAACCTTCACCGGTTATTAGTAAATTTTCTGGCTTCAAATCCCGGTACGCAATCGTAAGAAGGTGTAGGTATTCGAAAGCCATAACGACTTGAGCAGCGTAAAATTTAACCATATTGTCAGGGAACCGACGCATATTTCTGAGTAATGTAAACATTTCACCACCAATCACGAATTCCATCACCATGTAAAGATAACTGTTATCTTTGAAGCTGTAAAATAACCGTATGATGAAGGGAAAGTTACAGGCGGCTAAGATACGCTTTTCGTTGATTGCATTGTCTATTTGTCTGCTTTTTACAATTTCAATTTTGGACAAAATTTTCAACGCATAATACACATCTTTGTCCCAGTGACGTACAAGAATCACACGTCCAAATGCTCCTCGACCGAGCGTTCTTATGCGTTCGAAGTCCTCCATAGAAACTTCCTCCTTCGGTGGATTAAAATATGCTTCCCGGAACTCCTTGGTCTTTTCTGCCAGAATTTCGTCGAATTCTGCCTGTCTTGTTGGCATAATTTAAGATTAACCAATCTGATTAAGATGATGTTTCATAGTGGTACTTCATTATGCTACTGTTAGCGCATTCCAGTCCGCAGTTATTCACTGCTGCTATTATCGATCGACGCACTTTTAAATAGGCCAAAATGAGAAGAAACTTCTCGCTGTGCCATTATTGAACTGATTGTTGTTAGAGTCACTTGATCAGTATACAGAGATTGGTTAACAAATTACAATTCCAACTATATGGTTGTCATTTCTTACCAGAATGACAAAATGATGACTAATTTTTATGTTTTGGAAAGCTCACGCAAAGTCATTCAACACGAGTCAAACAACCGAAATTCTAATTTTGTTGGTTTGACAGTTACGATGGATGGTAACCACTTCTGAAGAGCTTCCTGCCGAAAAATTTCATATAGTTTCACACGTTTGTCATATGAGTTGGCTTAACTTTTTCAGTGTTGTGTACACAGTGGAAGAAAATACGGACCTATCCGTGTAATTAATAGCGAGGTGTTCGGAAATGTATTGAAAAATCTTCACAAGTTATTTGTCGTGTCCAAATTGCTTATGCACTGCTGCCCGTATATTGCCTGTACACATCTAAGGTGCTGGTTGATTCGTACTTGGGAGATACTTGTTCCTGAGTTCATATCTCTGTGTTTAGGCCGAAATAGAAATATCGCAATAAAGATGAATTACTGGTCGTTTATGGAACGTTGCTAGCTGAGAATAATGTTGGCACTCAGCGTTGAAACACGCTGAATGCCTAATAATCAGCATGCCCAATAAACGCAAACACAGCTATGCTAAGGATGACAAGCTTGTTCATCCGTTTTCAGGTGTGGCGGTTTAGTCACCTGGATATCTGTATGAAAGCTTCCGGGCATAACTTATGACTAGTTCTTCATCAGACAGTCAATAGTAGTGTTGGTTACTGTTTAGTGGTCTACAGACAGCATTAACATTTCACTTGAAGAAATACGAGTCTTTGTTAGTGTTGTTTGGTTGTCATTGTGCTGTAGCGACATGATCGGGCTAGTGTATTCGATTTTAATGTGCTCATGTTCAACATTGACTTACAATCCGTGGGCCACTGACCAGAAGAATTCAATTAGTTCACCAGAGTTTTCACATGGACTGGACACAACAGGTCTCTAGGTGGTTTCGCCCAACTTTTGGTGGTCTCACTGTATAATACCCCGTATGGTAAACGCTCATCTGGCATACGGAATACATAGCTCAACCATTGGAAGCTGCACAGCGTGACTAGTTGACCAATTAATTGTGCATCCCGAGCGTTCCGGAATACGCACTGACGAACAGTTGTGATACCCACGCGATCAGTCCACTTGATGACAGCAAGTTGGTGGGGACAATGACGGTCACACGCAGCAAGTCTGTTTACCTCGTTTTGCGAACAGGCCACGTTTCCGAGCCAAAGAGCAAGAAAGAACGCACCTAAGTAATATATATGTCCCTCCTTCTAGCAACAACCGGATGTCTTTTCAACGTCGCATATGACACACGACGGTAAAAATGTTTTATGTTTTTGGCATCCTCGCTGACAGTGCACGATCAATACTACAGAGTGAGGATATAGTGCTACAAAATCATTGTCAACAACACAATGGTACTGAACTTAATCTAAAGTGAAGGTCATCGCAATTTAACTTTAGGACCAGAAACCATCCTTTGCGTACGATTGCACTGTGTTTGAACCATATACAACCGTTGACCAACCGACTTTTATAACTAGTACCTGCAGCTCGTAAGTCCTTCATTATTCTATGCATTTGGCGATGTATTGTTTACTTAACAATACTACATTCCCGACATTGTTTGCAGACTCGAGGCTGTTGTGACGATGGTGATGAGGATATTGATTTTCGACACGACATATGTTCCGATGTAGTGATCTTCAATAGGAGTCGCGACTATGTTCTGTTCTGTTTTCATCATAATATGCGCAACAACCAAGAGGATCCTGTATGGCTATGCATAAAGGTTTCTGTCAACCACTAAACAGCAGATCTTTCATTACGTGATTTTCCATTGGTTAACGAGGCCAAATTCAATATGCCTGCACCAGTAACGCTACGAGGTTTATATGTTTATTAGACGCCATTAAATGCTTAAGTGACAGCAACCATGCGGGAGGATAACCAATTATTTGTGAAGTAAGCTCTGCAGATTTTTTAATGTTGACTATGCTGAGAATAAAGAATGAACAAGACGTAGGCTGGCGTGCTAGGTTGACCGACTGTTGCTGCATCACTACAGAACCAAGAAGACGTTCATCACTATCGCTGAAGGGTAGCTGGGAGATTGTGAATGCCATTCGTGTCACCGACAATGACAAAGCGATAACTTAAGACCAAGGTGGATTCACTAATCAGATGAACTGCTTCCAAATACCTAACACTCAACTGCACAGCCTGATGGGGATGTTTCTGGCCCTGGACACATGTCCCAGTCGGATTGAAATTGATCAGTTTCTTTGAGCTCGTCAAATGTCATCCGGGAGTCTTATCGGGAATACCTGTTTGGAAATACTGATGAAGTCAGCTATGATTGAGGTGTTCATCGAGTTGATACAAATTTCGCTCAGTTAAATGGGTGATATTTGTTTCTACTTTTGGTTAACTCTCTGGCAGGACAAACGTAAAACAAATACGAGGAAATGAACCCTTATTTCCAGACTGGAGGGAGATAGCTGGAGAGGATGTGAACTCAGTGCGCATGGCTGTAGTTGAAAAAATGCGGCCAGTCACTTCGTTTAAA
Organism: Paragonimus skrjabini miyazakii; assembly: GCA_014338405.1. Lineage (NCBI taxonomy): Eukaryota > Metazoa > Platyhelminthes > Trematoda > Plagiorchiida > Troglotrematidae > Paragonimus > Paragonimus skrjabini miyazakii. The sequence continues at coordinate 185,984 of JTDE01000030.1, forward strand.
TATGAAATTAGTAAATCTGCGTCTTGACCTCCACTGAGAGAAGACTAATAAAAGTGCGTTTTTGCACTAATTTTGGTTTCGGACACTACCTTTTTCCAGAGTAGACATTCTTCAGAACACAGCTTTCTGTAAATCGCTTACGAAATATTCTCGACTTTTCCGCAGAGCCGTCACATCAGACGCTTTATCTGGATGATTAAAAACCGTTAAAAGTAATCGACAGTTCCGTCCAAGAAAGCTTAGGACATTTTCCTTTGCAGGAGTTTGCTTATATCTCCCAAATATCCATTCTGCACACATTTACAGATCCTATCCGCCCCATGTTTACCACGGAAATATGAGGAATGCGTACCCTCGTAGTGATATTCTTGATAAGACCAGTAAAATATGAGTAGCGGAAATGCTTACTTTTCAACACTGTGCTAGATTCCTCAGTTTTTAATTTGCTCAAGGATATACCTGGTAACGACGGGCCTAGACGAACTTCATTACATTTTACTGTAGCTTTATGCTTTCGCCTAAAAGATGCCCACGAGGTGCTTGCTTTTGCAACCTTGTTATGTGTATACTTATTCAATTGTTCATTCGGAACCAGTAACGCTGGCAGCAGGACTAGACGCTTACCTGAACGGGTCCCTGAACATCACCTAGCTTTTACTCAACAGTGGAATAAAGAAATCAGTCAGCGGAGTCATACTGTCGCACCCGTTGAATTTGAATCACTCTGTTCACGTTCATGCGGCAGTCTCAAAGATTCTAAACCACAACCATGCTTTTTTAATGACGAAGAGGTGTACACTTACCGATCAACCAGTCTGGCATAAACAAAGGATTTATTTTTCGACATCATGGACCCTCTCAATCCTTAGTCAACCGATTCATCATGTAAGCAGAATCTGGGGGAAGTATTCCATTGTTTGATAGCTAATGCATCTCGAATAAATACGATCAACTTCTCATTACGTAGAACGCAAGTGAACCAGTGGAATCCTAAAATTCAGTAAAATTTCAACTTCATCCGTTTTTTTTGACAACCGACCGTATTGTATTGTTTTACGACGTATTTGCAACAGGCGCGTGCCCACTTGATTGTTTCTATTTTCTATTGAAGCGGAACATGCAAAACATTGCGGCCGATTACCTATCATCACCAGATGCATATCAAATGAACCGCCAGTCAGATATGCTCTTTTGATTGACGCTGAAACTGAAGACATTACATCACAGTAAAATAGGGCGTAATAAAGCGTGATAGAAGGTCTATCAAGGCACGATTCCGTCTTGTGCTCAACGTGTATAAGTGTGTGAACACTTTTGAAGGAACTGACGTGACAGTAGCTAATGTATGTCACATGCCGAGTGCAATGCAGTGTGAACTATGATGTGGCCTGTTTAGTCGGCAATAGGTGAGAGTTTCTAACATAAAATGCACTAGATAAAGAGCAAATGTGACGATTATTTCAAAGTTCATAATGGTACAGGAAAAAAACATTATCTCCCTCTCCAGTGATCGACCGCAGGCGATCAGATTATGTCAGATTAGATGCTTACGGTGTTCAGATCAGTGAGACACATGGCCTACCCTCGTTAGGCTAAATGGAGGATGGGTTTGTCAAAGTGGAGTCAGTGTACTCAGCTTCGGTCTCGATGACCTGATACTCATAAGCTTTCTGCGATTCTGTCATCCGGGTTGTCTCCAATAAGTAAATAAATCGATAGCTGGCTAGCTTAGATAAGACAGACATTTAGGGGTAATTGTGGTCGTTTAGTTTCAGTGGAATTTATGCCCAAAGTTAGATCGGGGATTAGTTTAGTAATATCTTGAAAAATAATCAACCTTGACCGGAAAAAACCGTATTAATCAGTTGCTAAACTTTATCCAGTCAAATCGTGAAGTGCTGCTAAAGTGCAGTGAAGATTCAGTCTCAACGATGTTCTGATGAATAACCATGTTGTGACGTCAGTGTTTTTGCAACATACTCAATACTGAGTGTGTAATTTATGCAGGCGAAGGAAAATACTCAGCGTCGTGATAGGTAATGATGACGACTGGTCGAATAATTAAATTTATGGTTTATTGTGGGACCCTGTAGCCAGCAGGTCACTCACTATTTCGGATGAGGTTCAGCTGGAACTCAATAATCAATTAGAAGATCGAAGAGGACAACCGCTCGAAGTAGCGTCCATTCCAAATGTGTGTATGTGTCATAGACCAATGGTAAGATAACAAAATTACAAAGTACTGTCTCTGTGTTTATTTCACATCAATATCTGAACGATTATTCACATCGTAAGATATCCGCACCAAATTTTGTACGAATGAAGTCAAACAGTTTGGGCGTGTGATTTTGATTACAATACTCCTGAGGAAGGCCACCCGAGGTGGTTGAAACGTAGAGTATTACAACGTGCTCATAACGTTGTGTTATTCTCAATCTACTTATAATTATTCACATCGGTTCTATTAAAAAAACCAACTACCTATATCTACACAACAGGGACTTTTTTCAAAAGTTACATTTCTAAGCTATCTTCAAAGGTGAGCGTGATCATATAACAGTTATAGTTTTGCGGATAAACTGAAGATAATCTTATCATTCCATTAGAATTCTGAGATTTTGGTTGTCTAGTTCAGAATTGTTTTTTTTTGTACGAAAGATATTCGTTGTATTAATGGTAGGTCAGGTTGGACATACTTGTTTTCACTGTGATACACCCTGAACTCCATCTTCTGCTATATTTTACCAGAAAAAACTACCTGACTTTTATTTACGAGATCGATACTTTTTTTGTAGTTCACGATTTTCGTTTGTGTCGCAGCCGCGGTAATCAAAAACGAACGTTGATTCGTGATATAATAAACCAACCTAAATGCGTATCAGAGTTAACTCACGCCCATGGATTACTTATGTAATATTTTAACCTATTTCTGAGTATACTGCAAAATTTTCGTTCTTATGCAAGGTTTAATTCACGTATGTATTAAACTTCACCAGGATAGCCAAATCTAGATAGAAACAGTCACAACAAAGGAATATGTTACAGAGTGGTTAGTAGTTGAAAACATCCCAATAAATAAACAATCTAGACATGAACTAGAGTATGAGGCACTCAAAAAAGATGAACCGGGGCTGCTGTTTGACATAAGCGTGCATGAACAAGATTAAATGTTAATATTTTAATCAAGTCGTCATATACATCTGTCCGTATTTATTTGGGATGAGCGCCTACTTAGTACGGTAACCACAAGGTGAACAACAAACTTTACCAAAAAAGAAGAACTGTTTCATAGAAAAACAATGAAGTCTCAACGTGTCGATTAAGTGGGACATGACAGAACCATAAGAGTTTCTTCCAGCAGCATACACCGCCTCACATCCTGAAACTGGTAACTGTTGGACGACATTTCAACAGTCTATCAAACTGACAATACCTGATAATGATTTCCGTACAAACCGAGATCTCTGATAAGTTAGCGTTTTCACCTAGTTATTATAATTTTAAAGTTGGGTCATAGCTCAACCTTGTTCGATAAGGTAATCACTATTGTATTTCGTTGAGAAATCTGGTAAACTAATCTATATATAATTTACGTAGCACTTTATACAATATAGCAACAAACACTGAATCACTGTATTCTTCGAGAGGTCATCTATAATCCCTCAGGAGTTACTATCTGTGGTAATAATAATTGACTTCCTTCAGTCACGTATGTAAACAGTTTTATACCTATCAGACACGTTGCGGTTGAAACGCTGGCGTTAACTTCAAAGTTCACCTCAAGTCGTTGTATAACACGTCAGAAATGTTGTTGTTAAATGACATTGTCGTTTTCATCCAATATCTTCCCCGATTTCTCTTCTGCTCCAACAAGCTGTTCACTGAATTCTATGCAAACTTGCTGGTTGAATGTATACGAGCACGACAACTTTTAAGGTAAAACTTCAAACGTTAGACTTTCTTCAAATTAGCAGTACTCTACAACTTCTTGATGACAGTTGAAAAAATCCTGTGCCTATAACCTCGTGAATCTATCCTCGGATCCTGCCTCAGTGACTTGCAGAAACAAGCGCACCGACGGGAACATACTAGTCTTTTTTGAGCTAACTGAACCAGATGTATCTTGTAGATTGTGAACACAATCCAAATGACGAAACTTTAGCAAGCTCATGTAGCGCACTGCATTGCGAATAACAGCGCAAGCAGCGGTATACTGTGATGATAGAAAACACTTTTCCACGGGATATCCAGGAGTTATTTTATGCCATAATCCTGTAACTGACTTCGAACTGCACAAGGAGTTTTTATAGCAGATTCATCTGCGTAATTAGGTTATGCTAGAGTGTACTTGTAACACTGGGAATTAGAAACTTCGAAAAGTCCTAGAAAGAGTAATCGAATTGAAACCTCCCACGCAAGTAGTAAGAGGAAGACCTCATACTGGCTGCAGTAATTAACTCACATTCATGGGACAAGAAGCCGAATTTATGAATGTACAACATTATTAAAGAAATAACAGTCACTAATTGGTTTATCGTATTAGCAGATACAAAGTCACAAACTGTACGTTAATTGGTGCAATACGGAACGAAGACAATAAGGAATAACAGGAAGCGTAACATTGAGACTGTTTGTCCGATCCTGATGTAATCTCATCGACGCGACGTTTGGACTGGCCCCCTGTTATGTCTTCTGTTGTGTCTAGGTTTGGATAAGCGGCAAATGGAGCAGATTTTCATCACAGCACCGCTTACCAAATACCGTCGTCCCAAATGAAGTCCGTCGCCCTTAGAGATTTGCTTACTTTTTTAAGGTAAACCATGCCAATTTCACAAACATGCTATATGCGTGCCTCACTCCAGGCAAAGCTAGGAGCAGAATATGCGACGGCGTCTTGTTAGTCGACATTAGAAACAGAGTTAAAAAAATGTTTTCCACAAAAGGGGACCACACATTCTCCGAACGTTTTTCTATCAGGTTTGATCTAGCAATCGTGATAAGTAACGTATTGTTCGCGAGTGTTGCCTACTGTAATTGTGAGTGAATCCGTATATTTTTCAACAATAAATCGAGAATGATCTTTTCCAGGTTGACATTATTCGCCCTTTTACCTCGTCTTCAAGTGGAAAAGCGAATATATGACGCTTCCCATGGATACTGTTTTCTTAACGATAGCAAAGCCTCTTTTTTACCTGTTAGGCTCCATTTTATCTCATATTCCCGAAGAGAGGACTTGTTTGTCAATGGATATGGCCTGTGTTTCTGTCGAAAATAAACGTTAACGTGTGCGTTATTAGACCACGGCCTTGTGCGCTGACAGCCTAACGACCAGTAAAATACTATAATTACAAACATTTGGTTGTTTCTATAGCAGTGTTGTGCATTGGGTGATTTTGTTCTATATAAGTGAAACGTCCCTTACACCTTGTCCCAACGTTCGCATACCAAAGAACTGTTTACTCAGCTTGTTTCGGAAGGAAGCTTTTGACTCTAGTTTTCCTCTGGCTAGAGCCCGCTATTTATGTTTAACCTTAATACTGTCTTCAGTAGAACTCCGGCAACCTTGTTAACTATAGCGCTATTTGTCCAGCGTTAGGCGTGACTGGATAATCGCATGCTAACTCATAACCACATTCTATATATCAACGTAGGCCCACAGTTTTAAAATTATTTTACACTACTAACAAGTAGTCAGATATTTCGGTTTGACATAATGTGTACCACACTTATTTGGCTGCGAAGTCCACAAGCGGATTTAACTTTCTAAGGGAACCATAATACGTTATGAATGATTTTTCGAAACTCCAGTGACAGTTATTCGGTAGATGTTTATAGAATACCGCTCTACCACTCGCTAGTCCGTCCTCGATGAAATTCCCTTAACTGCCTGTATTTATAGAAACCACTTGTTCCAGAAAACGAAGGATGACTTCGCTGATGGTCACTGACATTAACTACATATGGGATATATGACTATTCCGCTAGATTATACTCATAATGCCATAGCCCTCAGAGTATACGCTGCTTTGTTGCGTGCCCGATTGTAAGTATCAACCATGCCACTTGAAGTACCACCACCCTCACGGGTGAATAAATAAATAAATAAATATGAATACGTGGTTTGATACTCAAAACGATGGCTGTTGCCCCAGCAGTTTCTCCATATACTTAACCGTTTTTAAAGTATTGGTTGACAAATGGATGTGTCCAATTGCCAACATTTAACAAGGGCATAACTAAAGACCTTTCGAATACAATATCAGTGCCAACATTGAACGCTGTTCCGTTCATATGAATTGAGTACCCGCAGAAAAAAACCAGAAATCTGAACATAGTTGAACAAATTAATTGAGTATCTTGAGTTCTTCCTGATAATATTTCGTGAGCCTGGGATAATGTATTGGGGTTATCGCAGCAGTTATCTCATACTCACCATAGCCGATCAGACAATTTCAACAGTACTTTGAAGATACTGTGACTGAGCAAGTGGTTGTCTTAATTGGGTCTTGCCTAATTAGAGTCAGTTGACAAAGTGGTTGACACGGCTACCTTATGATAACCTGGACAAGTTCAAATATCGGTGTCAATCAGGGAGTAGACTAAGTACATGTTTGTGCAAGTTGTTGTTTTAAGAAACAGAGGACCCGAACATATATGAAGGAAAGAGCTGCGAACAAAGCTGAGTGGTATTTAGCTTATATTGAAAAAGGAGAAAATACGCTTCTGATATGAAATTGCCTGGTCGATTATATCACCTGTAGTTGATCTGTATGAATCCTAGATAAATTCATTCTTGGCCATGAGAATTAACTGACACGAGTAGCAATATTTTTCTTGAATCAGGATTGGATTGCACTGCTGATTAACTATCTGATGCGTCCGCGTGATGCGTCATCGTCTTTTCCATCCGCGTTGTGCGTGTGTGTCTGTCGATCGATCGATAACCACCAGGATTAACCATCTAGTCGGTTGTGAGGACTAATCGTATACTGGTCCCCTGTTCACGCACTATGTACTGCCTTACGCTGGATTGATTGCTCTGCACCTGATTGTGTTGTTGCTGTTGTTTTTGTTGTTATTACAATAAACCGTTTTATCATTCCATTATCGCTCTGTTTAACGGCAAACGTAACACAATCTAAAAAATAATATTGTGGCAGGCAGTTTTTATAACTGAATGACTCAATCGGATCAGTTGATTCATGACAGATACCCGCTCTGGTTATCATTTTTCCAGATATCAGGTGATAGTCTATTGAAAGATTTGATCGGTATTGTTTTACGCTTCGCATCTACTGGTTTCACATATATCGGTCTCAATCCACGGCTTTCGTTCATGCATAACTTCTGCCTTGTTGTTTTCTGTTGGGTAACACTTGTGGGCATCTAATCGCTAAGGTGTCACGATGTTGTCATGAGAGTAAAACCAATTACATATACAAGTCATACCAGCAACGTCCAGTGTGTGCAAAATTTCAGTCTTCCACGGTCTATTCACTAGTCCTATGTGCGATGGGTGAAAGGAATAGACGAAATGATTTATTTGCACAGCTGCCTCGTGAGATCTCAGTCACCATGCTGAAAACTTAATTGACGAAGGAAAACGCAAATTAGACGCATGCTGTTTGACCGTTTGTATGTCACACAGTGGTGATTATAGGACACATAACAACGTTTGCCCCACACAAGGGTCACCGACAACCGGGATGAAACGAAACGTCCGCATGCTGGTGGTGGTCTTAACGAGCGGACTGTGCGGTATGTCAAGAGAAGTTTGAGATAAAAATAAAAGCTTCACTCGAAATACTGCTTACGTCAACCTCGTGTACGAAAAAATAGATTTATTGCATGCATACATTTGACCTTTTTCTAAGTCACGAAACTTTTCAACAGATTAATTGTTGACAGTGTACAATTTTCAAAAACGTGGACTATCGAATACCATTGAATGGTTAACAAACTCCTGAATACAGTGTGATATTTCACCAAAACAGAATTGTGCAGGGATAGATGAGACAAACAAAAATTCACCGTGTATTTAGTCAGAGGGCTGTAGTGCACGGAAACGGATTTCAAATCACTGTTTGTTCACGCACCCTACAGGTTGTCTTGGTTTACATGTGCATCATATTTCCTTGCCTCAGTTTATGGTCGACTCAGGCAGCATCTTATAAAACGGAGATTATGGAATTATTTTCGCTTACTCGGCAATATATGCATCCATTGGGGTAAAAATGAAGTAAATTACGATAAAGGTTCAGACCAACACTTTTTAAAAATTTTGGGAATAATACGGTTTCGGGATCTTAGCTTAATGCACATTATCGTTCTTCTCATAGGTTTCTTATTCGCGCAATGTCTGGTTAAGATGTCTCATGAAAACGAGTCGCGGCTGCTAATCACTCAAGGCAGGCCGTTTAAATGTGGGGGTTATCGCGGTGGAATATCAAAATTAATTGAGAAAAGTAACAAGTTAAAACTGTTTTTGGGCTAATCGCCAATTAAATAATCGGGCTAATATTAATTTGGTCAACCGACATTAATATCATTCGTTTTCTTTTAGAAGAGACTGTACTGCGGAAAATTCGACGGAAGTTCAGATTTTTCGCAATTGGGTCTCTTCTAAACTATCATATCCGCCAAACTACTTATCAACAACTTTTTTGCTGTGACTCATGATTGTACGAAGTATTTACAGATGGCAATACACATCGTGGTAATTGTCGGTATATAGCTCTCTCTTATCAGTTCCGCTGAGGTTGTAAACCCCTTTCAAAGCCACACGTTAGATACGACGATTAGATACATATACGGATTGGATTATGGTGAAATTTCACATTGTCCAGCCGTCCACGTGTTCGTAGCCAGTCAAATCTAGGTCATTTTATCGCTAAACCAAACGGTCTTGTTCATGGACGCCCAAAATGTAAGTTTTTCACTAAGGTAGAAATTGTAAGCTTATGTTTTACAAATGCTGCAAGTAATCCATTTCTAAGATCGCACCTGTTAGTTTTACAGCGGCTTATGGCTTTGCATGTGTGCACGTATGCGCTGCTCTGGAACCGAGGTTTGCTATTTTGTCGTCAAGTCACTGATTGCAGCGCCACCCTCTTTTGAATCCATGGGCAGTGAAAAACAAACACCTGGCGACATAAGCCGCTCGACAGAAGAAAAGAATCACAAACACGTGGAAATTTAGTATACTTGTTGGTCAACAATATATGACAACTTTGCTGTTAAAACTGTGAAACTGTTTCCTGGTGTTAGTACCCTAATAACCGCTGGAAACCAACTGTGCTACCAGAAAGGTTGTGAGTCTTTATGCAGCCGGTTGATTACAAGCCCTTCGACATTCGCCCCAAACGCATTTATGTAACGTATGTGTTCTAGTCTACCCACTAATTTCTGTGACAGACGTTTCAAAAAGCGACGTTTCGTAAATATGTGAGACATCCCACGAGATAACTAGAATTTCAGCTTGATAAATGAGTAGTGTCTCATCTACACGAAATTACAAAATAGGGCCCCGTCAGACATAGTTGTCAGTAGACTGCGGATGAAGTTGTTTTCCTGTTTACTCAATTGTTTGAAAAGTATTTCTTCCGTAAATACAGCTCATTGTACGATACAATTTGAACGATGATTATTAGGGTTTGAGACTCTGTGACGTTCATACTCGACGCGCAAACTGTATTGCCCAATACATGGCATAACCTCGATTCTTCATAAACCAACAAACTGGTCAAATGTTGCATTATGCCTCGTTTTCTAGTTAAACGTTAAATAAAGTCCACTTAATGTTGGTCATTTTCTTCTTGTTTTTGACATTCCTCACTACTGAGACTGTTACGATTGCAAGTTGCCCCAAAACTGTTCACATCTGGCTGACATCACTGAGATTCTACAAAACTGGATGCGAGATTACTGGTTAGTAGTAGTAGTGGCTTTCGTATAAATTGAACTTCACCCACACTCGATCGCAGCTGTCACATTCTCATAGACTCACGAAAAGAAACACAATGCTGGAGTTTTGCTCCTGTTAGAGCTCGCTAGTAGTGTATATCTTTGTCACGGCCAGAACTAGAACTCCGGCCACGCTTTTCATGAGGCAACCGTGAAGACCACTGCGCCACTGACCTCACATTAGACACAATACAGTCGTGTATGATTAGACGAGATTGTTCCAGTCAACGACGAACTGCAGGGTATTTGTATGCAAGCAAATAAAACTGATATAACGTTTACCCGATCGTCCGTCTACTCCAGACCCTGATCGAGTAGGGAGAACAGATGGTTCATTATCAGTTACTAGACTACTTTTATTATATCTCAGTTCTGGTTCAAGTCTCTTATCAACGCCCCAGTTGGTCCCTACTTCACGCATTTCTGTTTCGATTACCACGTAAAGTTCACTAATCGAGATGATTCATCAAACTCACGATTCTCGTCCCCTGAAGTTTTATCGCCCAAGCATGACCTCCATTCTAGCTTCTTTCTGTCTCGGAACTCCCAAAAAGCTGCTTAGCATGAGAAGGCGCCGGTACACAGCCTTCGAAGTGGTCGTCGTTAGTGGACACGCGTAGTCAGCAATCGACGCTCACCGAGGGTGATGACATCGGCTTTGTTTTGTACACGGATATGAACAAAACGGGACCTACATATTTCTTGCTGTTCCCTTTCCTCCAAGACCGGCTCAAAAGCCCCAGTCTCATCTATGGTATTCCGCCTCATGAGAGGGCAGACATTCATACCAGACTACTGGAATTTGGCATCCAGAGTAGGCTACAGTCCGTCGCCATTTAATGTCAAAGTCTTGTTAACGCAAAAAGGGAGACCGGTAGTATTACAAATAGCAATCATTCATACTGTTTGACAGGCATCCAACCACAGCACACACTCCAATTCTACTTCCTGGAGGGTGTCGTCATTTGAACGGTTAAACAACTTTGTTGTAGTCTGTCTAGCAAAAGTCTTAACTATATATACTACAAGTCACATATCCAGCGCTCTGATCTTACCGCGACACCTACGTTCAACGCAATCCACAATGGTGAGACGGTTCAGAGTTCTGTTGGTTACTTCCAAGGTAATTGTCGCTCTATGTAGAAACTTCTATCACTCTTGAGCAACGCATTTTCAGCTTCTATTTAGTTTGGCATGTCCACTGGCCTAATTACAGCTTGCATCATATTTCTGAAATTTATTGGCATGCTTCAAATCAAAACAAAACGTCATGTCACAACCAGAATTTTTGACAGCACGGTCCAGTATTCTGGTCACTCGCATTGGTTTGTCTCGTCCAATGGTGCTAATATCAGCGAAACCACTGAACTATTTTGAGTGTCAACTCCAAAAGTTTTAGTTTTTGTCTGAACTTAAAAAGCTGGGTTGATGGATCTGAAAGTCAACAGCAGTCAGATTTGGGTCACTCCTACACGACTATCATTACTTCTGGAAGGTCCGTATTTTTACTAGTAAAAACCGATGCACCATGTCTGTCTTGGTTGATATACCTGTGCTCAGCCAGTTTTGCGGTTCAAACGAGACAGTCAACTGGTTTCTGAAGCCAGTCCTCTGACACCATGCACTACCCTGACAGTTGCAAAATAGAAGCCTAAACATACTGTGGTGTTGCGATTAGTGATGTTTCACTTTTTTGTCACGATCAGCCACCGTTGCAGTTGTGAGTAGAACATATTGGGCCAGTTCATATTTTAGTTGATTTCTCAGCCAAACACCACAGCTCATACTTCATACAGCCTGCTAAACATTCTTATAGGTGACAACCGCTTCCTTAAACGCCCCTCACTGACATCAGCCGTTAGGTGCAACTTGTTTCGGAACCTCGTAAGTTGCTTACAGTAAACATTTATCGCGGCCTGTACCAGGTTAGGTGGTTTCTGGTTGATACTAGGACCACCCTAGCCATGTTCTTGTATATCATGGACGGTATGCTGGTATTGCGGTTTATCTGAGCGAACCTATCATTGTGGGATATACAAACGAGATGCTTCAGGAGGGAACTACCGTGGGTTCACCAGTCACTCAAGGAGTTAGAGCCTCCTGTCTAACTATTACAACTTTCACTTATTCTCACTTTCAGTCAACCATGTTGGCTTCATACTTGATGCAGCTAACCTCTTTAAACTTTTATGGGATATTAACGGTACCTAAGGAATGTTTTTGTTTTGAAAAACAATTGCACCGCTTGCCCCTTGGCATTATCCGCCATCACAGCCTATTTCTTCTATTCCCGAATTATACGTGGGTACCACTTCATAGCTCTTCGACGAACAATGTCTAATACTACCTATCTTTCGAGTGTGCAGCATTCTTATGCTAACTTGTATCTATGCTGAGATTAACTTTTTCATTGTCACAATAGGCTATGAAATGTTTTACTTATATCGTGACATCAACATCCAACCAGGAAGTTCGGTTCGTGCTACCTTACATATTTATTGAATGATGGCATTAGGCTGTCATATGTGCCACCAAGACCCCACCTCCGGAGAATAACAATCACCAACATATCAGTAGGAAATTAGTGGTCAGTATGTTTGCTGTGAAGACGTTTTACAAGCTGCTCTAACGTAGTTAAGTTGTGTTACTAACCAGTTACTTTGTGATATTCTCAAAAAGGGGCGTACTAGAATATTCTGCCGGCCGGAAGCTTCACTTCCCGGATATCCACCTTCGCTAGTGAAGAACAAAGAATTTCATCCAAACTGATGCTTTCCTTCTCTTTATAAGCATCCACCCACCGGAAGTGGAGAACACATCAACTAATGCGGTCCTCTAGGAGACCCATGTGTGCTACCAACTTACCGACTTTACCCGCACTGTCCCAACAAACAGTACATATGATTAGACCGAATGTGATCTTGTACTTCAGCAAATTATCGGGTATATTTGTTGTCTTCAACATAGTAACACATCGACATGAGCGCTTCACAGACGCCATCTCAGACAGAGCACTGATTCTTTGACAATTCATGCTTGAGTTTAGCTGACCGAGCATTTATTTCTTACTTTCCCCAGTAAATCAATCTCCAGTTATGTAATAATCGGTCAAATGAGGGCTGCGTTAGAAAACATTAGTAGTGACCAACAACACTGATCATTCAACTAATAAAGTGGCCAAGCAATAACAAACTGACTCAAATCAGCCACTTATTAAGCATCATCCATTAGGAAAGCAAGAGAAACAGTGTTCAAGGAAGCACTTGCAATTTAATAGAAGAATTTACTTGGTTCTACTTTACCTCAACTTCTAATTGTTAGAAATTTTCTTATTTGGGCGATCAACCCCTATTTTTGACAATCATCATGCAATTGTAGACGAGTTTGAAACGGCGACCCTAAAAATCTTCCGGAATAAAGCAATGAAATAAATACTGCACTCTTCCAACTCATTACTGCATTTAGATAGTTGGGAATTAGTAGCCAATTCAGCGAAAATCTTCATATGTTACAAGAAGATAATTTCCAACGGGCGGATTCTGGTTGAGTATTTGTTAGCAATAGTTTATGCAGTTCATGCATTCTATGGAAGTGAGCAACTGCTGCGATGCGACAAGTTTAAACGGAACGCCACTTCAAAGTTGTTGCCGACATCTGGGTAACAAACCACGATCATTTACGGATGGGAACCACCATGAATACAAGGTATATATTATGAACACAAATCACTTGTCTGGGCACACATAAAGTTGGAAACGTTATTGTTGTAACGTATACCAGATCGCTTTAGTTGCATAAGCTTCTAAAACCGTGGAGATCATGGAGTCCAATACATAAGCCAGACAGAGCTCTGCAGCTGAATCCTGGTGTCCAATGGTGATAATAACGTAGAAAACGATAGGGCAGTGTAGGCGACAGTTCTCCGGATTACTTGCTAATTGTCTATTACAGTCCGAATGATCATTTCTGACAGTTTAACGCTTACAAGTAACAGTAATTTTCGACAATTGCGCGCAAACCTAATTGTTTCATACAACGTAGCATTATGACAGCTTCGGATCCATAAATTGAGCAGTCACTCTCTCATGTCCGAATGTGTAGCCAAGTGCTAGATAAATTCTAGCAGGTTATCGTTCCTTTCCATCCATTCGTACGTCAAGAAACCACCACCAACCGGGGCTAAAAGGCTTGTCAAAAAAGTTAGATTTCCAAACTGCTACAAAATTCGTAGAATCCGTTATTACATTGCATTACCATCACCAAGCGACACTTCTGAGAAAAATACACCAGCAGACATGGACCTCATCTTGTTCATACAAGAGTTTCCATTTCAGATTATATTCTTCATCTCATCTATCTGGTAAAACTTCGAAATAATATAATAGTCTCGTCGGGTAGGACTGCTGCTGAACTTTCAAAGGTATGGATATTTCAAATTGTTTAAGCCAGTATTCACAACCAAATGAACCGTATATTTTGCGGTTTGATCCGTCTTAATGAATGTTGCATATAACAGCAAAGTGAACCTTGCATTAAGTGAGCATGACAGCGCGTTGTAGTCGACAAATTTTTCTCCAATAATTTCAATACCTAATGATACGGTCCAGGGTAAAGAGTAATATTTAAAAAAATTTGCACTTTGGACTAGTCATTACAGAACCTTTGTGATCTACATAACGTTGACGAAAAAGTAAATGTCAAGCAAAAACCACCTCGGATAATCAGCAAAATAATTTAATCATGCAGTGTTAGCGAGATTGATGTCTTAAATCAGCAGAGTTGTCTACAGTACCGTCGGCCGATCGAAGCCAATCGGTTGACGAGGAACAGTTGGCCACCTGCCCATTACTGTCTGTGACAAAACAGCTTAGCAAGTTGACAGAACTATTTCCTTTTTGGTTTCCAATAAAAAATGTATGGATGTAAAACTGCAAATATCTTAAAGTTGGTTGCCTATTTTGTTTTTGCATCAAGACCATCCCTAAACTAAGGGCCTGATATATTTTTAGCTGACAAGAAGTCGGCGTGTTCGTCAGAAGTCGTGGAAATGTCGCTATGGAGGAACACGTCAGCAAATAGACCGTAACACTAACAATATAAAGTCTGTCATCATTATGCACTTTCAGTTGTTCTCGTTTCAGTGATTCCAAAAGAAACCCACCTTTGATCAATACTTTATTCGGTGTTGATTCAGGGCCAGATAATTGCGTTTTGCAATTATTCCCAGTTATTACGGCAGTAAATGTCATTCTGAATCATCTTCAACTTCAAGATAAACCAATCATAATAAGTTTACGGTCTATCAGAAGTGCACAGACATAATTAGCCCATAGGACCTTTAAACCAGTTAAGAGGAACTGCTACATTCGTCAACTAATGACAAGCAATTCTGTATTAATCTCACTTGTAACCGCGGACGTACAGTACCAGCAGGCAACACGCTAACAATTCAGCGCAATGCTGCATTTGTGAACCGTGTTAAACACAAGTGTATAGTTATGGAAGTGCTCAGGGTAGAAATCCGAACAGACAAACACATTGACAGCAGGGTTGCCCACCTACGAGTAGTCAATGGAAAACACTAAATTATGGCAATCTATGGTACGGGTGTTTCTCACCTTATTGCTCTCCGTTATCCAATCCATCAAAACTCGCTTGCTTTTCACTTCTACATCCTTCGGTTTTTCCTCTTTTTCTCTAA
>JTDE01000030.1:208590-326862 GCA_014338405.1 Paragonimus skrjabini miyazakii
TGTCTGTTAACGTGAAAAATGACCCTTCTTGTTACAGTCTGTGGTGTCCAATGTGAAATCTCATGTATTGTTGTTTTTATCCGAACGTCTGAGCATTTGCAACGAGTTTGCAAGCAAAGTTCAATTTACTCCACCTTAACTCCAGAATTACTGTCTGACACGATTTTATCAAATACTTCATTTATAAACTTAGTCACGACTCACAACTGCGGCTCATCAAAACGGACTTTCTTAACCAGGTTACACATTTCTTTCATATCAAACCTAAAAACTTCACTGTACAGTTTCCATGTGCTAATTCGGTTTTTGTTACATTCACAGTTCATGTGGAGAACTGCAATCGTATTGTAAACATTGTATTTTTCTGTTTACATTTCTTAGGTATCTTGTTAATCTTTTCTCTCTCTTGTAGATAAAATTGAAGTCAGTTGATTTGAAGTTACTTGAGAAAGAGTAGTAAGTAAGGGCAATCATTCACTCGCGTATTTAGTGACGACACGTTTACAGCAATTTTAGCATACATTTCGTAGGATAATGTTTGAATTTGTCAATGGAAAATACTGATTCTCAGATGATACTCTCAGTAACTGCTTCTGCACGCACATTGCTATCGTAAAACATCACTCCCTCTTTTCAAACGAGAAGCACTTTCAGGCTCAGCACCTCCACAAATTCATTAAAGCAATTTATTTGTGCTGCTTTTTGGTGCGAAACAAGGTGGTACTGAGATATGTTTATACTAAACGGCGTTTGATCGCTAATTCACAGTGAACAAATGATGTAAGTTGAACGTCCTAGAGTGAAAGGTGACTGCAGTTACGACTCAGAATTTAGATGAATACCGGACTAAAATTTAAACTCAGAACATAGCTGCCCGAACCTGTTAAGATCGCTGGCAGTATTGCGTTGACAAAATTAAAGACGGTGTGGTTCGCCGTCACGTAGGCCGCGGAAATGTAGCAGCTTAAACGAATGGGGTTAAAAAACAAGCGATGATGTTATTTCGGGCAAATAAAGGCTGCTGGCAATCTGCTACTTTTCGCTCCCACAAATATGTTTCACGAACGGCATCCGTATGTTTACCCAGCTGCATTATTAAGTAAGCCAACGCACAGTCTGGATAACGCCTGTATGGAAAATCATCCAATCAGAAGGCCTAATGATTATTATAAACTGACGTCAGTTTGACAAACGGTTCACTTTGTTTGGACGGTTCTTGTGTTAGAAGGTTGGCGATAGCAAATGAATCGCACCTACGATGGCCCTTGCTTTTTATTGTTAAATACCAAAGAATAGTTTAGTGTTCTATTACCGTGTACAACCAGTTCATTTTAAAAGTTAACGATTAACCCGAGTTTCTCCATTTTTTCAGGGCAGTCCGTTGGTGCAAATTCCTATTGTAATCAGTGACCGAACTGCAGGTCCCATTTTCCCAGGTAAGCGTCGTTGAACACTGGGCTACCAACACCTTGATAGCAGAAAACAGGCTTCTTTTTCAGTCAGCTTGTTAATGCATTTTTGCAATTGTTCTTCACTCGCTTTCAGAATTATTGCTTACGAGCTCTGTGTTCCTCTTCATAAAATCTGTTATGTACAGGATCAATCTTGCAGTTACGCAATTGTCGTGAGCCTACTTTATGGTATCACACGTTCATATTGTTCCCTTAGACTCTGCATACCGCCAGTTCAATCGATGGATTACCGATCACGGGCAGAAACTTTCACTTCAACGTTTAGCAGAATGCAATACAAAATTGTCAGCAAATTCAAGCCAGATTCCACACCGGAGGATAGTACGCTGGTTGAAAAACAGATTATAAAACAACTCCAAATATTGCGGTTACATGGATTCGTCAATGAGGCTCAGTGTAGACAGTTACAACCAAGTGGAAGTCACACGTCACGTATGAGAGGCGCACCAAAAATACACAAAAAGGCTGTTTTGCTACGTCCTCAATTGGTCATGGAGAGTTCAGCTCACTTCCATCTCGCTTGAGGGCTCGCTTATGTGTTTAACCCAGTTCAAAAATTGGTCATCCTACTGTGTCAAAGACTCATTCGATTTGGTAAACGACTCAAAGAATGTTTCTGTGAGTTCAGAAACAAGGTATTCCATCGATGTGCTCTTCTTCTCCTCTAATGTTCCTCTGCATCAGACTGTAAATTTTCTTTATGATTTTAGTTCAGTTCAGAATATTAAGTTGCCTATTTCTCTTGACTATCTCAGGGATCTCGTTTTCTTGTGTGCAGAAAACATTCGTTTTGAGTTCGAAAGAGTTGCTTTTAAGAAAATTGATGGAGTAGCCATGAACAGCCTACCAGACCCAAACTTAGTGGATGTTTTCTTTGGAATGATTGAACGACAAAGTATTGATAATATTTCCATGACTACTTTATACAAAAAATACGTCAGTGACACCTTGATTTTTACTGAGAATGACAAGTTTCTTCTATTCTTTAACCCAACGAACTCCGTACATCCAAATTTGTCTGTTACATATGAAACGGAATCGATTAAAAGCCTAGCTGTTCTAGACGTTTTACTTACAAGGCGTCTTGACGACACGCTGCAGCGGTCGGTTTATCGCAAAGCCACTTGAAGCGGCTAATACATCCAAATCTCCAGTTTTTCACCCACCGTCTACAAGCGTAGTTTAATTAAGATATTGCTTGACAGAGCCCGACGAATATGTACAGATGACCGGCTGATATGAGTTGAAGGTTCCCTAACAACCGCATTATGTGTTAACGGATATTTAGGTAAATTTATCTCCAATCGTAGGAAGAAAACAACGGAAAGACCTGCAGTTCATATAACAGTGAAAAAAGAGTTATTCGTAATACTACAATTCATGGGAGGTTATTTGTCCACTATATTGCGTCATCAGCTCCAGTCAGCTGTGAATCGCACATAACCTGCAGCTGAATTGTGCCTCTTATCATCAGCTCGGGAAGTTAGTTATGGAAACGCTAGACATGACACACCTAGCTGTTCTGTCTCACATGTCGTTTACCAGTTCACTTGCAGTCGTAATAACAGTTATATCGGCAAAACGGACCGGTACTTGCGTCAACGTATGACCGAACACCTCTCAAAATGGTTGCTTCAGTCTGCTGAGTGAAACCCGACGTCGTCTATTGCGAGCACATCCTATAGACAGATCACAACCAGTTCGTTCACTAAGTTGCTATGGTACCCAAACCCCAAAATTATGACCATTGGTGAAGCTGTGCTGTTCAAACAAAGAAATCCAGGGCTGTGTGCGCAAAAATTGATGGTTCACACCGTCCACCTCCCCTAGTAGCGGCTTTCTGACACGAAATTCCCTCTGTTCTACTACTGTTGCTATGCTGTGCAGATTTAGTAGGCGGCTGATAAGATAAATCAAAATGTTAACATCCCGCGATGTTTGTCTTCTTGCTGTTTTGGAGAATCTGATGAGTGTAATGCTCAGGGTGACTACTGTTGCGGAAAGAAGGTAGCGAACCAGCTTTGTTCTCGTCAGTCGATAACCTTGTGGTTGTAACAAGCCATCCATAGTCATGTACCTTGGGTTAGCCGAGAAGTGTTTGCAATGAGTACAAATCTTTCGCAATTTTCATAAGGAACACGGAAACCTGCCTTATTTGTAGCAATCGTAATAATAACGTAACCTATAATAATGTCGCTTATATTAAAACTGAGGTTGCACAGGTGTTTGATGCAACAACCTGAGCCTGGAACTCGCCTCAACTCGACAGCACACAGATACATGAATTAAGATTTGCCGACTGGCAATATATAGCCAACTGTGTAGTAACCCCCAAATTAAACGTTAGTACAAAAACAAACGATGCACTGGGAAATTTACGATGACACTCAGTTACATGGTACTGTGTGGAAAACAAAGAGGTTCAAAATAGCCGCAACCATCACGTTTACACAAAAACTGTTCATACATCAATTCAAACAAATAAATTTAGGCAACCAAACTGGAAACTGTATGCAGTATACACGATGCATACAACAGCAACAGCAACATATTCCCAAACCAAACATCCTCGGCCGACTTCGAGTAACGGTAGACTGGAGGAGGTAGAATTGGGAAACTTCGCGATGCAGGTCAAGCTCTTCTCCAAGTGGTCATTGATTTCGTGGACGGCCTTGGAGAACCGAACCTCATGACGAGTGTTGCGTGAAGTTTTCATGTTCAGTTGTTCGGGATAGACATTATTTTTTCTAGACAGAATAAGTTAGAGTTGGACCTGATAAAGGAAGGTTTGCTCCTTGAATCTCACTGCCATCATTTCAATCTTGCGAGCGTAAAATTAGATCGGTACTCACCACAATGGCGTTTTCGAAAAACTATCGAAGGCAAAACGATAAGGGAATGAGCTTAGAAAAACGTATTCATCCCGTTCTGCAACAGCCGACTGGCCTGAACGACAGGTAAAAATGTGGAAAACAATGTTTACAGTACATGATCGTAACAACACTTAACCGGGCTTAAACGTTATTTCATTAAATTAAGTTTAGACAGTTTATATCATTTCAAATTTCCGGTACAACTATTTCACGTTCGGTGTAATACATAAAAGATGCCTATTAGATCGTCGTCAACAAAACTAGTTTGCAAAAGATTTCATCATTGCATTACACTGGTTCCAATTTTAAAATTGTACCGTGACTCTTTGCAAGTAACGAGCTGCACAGTTTTTGTGACTTTAAAACAAACAACTCCCTCACGATATTACCAATTAGTCTTAGAGACAGAGGCGAATTACTCCGTTGTTAGTACGCTTGCTAGGAAAACTGTTCGCTTTCTTCTAATTTCAAGTGGTTTTAAGTTAATTGAAGTTAATTGTTGGTCGGCATAAATAAAGTGTACTATTGTTTCAAGCTTTCATTGTCCCACCTTTGCACTATCATCCAATAATTTTAAAGGGTCGATTAACATGAAACTGGTAATGTTAATGAGGTCACTAGTGTTACGCATGAATGTATGCAGCGCTTATCTTGATCCTAACGAAATATTTTCGTAAAAATAACTATTAATGGCAATCAGTTTCGGCAGTGGAATTTATTCCGTTTAATGACAGTTTATTCAGTCTATTATTTCATTGACCGTATTTCTGTCATATGTTAGGGTATCAAATCTGTCATGTGTTCATCTTTTATCAAATTATCTGCCGGTGTCCTGTACCTTTAGCAAGTGAGCGTGTATCTTTCCCAATAAAATCTCCATACAGAAGTTTGTTTAAGAATATTCTGCTTGGTTTACTGAGGGCAACGGCTTAACATTACTGTGTTGTCAGCGTTTCTGTTAAATAATGCAAAGGTGTGACACCAATCTGAATTGAAATGAATTCAGTAAAACAACAAAATCTTGAAGCAAACTGTGGTTTGGAATTCGAGACGGGGAGTGGATCTGCAATAAAACCATTGTGGGAAAGTGATGGAAACCGAGAAGTGCTAGATTTGGAATCTCATCTTTGCCCTGCGAATGGGTGTTTTAGAAAAGGCAACATATTTCAGTATATTTTGGTATCTTACCGAGGCAGTCACGTCGCTGGATCATTTGGCGGATTGTATGTGAAACAGTGGAACGGGTGGATAACAGAGTCCAAATGTGAAATTTCCAATCATGGCTTCGTAGCTCAGCTGGTGGAGCTCTTGCCGTGTTTGAGCATGACGTTTTTGTCGCAGGTTCGAATCCAGACAAAGCCCTGACTTTTCACAATTGAGTATCAACTTAAATTGGAGATCTAGCAAACTACTTACTAGCATTCCTTAAGTTTGTCAGCTGTAATTGCTGCAACCAGATGGTCTCTGAAGAGGTCATCTTTTTGTGCCCTCCTTCCTCAGAATAAAAGTCAGCTTCATGGAGTCTCCCCTCTGAATACAAATAAGTTCAATCTGAGCAATGACTTAAGCCGAATATAGTATAATTCAAGTATATATTCTGTGCACGCAAGTTAGAATAGAACGTGAGCACAAACTTTGGTGTGAAATATCTTCTTGTCGCCATTAGAATTTCAACTTTGATTTGTGTATTCTTGAAAAGAAAGTGTTTCGACAGATGAATTCAGTATTGTTTCACATGAAGTTGTATAAACGACAATCTCGTTTGTGAGTATTATACCACATACAAGCGACATTCAGGAATTAAAGGGCAAACCTCAACGTCAAGAAGACGACGGACCAGAAGGGGCTAACGGAATAGTGTGTACACACTATGTGGTCACAACAAAGTGAATAAAACTGTTGTTTCAAGAAAATTTGCGCGGGTGTTTCAATCCCCTATATAAGATGAATATGTTATATGGAAGAGCTTCAACAAGTGGTAACTCAAGTCCGACACTTCAAACTTATGGGACTGATTAGGAAATTATGGACAAATCCGGAACTCCAATCAACTGTGAATAGCTTTTAAATCATGCTAACTAAATCCTTGACCATTGAACAATTGCCTACCAGAGTATAAATGCTGTTCGTAACATCAGTCTGAAATCCGCAATTTTGTGCTAGTGTTAGTGCTTGGCATGCTGTAGATATTTTACTTTCTTCAAGTGCGGTGCCATAAGTAGTACGTCTCCGGTGGTCAGATTTCGTACGAAACACTACCGGTTTCCTGACCATTGCAAATCAGGCGGCACCAACACATTACAGTTTTGTAGTCTGGTTCTACATCTAGTCAGATTAGTTGGTCGTTTTCTTTTATTTTGTAAAATAATTACCAACTTTCTGCTGTTCAGGTTTAGTCAGAAAGTGTAGACCGAAGTTATGTATACGGGTCAAGTATTTCCGATGAATAATCAAACGAATTTAACAGACTGACTTGTTTGAACGGTTGAAAATCTTGCTTGTGTTAAGATACAAAACGAAATATACGTTATCCATTGCGTTTCGTTAAACATGTAAAAACCATAAAGAACATAAAATTTCACATATATCAGGGGAAGATCATTTATTAATATAAGTCCAGTACAAAACAACGTCTTGCAGTTGCGCCGTACCAACCTTATTTAACAAAGTATTTCATAATTTTACTTCAAAGCGCATTTTAACAAGCTTTTCACGTTCGTAAGGATCAAGGTACATGTTCTGCAATTCGAAACCGAGTGACTGCTTAAGATATACTTACGACGACCTGTGATCAGTAGAAAAGCAGAAATTTGATAATACAACAATTTGGAAAGCAACCTTGTTTCCCAGTTTTATAAAGTCCGTACTCCACAGACCATTAGACAGAGCAAACGTTCGTAAATCATGAAGTATAGTTACTCCGATAATTTCAAACAGTTCAAAAATAAACTCATTAATATAACCTATCCAAGTTTGCATTCTTGTGTGAAACAAAAATATTCAATGACAGTTCGTCATATTCGGACACCGCAGGGACTCAAGTCCAAAAATGTTGTTATCGTCAAGCCATACAAAAACTGCGGCGTAGTAGTCTTGGGTAAGAAGAGCCACTTGTAAAAATGTTACCAATCCTAAGTGATAGACGAAAGCTACCAATCCTAAATAAGAAAATACCACTGGCCTAATAGGAGAAATAATCCGTCTTCAGCGAGAATTCTCAAACATGGCTGGATAGAAGAAAATACATACAAACACCTGAAACCTGGCGGCCACTCGTTACCTCTACTGTACGGTCTTCTTAAGACCCACAAGCAAAGTATGCTACTCCGACCAATATTAGATACGTCTAATTCACTTCATCACAAACTGGCTAGATGGTTGTTCGAGATTTTGAAGTGAGCCATTCAAAATTTCGGCAACTATAGTATAAAAGACTCTCTAGAACGTGCGAGTGATTCGGATTTAATCAATATCAAGAAAGTACATATGTGCTTTATAGATGTGTAGTCTCTCTTTACCAGTTTTTCCCTGAGAGAAACTGCTGGCTTCGTTTGTGAACGGATTTTTGCAGAAAATATCCCTATGGCCATCCCAACTGATTATATAAAAAACGTCATTTCTATTGTGTACGGAGAATGTCAGTATTAATTTTCTAAACACAACGTACAGACAAATCGACGCTAACTTTTTAATGAACATGATAGTAAGGCAACTAAGTGACATTATCTCACAACTATCCTGCTACAGACGCTATGTAGATGATACTCTGGTCAATGCCAAATGCCGAGAGCTATGTGAACATTTTGTTCTGCGGCTCAACGGCATTCATCCCAACCTCAAAGCGACGTATGAACCAGACGCTGATGATAGTCTGCTTTATTTGGACATGTTCATCACATGAAGGGCCGGCGGATGAATAAAGCGTGGCATTAACAGGAAACGAACACGGTCTGGTCAGTATATGCATTTCACTAGTTTCAACCTGGCAAAATATTAGCGGAGTGTAGTGAGAATAATGTTCACCGATTGTGTCGAGCAAGAGTTAAACATGCTTAAGACGACTCTGGAGGGTAATGGGTACCCCAGAAGCTGTATTCAGCGTCACAGTGGACGGATGCCCAATAGCAGTAAGAATGGTGAGGTCCCCAAGAGTCCCCAAGAGTCACCCTTCAAAAGGGATACTGCCACGATGCGAACAACGTAACGAATTGTCTCTTCGTACAAACGTACTTACAACGCAACCGAATTGAGGGTCCTTAATCAGACTCTCAGGTTACCTGTGCCTACAATCAAAGAAGATCAACCTATTGGCGCCTAATTACATGGTGTTTATCAATCCTCATGCAACTGCGATGGAAGTTACACAAGCTAAACCGATAGATCACTGACATCAAGAATGAAGAAACATATATCTAAGTGGATTCACAAACAGGTCTTACAACTGGACACTGTAGTCACGGTGGATCGTAAGCACCCAGCTTCGTCGATCGGACGACACATCCCGTCAACTGGCCACAACGTGGACTTGATCTCAGTGTTTACTATAATAATGCGCCACCACAATCCATGGTTTTAAAAACTTGCCGAAGCCGTCACAATAAACCGGTTTAAACCTGTGTTGTGTATGCACAAACACTTACTTGTGAATCTTAGGCTGCCATGAGTCTAAGTTGCAGCGAGTGTCATTCAGATCACACGATTGGACGTTTTCGCTTTTTGTGTTATTGGTTTCTTTGTTCATACACCTCTTCAATTACTGTAGACGTTAATTCGAAAGTTTCCCGTGTTATTTGTTATTTGGTGTTGACGACCCAATACATTTACCGTTGCATTTACCGGTGTTCGTCCTTTAACTGTTTTGCTCAAAATACTGAAGGGATAGTGCTTTGTGAAATACTTACCACTGTCGGATTGGCTGACTGTTGCTTTCACTTAGATGAGTTTCATCAGCACACACATCAAAGAATCGAACTGACGAAAGTTGATCGTGATGCTGAAAGTAGGAAGTACAGGAGCTGAAAAATTAACTCGGATATCGATGTTGCTCCAGTATTCGCGATCCCAGGGTCTAGCACTAAAGGGTTCGGACTTTTATGCTGAAACATATTAACATGTCGAGGTTGTGAGTTTTTGGAAATTTAGAGACTGCTTTAGCCCGAATATTTTAATTGTTGTTTGTTACTTTACTGGTGTTCAGCAGGGATACCTGTACTGAAACCTTCTACATCGATAACTGCACGCTAACTAACAAGCTGTCAACAAAAGGTTGACATATTTTAACTCATGAGATGATGAATTGCAACAGCCAAATAAAATGTAGCATACTCCCGATTTAACGATTGTTTTTTTTAGGAACGGGTCAGGTTGGATAGTAACAGGTCAACCACTACCATATTTGGCACAGCAAGCATCCCCATTAGCATTTGTCTTTTTATAGTGATTACCGGAGAAGGGTTAAAAATACACGTTGGATTCACAAACTTCGCACACAACCAGTGTTCGAAAACCTTTGACAGATCTCACGCGACAGTATGATAATCTTCAATCCAGATTTGGATTTAACCTACGACTCCCGTAAATGAACAAAATTAATAGTTAACAACAACAAACTAACTTGACCGAGTTTTCATATACATACATCTGTAATCACTTGTGAGTAGATAGCTAGATATGTGGTCATTCTAGCAGCATTTAGTGAGAAGATCTACTCGTCGGCCCTGTGCTTTGATATTTCAACTCAAGTTAAAACCACTGACGTTACTGCAACTTCACGTCAAACACTACGCACAGTGTGATCGAAGTATTCACATTTAGATAGACTTTGGGGGGAGGTGTCAAGTGTTGTGTATAGTTGATAGGTTGTGTGAATAACGTGTTACAAGGTGTTTCGTCGCGCAGGTGACAAGTAGAGTCCAGGGTGGACTAACACTGTTTTCATGGTTTTATTGTAACTTGCCCCTGTTTTCTGCATTGTTATCTATTTATTTCATCGTTCGCTGTCGGTAAACTAACTAATTTTAGAAAAATCTTGCTGTGAACGTCATACAGGTTTTCCGAACCTCGTCGGGATTGTTTTCTAACAGCATAACGAAAATTACATTAAATCCTGTGGACATGGATGATTTACTTACAATTGATAACGCCCTCAGTATTACTAATAAGTTGTACTGTGGTCTATTCAGTTAGAGCGCGACTGGTACTGCCAGAAAATATTATAACAGTCACATTATATAACCTCAGGGTGAGTAATAAAAAGCAACTTTAGGCAACCCTGTACTACTCTTGACCGATTGCTCGCTGAGCAGTTAAATCCGAATCAATCCTCATGCTTTTTGAACTGAGTAATATGTTTTCAGCTTATTATACCACAAGTAAGTATTCTGAGATTTGATTGCCATAGGGAGGAGTTATCAGTTGCCTTTGTCTCTTGGATATAACGCCTAAAACTCTATTTGCTCATCAGACTAATCTAACGTGAAAACCTTGCAAACTTACCTGAAACAGAATCAACAGACTTTAAAAGGTATTCGATAACCGGATAAGATGATTACAAAAGGAATAGAATGAAAACATAAATCCCGGCTAGTATATAGAGACAAATATCAAATCAAAAATCTTGGTTATGTTTACATTTTAGAAGTTTGCAAATTGCTGCTCTTTTTTAATCTAAATTCCAGATCAGGTGGAATTTTCGACATATGTAACATCTGTGGTAATATTGATTTATTAGACGGTAAGTTCATTTAAGCCAGTGAAAGCAATTACTCTGAATGGAATACCAGATGTACACCAACTTCAAGCATACCTTGTCTCAGAATGTGGTCAGATCGAGATGGGTGGTTCGTTTGCAGAAGCTGGTAATTTGTTGATACAATGGCAATGCAAATTGTCTCCAAAATGGCCACTTTCGTCAAAATATTTCATAAAATAATTATTTTTCTTTTTAAATCAAGTTTGTCTGTAGATTTTAAGTCAACTCTAGTTAAAGCCCTTGACAAAATTATTACAGCAGACCACTTCACTAACTGTTAAGTTGAATAAACAAAACGGTCATTTTTGTGCTACCGAAAGTGGCATTGACTCAACCTTCTTCAAAACAGACAGTAGCGTGGCAAAGAGATTTAATAGTTCAATTTAATAGAAATGAACAGACGTTTTCCACATACCTAGTTGGTTTTTAACAAAACTATGGAAGAACCAAGTAGTGTGCTTCCAGAGGTTGATTGATCATAACAGTCCGATTTTGCGCGGAGTCTTAGGTTTTGAACCTTACAATGCAGTTTGGCGTGCAACTGTTTCATTATGCAGACAAATGAGCTCAAGCATCAAGCTACGCAATATGCCGTTTATTTACTTGTTCTCGTCGAGTTATATGTAATGTTTTTTTCAATTGTGATACTTTATTACTGGCTGTTATTATTTCGAATTTGCAGTTGCATACAAAACAAGTTGAGAACAAAGTCAAATGCTTCAGTTACGCAGAGGGAAAAGAGAGCAAAACCACTTGGGTGAATGGAGACCTACATTTGACATGGCTAGAGACTAATGTGTACATACAAACATTATTTTACGAGTGATTAGTAATTAAACTGCTCTTTCCCAATATTGCTGCACTGGGTTAGCTAAGCTGGCCAGGAAAGAAAATATGTGTATCTGAAAAGATAAAAAAGTTTTGTAACTCCCATGTGTAAAAAATGAAGTAGATTACGTTTTCTCTTTAATGCATGATAACTGTTTTGGTCGATTCATGGTAAAGAACCAAGACACCAAAACATCCTCACATTCTTGTTTCCGGTCGCCGTCCTCTTGAATATCTTTCCGGACCGATTCTCATATATTTCGTAGTTTGCTGAACATACATGTTCTTTTTTCTGTGCTACATTGGAGTGACGGGATGTAAAGTGAAACAAATCAAACACGCGATTCAAGAAGTGAATACTGCAGTACCCTAAAAATCATGCTCTGTTTAGACTAATCAATAGCTGCGTTGTCCATGTTCGGCGTGCTCCTCTAGTAGAATGTCACTTAGCGACAGGTACTAAACTTTCATCAAACTTATTTAAACATATAAGCCAGCTGTCAAGGTTTAACCTTTTGGGCCCGTTAACATGATCACTGATTCTGAAGAAAATCTTGCAATCTTGAAGTTTCCACCTGATGCTTAATTTTCGAAGTGCTCCGTGGCTGCATTCCAGCGTTTGTCCTTTCAGCAGTCTAAGCAGTGAATAGATTTTCATTCATCGACATTAATTTCCAATCAATATTGAATAATAGGAGGACTTTACTGACAATGTAATCATCAAAATTCATGGGAGTAGATAGGTTGAATGGAATCGGCAGTTTTTTTCAACTTTGGACAGTTCACAGGAAAGTCCCGGGACTAGGCTATTGCCAACACAAAGTTGGCTTCACCTAGCCTGTTATGGGTCAGGTCACTCGCGGTTAGTAATGACTACAGCTTTAACAGTCGACTTGCATATCTTTCTTCACTGTTATCCCGATGGTAGCAATACTTTGTTGGTCTTGACGCTTCTGTCAACAGTTTGAACAATTGCAGCATTCTGTCAGAAAAAAAGATGTGTCAATAACCGGTAAGTTGAGAAAGTCAACAAATATTCTGAAAGCTATCGTGAGTAAGGAGCTGTGGACACTTAATACAAGCAACCAGGCCATCGTTCTATCCGCAAACAAATGTAGCGCCATAGCAATGTTGAACGAGCGGGAATACAAAACAAAAGCAAAGTGAATTGTATTCCAAAATATTTCGGAACATATGAGCACACCAGAGGAGAACCTACAAAATATTTGGACACTCGAACCGCTAAAAACTTAACGGCTCTTAGAAGGAACAAGCCAAGTGCTTTGAAACTTTCAAAAGATAATTACGTGGACCAGCGAAAGTTCACAGAGATGAAGAACAACTGAGGCCAATCTTTATATCTAGAATAGCCCCTTTCGACTCTTGTAATGTAAACAGTTTAGATGGTTCTCTAAAACATACTAAGGGTTCTGAGCTGCAAGAAGTAGACGCATTAGTTTACTTCATTGTCACATCACTGTTCACTAACATACCGGAGAAACTTGACAATGCTCGACACTCCTGGTGGGTGAATATGATGACCCCCATAATAAGGCAAGTCTTTCTCTAGAAAAATTGATTAATGTACGGACAGATCTGATTGGAGACGTATTTTCAATTGACGATCGAGTCTGTCCACAGAAGAGGGGCATAAAACCAAGCTCACAAATATCTCGGGATTGTCTCAGAATACTGTAATAAAGCACCTTAAGGTTTTAGAAGCGCTGCCGTCACTTCATTCAGCATCTTTGATGGGGCTGCACCTACATTTGTTGGCAAGACCCGGTTTCAGTTGAAAAGTATACCTAGAACCTCGGATTTTGTGGTTTGGGAGGCAGACCTTATAATGATTCCATTTATTTATAAGCGTTGGTCGTCAATAACAGTGGAATATCTTCCCTTACCTGCTTTTGTGTGGATGAATGTGGTTTTCCAGTGTTTCATGGCGGAACCTATTTTGAGTAAACTATCGTGCAGATGCTCCGGTAGGATTGTCTGTTGGGTAAGCTGTTAGTATGATAATATCCACATATGCCAGATAGTGAAACATATCGGTGTGCGAGGGAAGAAGTCGAAATCAAAAGGGGATGAGGGAGGTTCAGCCAATATCAATATAAACAATAGAGGGGGCAGATGGTCCTCTTGATGAACATCTCATTTTGGGAAAAATTCAGCATTCAAAATGTCAGGTGAACTATAAGCAGCGTCAGATTCCATTAAACAGTGATAAGATACTTAGTCAAAAGCTCTAGATACATTGATGTTTGCAAGCGAACACTAGTTATGTGTTGTATAAGAATGTGGGAGCAAGGTAAGTAGAACATTTGTCATTTGCAACGTTCCGTCCCGCTGTTGAAAGCTGAACTACAGTCGACCAAAAGGGAGCAAGGAGGCCCAACGATTGAATAAAATCTTATGCAAGCACTTTGTGACCACCGAACAAATAGAGATCGGACAAAAGTCAGACGGCATTTGCGTGGCGGATATATTGAATACAACCGCTACGGGAGCAGTGGGGGAGTTCTTCAGTAAGCAGTAGTAATGTAAACTAGGTCCCCAGTGACTTAGTTCGAAAATGAGCTACGTCGGCGTATGTGTGTGAATCGATCGGGGTCGAGCGCAAAACTTTCTAGAGAACGGATTGCTTGGGTAACAGCTTCGAAGCTCCGAGCGACCAGGTTATGACCACGTGGAGTCACATGCCGTAGAGAACGGCTGTCACTGGACTCCGAGTCATCAGGCACCGTAATCCAGTAGTCGGTAAAAATTGGAAACCTTTGTTTAATATCAGCAAACGCATTTCTCTATCGGCCGTAAAGTGTCGCTGTTGCTGCGTTCCTCCTTTTTTGCAAGTGAAGGTTCTGTGTATGTCAAAATTGGACTCGACGTAAGTGGCGGTTGTTTTTGATCTTCATAATGTTGTGACGCTATCGTCCTAATGGTCTTCAGGTAGAGGGAAGGTGATTTTCGCAGATTTTGTTGATGGGGGCAAGTTGGTCACCGTTCCATAATGTTTTCAATGACGCTAGCAACGGTTGAAGTGGACGTGTCTCAGTACATTCCTGGAGCTGGTCTATTGCTGCTTCAATGAGCGTAATAGGATCAGACTAGCTGTCTAACGGAGCTAACCCACGACGAGTCGACCAGTCGTTAAGGTTCAAAATCGTGATCAATGTAGTTTCTAAGACAATACCTGAAAGTCGAATAATCGGTAACACCACGGAAGGAAAGATAGCTATCCCTGCTTCAACAATCGATGAGGAGAGATGGAGAGTATATCAGTGTCCAGGACGTAAAATTCCTGGATTTTCCCTTCATACGACAGACGCGCTGGGATTCAACTCGGCGGGCCCTAGTTCTGTGAGCAATTCAATGGATGTCACAGATGGCTGATTAAATGGATTATTCGTCAACTGAGTCATATCAATTTGAAGGTGTGATAGGTTTTTACACGGTGAAGTAAGTTGGTCGTGATGCTGTTAAATGTTATCCGTCCTGTTTGATGTTCGAAAGCCGATAATAATATCTGGAGGCGTAAGTGAATTTCGTTTGAAGCGTAGTTGAGTACGGGGGTTGGTTGAGTTAACATGGAAATCCGAATTTTCCGGTTGATCACTAGGAGAATTTATCAATACATCGTGGCTCCTGACAAAGTTGCTTACCTGGAAATTGGGGTCCAAGTACCAGGTAGATCAGCATTTAGTGAAATTGGTCTCAGCATATTGAGCTGCTTAACACATTAACGCACTTTCTGATCACATATGGACTAATAACAAATTTTAAGCATCAAAACAAATTTTCTTCGGGCAGCAGTTGCAACTTAAATGATCAAACAGAATAACACGAAGGTAGAAAATAAAAATTACAGGAATATCCACTACCATGGTTGCTACAGCATAAATACAAATAATAAAATACACGCAGGAGTTCAACCTCGGACAGCCAAAGCCTCCGGCAAACTGGAGGATGCGTTTCCGGTTGACCCACTTCCTGAAAAAGTTGATAACATTTTTCTTTCTTTGGGCAGATCTCATTGTTTCTTTTTGCACGCATAATGTAAACCTTAACTTCCAAGCTTTTACTTTTTCTCTAGTGGACTGGGTTACAACTGACAGTCAGTTGGGTTTGGTAGTATCACCAATGTGTGAAATAAGGGTCAAAATCGGTATTGTACAAACGTTACATCAACGACACCCGAGCTATTTTTGAAAATTCAACTGATTCAGGTATGCTATTGTTGGGGATGAATCAGGCTCATATAAACAGTAGATTTACTATGGAGAATGAATTAAACAATTATCATTATATCTTGGACATTTCAGTTATCCGCAGATCAGATGGCACGATAAGATCCATCTGGTGAAAGTCTATTTGGTCAGTATAACATATGCATTTTGATAGCTTCTCCACATTGCAATATAATAGAAACCTAATTAGAACGCTGTTTCCCAGAATGCGAAAGCTAAGCACAGATTTATTACCTTTAGACTTAAGCACACTCACAGATATCCTGTAGACCATTGGGTATCCCTTACAATTTATCAGGAGGTATAGTAGTGTCATCAACCGAAAGATATATGTTGAAACTGTACCAGAGAAGATGGTGTTATAAAACCCCCGTTTCTGGGTGAAATCTATGCGAAGGGCACCAGAAGCCGTTTAACGGAACTACGTATAATACAGAAAACCAGAGACTTGCTAGATTCGTCCGCCAGGAGCAAACATCCTGCGTCTGTCACATTCCATTGTTTAAACAATTATTCTCGTAGCTGCAGCGTGAGCTATATGGGAACGTAAAACCGACAGCTAACCGTTCGTATCA
The DNA here is from genome assembly GCA_014338405.1 of Paragonimus skrjabini miyazakii. Taxonomy (NCBI): domain Eukaryota; kingdom Metazoa; phylum Platyhelminthes; class Trematoda; order Plagiorchiida; family Troglotrematidae; genus Paragonimus; species Paragonimus skrjabini miyazakii. Next base: position 225,337 of record JTDE01000030.1, read on the forward strand.
AACAACAGGTTGCCAAATGACTGCATACTCAGAAACTCCAGGTACATGCATAGGAGCCGACGGGTCACACCCAGCAACATTAATAACAAAATACACAATCTAAACAGTCACGTAACCAAATATTGCAACGCATTCTCTTCTTTTCCGATTCAACCAGAAATGCGTCCTCCAGTTTGCTAGGGCTTTGACCGTCGGATGTTGAAATCCTGCGTGTATGTTCAGAAGCAATTTGTGTTAACACTGCAGATACCTTGGTAGTCGATATTCCTATATTTTTTGGTTTTCATCCTCGTGTCCTTTTGTCTTATTTCTCAAATGAAAACTTCCTCTCGATGAAACCTTGTTACGATGTATAAATTTAGTTACATATTCATCTGCAGTCGTAATTTACGAAATATACATAAACTGTTTCGAGGTTTTCAAGGCCTGATATATAATTATAATATAAATTTTAGTTGTGATGTGGGATAACCGCCAGAAGGTAACTCTGTGCCTTAAAGCTCACAATTTTCGATGACAGTGGCGAAGAACAAAGCGTAGAAATCAGGGTCTTTTCCCGCCAGCCACTATACACTGGCAACTTAGCAAGTCGTCTTGAGTGAAATACACTTTAACCAACAATTCAGTCATTCAGACAGATCGACAGGACGTGCTTTTCTGCAATGAGCCACCAATGCTGGATGATGAAGCTGGCTGATTAAGCACCCTAGTTCTAGCGCACATTTTCCTTAAATGACACTCAAATATCGTACAGGATAACATCGGATTTGTCAGCTGCCACCATAAAATGTTTTATGAAATGGTTCCTTAGCTTTGAAACGTATAGCACCAAATTCAAACCACTTACTCGCATTACACCAGACGTTTGCATATTTGCGGGATTATATGACCAGTCATGAATTTCATTGATCAGTTGGCAGAAAACCTGTCAGCAACTTGAGACATGAGCATGGCGGAACTTTAATGATCCAGTCGCTAGCAAAACACGATGTTTACCTTCAAAATGTAACGGTACTTAATCCTTAATGAGTTACGAAATGACTGATATCCATTTTACTTAAGCAACAAGTTTGCAACACTTATTTTGATATCAATGGTAAGTGTAAGGTATTTGTAACACTATAAGTAACTTTGGTACAATTAAACAAAACATAATTTCACTAAAAGTAACTTTTTATAGACGATAAAACGTTATTACTGTAATGCCGATAGTTAATCATGAACACCTGGGTGATTTGGACACAGTATCGCGGAAGGATTTTGGGCACACATTTAATTAAGAATCCTTCGTACCCACAAAGTGCGTCCACCGAGTTTTAAACATCATCATTGTGTATATTTTTATGAAATATCCCAACGCCAGGAATTTATGGGATAATCAAGCAAAAAGATTTAAGAGGCCAAACGGACCAGCGTTACGCAAAAACCACTATTGCACTTCAACGATGGTCCTTGATCCCTTTGCGCAACTGAGGTTTTTAAGCACACGTGGTAGATCCTTTGGAGGAAATCCAACGCATCTATCTGCGCTCAGAATCCAGTGCCTCAATACCCCAACTAAGCCGCCTATATCCACTTAGTTGAACGAAGAACAGTAATCACCCAGCAGACTGTTGACTAACGTAATTATCCCACTAGTAGTATAGAGTGAATTATATTCATTGCTTTGTATGTATAGGCATTGGCTTCTATGGTTCCACGTGGATAGCAAAATGAATGCTCATCTAACAAGGCTGGTGGTGCAGGTACTGTATCTTAGGAACCTGAAGATAACACAAGAAACCGTGAATTGCTCTACTTGCTATTTGAAAATAATTTTTTAGTTAAATAACCCCACCCTTTCTCATTTCTACTCTGAGTATTGCTTTACCAATGCATTCAGCATGTGATATATCAAGCCAAAAACTGTATAGATTATATCCTACCGTAGGGAAAAGCTAAAGTACAGCTATCTAGTTAAATAATTCAATTGACCACATGAGCTTTATTCACACCACTTTACCTCACAATGCTATACATGTAGTGCTTTCAAAGGACACTTTATGACTTTGTTGAAGGTAACATACCACAAGTAGTTCGTTTCAGACGCTTTTCATAGATTTTGACAATTGAACCTGGCAGGTTTCTACATGCAGTGAAAGTTGTTCATGTGTATGCGTTGGTCACGGTTAACTGAACAGTTTGATTTTTCTGAGATTGGTTATGTGATTGATCTAATGTTTGGTGTTACCACCAAGTGCTTGACAGTTGATTTTGGTCAATATTGTTATCGAGTACGCTGTTGATAATGTGTCATTGCACAAACAATTGAATTTTAGACAGTGTAAACTAACGTTGGTCACATATTCATTTATTTACGTAAGTCATCCAATACACTGTATATTTGCGTGCATCCAACACTGTATTATTAATGGTATGCTGCTGAATGGTTCCACTACCGTAAACTATTTGTATATTAATTGTGCAGCATTACTATGCGTTTATCAGGACAATTTTTTCCAAGTCGAAAAAAGTCATTTTTGTTTTACATGCCCACAAATTCATTGTTTGTCTGCTCAAATAAATGGTCTTTCAAAATCATATTTTATACAGTAATTCTGAGAAGGATATTACCCACTATTCCACCTCAAAGTGACTGTCACATAATTCTGAAGGCACATACGTAAAATAAACTCCACTTTCTCATTATAACAGTTGGACAAAATCTCCAAAAAATGACGTTTCATGGGCATATGTCGCACAGTATTTAATAATGTATGCTCCAGATGTATATTAAAACATGTGACAGACAAAATATATGTTGGTCTCCGAAGCAAGGAAGTCAGATAACTGTAGAGTTAAACAAATATATAATCCTGTAAACGACTGCCAATTGATTATAAGAGTATATATGATGACTGTGTTAATATCAACCAGTGATCAAGCTTGCCTCTGAAAAATGGCCTGAAAATAAAACACGAGGAAAATATTTTCAGTTCACTTGTTCCAGAGCACCCTAATCCACATTACCATGGTACTCACGTACAATGATAAACCGGTGCAGATTTGAACCTTTTATGAACGCCAGCTAAGTAAACGAAATGCAGCCATCGAATTCAGATAGAAAAATAAGCAAAGGGTACGTTTTAATTAGTCTAAATTTTTGATCGAAATCAGCCTAATTTTGTTAACAGATTCTACCAATTTCATTTACAGTTGAGCTATTTTACAAAAGTATTATGTAATAGGGATAAGCTGTATGCAGTTCTTTGATTTTTTTTAATAAAACACATCCAGTATTGAAACCTTTGTTCCTAGAGGAACATTATTTGGACTACGTCAAATTTGTTTTTTATTGTTATTATTGTTTTTTATTCACTGGTCAACTTGTGTGATCACACTTGGCAGTATGAATGCCTGATTGGTCGGTACAACTGTATGCACACCATTCTAGCGAACAAGCTTCAGCATTCGAGATTCATGGCTGCGACTGATTGGTTGTCATTCAAAATCCCTTGTCAACATGATAAGAAGATGTATATAAACGAACACCTATCAATGGGGAAGATCACTCGTCGAATAAATCAACCCGCACATGTGGGTGTGCTAGTCCATCCGTCTGGAGCAGAACGTTCATCTGAATGAAGTGATAAACCGGTACTAAGGGTGAGTAAATTCCAATGCACAGGAGGTAACACCCAGTACTACAGAATGTGGATTAATTTATACAGATGTGGTGGTTGGTTTGGTGTCTTATCTATCTATCTTTCGATCAGTTGGGTTTACTTACCACAACTACTTGCAGGTACCATCACGAAGGCAGCTTTTTCTGTAAAACCTTTCACGGATGACCAAAAGTCCAATACATCCAGCATGTTGTGGCATTTATTCCAACAACGTAATAAACAGACTCAGACTGTTTCTAATGTGCTATTATTTTCACCAAATAAGTCGGCAAGGAGTACAATAAAAGAGAGTATCGTATCTAACGAAGCCATGCATTTTCACGATCTAAACAATAGAAACAAAAAATCCATGCGGATTCCTCATCCATCTGACGTGCTCCGACCTGTGACTGTTCCGCGATTTCCTATTCCGTTACCACAGATAGGGCCAGAACGCCCATTCAATCCGCGTGTACTTTTGACCTCGGACGCCATGTTCCAGATGTTGGGAGCTCGGCACTATAATGAAAAGTTCATGGCATTCCGGCGTCCTTCGGAAGCAACAGCCTTTCCAAATGGGCTCCTGAGCAATGGGAAAGTCTCAGAGACCGATATGAGGCGTTTGAAAGATATGTTACATGCAATCCTTAAAACAAAAGCTCAAGTCGTCAGTCGGTTTTCACAAAGACAACTCAACAGGACGGAAAACCTAGCAAAATATAAATGGAATATGTTTCAACAGGAGTTTCAGCGCACAGCCGTAACACCAAACAAAGTCAGTCGTAAACAACGGTACAATTTTCAGAACCATCCAGTTTTCAAGGATGTTGAAGCCAGAAGATATACAAGAGGAACTAAGACGAGTGTTCATCGACATCATTTTGGACGATTACACATTCGCCCTGCACAAACCAAACGATTTCGGCGGAAATTACGACGAACGCTTCGACGTTTGGTTACCGAATACAGTAACTGCCCAGTTCATTATGTTTGGAAAGATCAAGGCGTCAAATATTGGCCTCGCTGGATCAAACAAGGTCAATGCACAAATTTGAAAGGACAGTCTTGTTCTATTCCTCCGGGTATGTATTGCCACGAGGCAAGTTACATCAACTTGGTGATCTTGCGTTATCTATGTTTGGCAGACTGGCCGCTGACTAGTTGTAACTGGTATCGCATGCATATGCCTGTGTTGACTCAATGTCGGTGTGGATGCTCAAATGTAAAGGTGAATTCCACAAACACACGTTGATGGATTGACCAGTGAACAGCTGGTAACTTGTGGACTAAACTATCAAAAGGCATATGTGATTATTCCTTATTTACCCCGTCAGGAACAAAAGAATATTCAGTCTACCTCATTCAGACAAAGTTCTTCATCCTGTTTAATTTGGACAAGCTGCAAAAAGTTAATCTTTTGGTTTCAGAATTCTTTCTCATGAGATATTTTGTGCAGTCGATAATAGACTTGGCTATTAAATTTTGCTTCATGATGAGTCAAGGAGTCTTGTTGAATCTGCTAGATTTGCCAGTGCGATCTATAAATGTATATTAGTGATTTAAACTGAGACTCAAAGAATCCATGTGGGAGTAACAATAGCATATGTTAACTTTGGCTCTCGTAAGTTGAAACGTTGACATACAGTGATATTCGACACAAGCATTCCTTTTAAAGCTAGTAACTCTTCAAAAGTAGGAATACATGCACTTTCGCTATGGTGTATCTACACTGTGTTGTTAAATCGCATGACAGACATTTTTTTCTGGTTCATTCTTTTCCGCATGTTCTTGTTGTGAGGTATGTAAATGTTCCTTTGTTTTAGGCTTAGTTGGAAACAAAACGTACGTTAGTCTTAGATGCAACAATAAATTCATGGAAATCGTTAACATATTTGCAAAGGTAATGATACATCATAATGGTGACAAAGGTGAATATAGTGAAAATTGAGTCCACATTCGTAAATCCGAAAGGCACTTATCTAATTTCTTGCATATTTCTGGTGGAAACTTGTAAGATGGACATGTAGGTAATATGTTTAAAATCACAGCCAACGTGATTTTGCTCAATAGCTGTTGAGAAATCATGATCGGCTTTTAGCTCGAACTATACTACAAGCTAACACAACCAATTTGAAAGTCGCACGTGGCAGTCCTATTTATATAAAACTTTATTAATCTGAACATATTTCAGGTGGAAGACGAGATATAACTAATATTTCTACTAAGGCATATGAATAACACTGAATACACAAAAACAGCCAAGTTACTTGTTTTTTCTTCTGTAAATTCAGCGAGATGATAAGGCAATTTAACGTGTGACCTACGTACCACGACGGTTTTTTAACCAACAGAAAATCAGCTCTGTGTTTATTTTTCAAGAGTATTAAATGCTCTACTGATTTTTAATAAAAAGATTTGAAGAATGCTACTTGGCATGCAATCAAATCATTCTAAGGACGATTTCGAATAAAGTTGAAGGCATTCATAGGCCATATGTTGGGTTAGAATCACCAGAAAATGATGTTTATATGTGAAAGCGGCCAAAGTTTGTAATGCTCTAAACAATGTATAACAGGTCGCCTAGATACCTTTGAATATCCCCATTGCCTTCTTCAGCATAGTTCCGACTGAGCGGCATCGAATCAACAAGATAAAAGAAAGTGTTTCATGCCTTAACGCGATTTCTTTGCAAAACTTGCTGGACTACCAGAATGTCATCAACCGTACACCGCATATACTGTAGATTTTATTGTAATTAGTCTGTATAGAAGTATGAGCCGTTTTACCCATTACGTTAGGCCATCTCTGTTATTTATAGAATTGCCTAGGAGGTGGGCTTAAAAAGCCAATCTTCATCGTCAGGGTTAACCGGCTTGACAATCAGTGCATGGGAGATCAATGTGCTCTTTTTGATTGCAATGCATTCTGCAATGCATTCTGCATCTTAACGCACAACGTTCTTATCTTCCAAATGAAAAATGTAAAGTTTTTTCCCGTAGTTGATAAGCTCTTTCTGTGTCAGCCAACGTGTAAGCAAACTGTGCGTCCAGATGTAATTAAGAATGCGTACACTTTATAATTTCCGCCCTGCTAGCTTAACGCATATCGCACTCAGCATCATGATAAAGCAATTATACTGGTTTGATAAAATGACGAAATCGTTGGAAATTTGATATTGTATGTGGACATTGTCGCTTCCTCTTCTGAAATACATTGTGTATAAACTCTCTTGTTAAAAAGGCATCTTACATGGTAGCTATCGCGCGAATGTCTGTGACATACTCGCCTTCAGAAAGTGACTAATTTTTCTAAGCGATCGATTTTTGCCAAAGTTCTCTAAACATGCACTCGCGCAATAAGGCTGCATATCCTGTTCTTCATCCTACGATTAGTTAACAGACCTAATACAGCTGTCAGCTGGAGTCTGTGCATTCAACGTGATGAGATATATCTTTTGTATGAGCGAATTTCTGAACATTTTCTAGTCAATATTTCATTAATGTACAACTTATCAACAAGCACAGTTACAAGTACGCGAACTTTCATCAGTGTTACGCTGTGACATATTAACTTATTTATAAGGAATCTGATTACGATATAAAAATAACGCTATTTTAACTTGGGAACTCTGACAAGAATCGAACATCATTACGTATCGTATGCATTACTAAGTTGCTCTAATATAATATCAGGAATTCATATATATAACCTTCTTATTCAATTCCTCGTTCAATCGATTTACCAGTTTTGTGCAGTTACTTTGACCTGTGCTAATGGAATCCAGTTGGCTTAACTTTGAGGTTAACCAGAAATGGTCGGATCTTATTTAATAGTGCTTTAAACTACTATAGATTTATCCTCTGCTCAAAACAGTTTACTAACAAGTTAAGTAAATGGTTAGATGCGTCGTTTGATGAAATAGTGTTTTTTGTTGTCGTGTTTTATAGTTCAAATGTGAAAGCCACCTCTGCGGTTCCATTACTGTTGAAGCTGCCTGTTGACCAATCAATAAAAAAACAATTGATTTGGTAGACTGTACTTGATTGCAAAGCCTCATAAATTGACCTACGTGTGGTTTGACCTTATACTCAGTTAGTTTAATTTGGTACCATTTTACTTACACATAATCTTATATATAATCATCAATGAAGCCTTCCTTTAGGAAAGACGATACTGAGCAAAGGGTCCTACGTGTGCTCAGTGCTCGATAGTAAATCCGTCCATTTCTTTTCATCGTTTTGTTTTAGCCCACGTTTTTGCATACTTTTCATGAAGCTCGGTCAGCTCCATGATTTCTATGATCAAACGGAAAGAGATGCTAGGTAACATTGAAACCTCTCTTAACAAACATAATTTTATTTAAGTGCTCTAGACAAAATAGCCGTTTCATTTTGGAGTTATTAATCTTCAACTGAAGCAGGATTTACAAGGTGTAGTTTTTCTTGTAATAGCGCTATACATATTATTCAACTGAACGTTACAGATTTTAGGCAAATATTTTGTTTAAAGATTAATTTATGCACTTGGTTACAGTAATCAGTGGTAATTTTGAGATTCACACTATAACACTGTTAGGCAAACAGTGGTTTCATCGAAAAATGTCGTTTACAAGTTTTTGGAAAACAACAAAAATATTTTCTTACTTTGTTATCAGTAAACGGCGAAATAAAAACCAAGTTGCAAAAAGCTGTGAATGCTACCATTTTCACTGTTTAACTAATGAAAATTACAATGTCTAATCAATGATATTCCCCATAACTGGAAGGTAATAAGCACCTTATGTTTGGGAAGTCGTCATGTCGACAACATCTATGAAAAAAGAAATTGTGATTCATTTGCAGATTCCACATACATTTACGTGCATTGTTTGGAATGGTACGAAACCAAAATATGCTACATGACATTCACCATCAAATGGATTAATACTATGATAGTTGAAACACATCGGCACAGTAGTACTTCCTGTTTGCTTGATCAAAATTAACATATGATACCCGAATGACCAAGAATATAACTAGACGTGGTAGCTATTAGCTGCCTCTTTTAAGGCGCTGGTTACGCATAGGATTAAACGGCGTCTGACGATGCGCCGTGGTTCAAACCCATGCAAATCTATTTAGCATAAACCTCACTTATGAGCAACAACTGCTGATATATTAAAGTGCGTTTGGTCACTGTGCACCTGACGTACTAACTAATACATTACATTGATGAACGTTTTGTTCTTCGTGACTCTGAAAGTTATGGATAAAAACATGTTCCTTAAACTGAAGAAGCGTAATCGTTGGATACAACAAGTTAAGACTCCTCCATGAGAAAAATACGCCTCGTGAGCATGTGTGACACACTAACTTACGGTTCGTTTCACTTCAATCACGGGAAGTAAAGCAGACCGGTTACGGCGAGTGACGATATGTCCTATCATCTGGATGAAAGAATACACTAGTAAACGATATATTACGTCAGATTCAGGACAATTAGTGGAGATTACGGCAACCCTCAACCTCAGCGGTTGCTAGTCCTTTCAACTCGAAGTGAACAGGCATTAACCAAATTAATGCATTTATTTGCATGTTGTAAAATCGCGGTTGACGTTCGCCAAATGTAGTAGAAACGTTGCTGATGGTACAATTTGTTTTGTCCTGTTAAATTGGAAGAGCTTAGAATAATTTATGTCAGAAAAACACTCAGTCAGTTTTCTCGAACGTTTCATCTATTTATTGAATATATGCTTTTTACTCCGCGGTTTGCATGCATAACTGGCAAACCCTTCTGGAGATTCTCACAGTAATACCAAGCCCCATTTAAAACGATTTCACTTACCCACAGTTTGCGGTGCTTCGCTGCCTGCTCTTTGGCCAAGTTCACCTCCTTCTATAAAAAAACCTGTTGGAGTTCTTTTGGATCGTGAAGTTTCAAGAAGTCATCTTGAATGAGACCACTTAGCTAGAAAATATTGGCAGACTAATGAGTGCATGAGTTATCTGAGGGCGTAGTTATTGTCGCCGTTGACGACCTGACTTATTCAGCCCAGAGACTCAGTGATCGCTGAAGGTTATGCACAGGTTCATTTCTGGCTTAGTGGATTGTCCTGTGAACATCTGGCTTTCTGTTGTTTGTTATCTGGATGAGAAAAAATGGATTTAAACAGATACTGGTAATAGCGGCTTGTTTCATTCTTATAACGCGTTAAGTCTACCAGGCCTCGCGATCCACTTGCAGTTACTTCCGGAGTTTCATTAGAACTAAACTATATTTGCTGCCAGATGGAATATGCCCGGGGGCATCAAGAAAAGCAAGCGGTTTGACAGAAACTGAGTAACTGGCAGCTGAATAAATTTTGTTACCACTATATACCGTGTATATGCCAACAGTGTATTGCTGTTGTCCGATAGGTAAGGCGAAGACTTCTGGTGAACTCATCCTTGTATATGTATATTGCGCCTTTGAATCCGTAATTTAAGATAGGTTAGTTTGCGTTTGGCTTTGTAATATCCTGCAAACAAAACGTGAAGCGGAGTTGTCACATACCAGCACGTGATGGAAATCTACATAGGTCCTGCGGGTCGACTCACAGTCTTAGATACAATAACGTTGCCGGTGGCTGACGGCTATTTGATCAATCACTATTCAGGTGTCATACTGACGTCCCCGAGGCTTGAAATTATTATCCACCAGAAATGAACGGTTAAGAGCACTAGTGTCTAAACAAGGTTTGAAATTACCTGTTCAACGAGTCATCTAAGCCACGTTCGCCGATACGTAATCAACTTACTTCAGTCTTCAAATATCCAGCCAATACCATTATATCCGTACACCGCGAGGTGTGCAAATACCAATGCGCTGTGAACAAGAGTTTGTGAGAAGGTATGTTAAAACAACAAAATAGACAGGGTTGGTAATGAATATCTTTAGAAATGCCAACCATCCCTGTTAGTCCGACAGAGGAAAAACGGCTACTGACCGGTATCCAACAAAGAAGCGCCGTTTGTCAGTTTGCTCTTCGAGCATTTTTAACACCGACTTGGCCACTATTTTGAGCCACATGGTCTTCAGACAAGTGCATGCTTTATACGTGTGTTGGAGCAGCCAACGGAGACTGAAGTTGTAGTCCTACGCCAGCATCCTAAAACAGGTTTTCAGTAATGTAACAGATCTCGATGGCGAGGGTTTTTAACGTACGAATAACAGACGCTTTTTAACCAATCTACACGCTTACACGAATATTTAAGAAGGCGAGCTTAAGTAATTTTCGGAGAGTGGAGAGGAGTTAGAGTTTGTTAGACAAATAGAGGGAGCATTTTGGTGTTAGGTGTAATATCATGCTGGCTACAACCATCGTCGGGAACAGCAAATACAGCAGGTCTCTGATATCTGTTTTACAAATGGAGTAGAAGGCCAGTACGTGTAGAATTAGTGTACAGAAGGGGGGGAGTGGTGGATTGTGGCTAGAAGGGACTAAGGCGTCTCAACCGGAGGGTCACAATAAGAAGTTCAGAGAGAATGGATGATCACTATAGGTTCAGAGGTGCATAACTATGAAAAGGTTTTAATTTCTATTTGCTCAGGTGGTAGAACGTACTGCAAAGAAATGCGGGACTTATTTCGTTAGTATGACAAATTTATCATCTATATGTAGATGGTAGAACAACATGACTGTTGGAAAATTTCGTGACTAAGTTTGCCCACTAACTTACCAATTAACTACCGGTCGGGCGAAAATACAATAACATATTGTCTTTGTACACAATCGTTGGATTCCAACTGCAGTTGAAATCCCTTTGGTAGAAAGTTTACATATAAACGGTGAGAAATGGCCTGATCGAGACAGTTGCAGGTATAATTCATGGTTTCTGTTATAAGCGGTTTAGCCAAAATGCGACGTAACATATCAGGACGCCCCTTAACCTTCGTCACTGATACAATTATCAGATTCTACAAACTGGCTATTACTACAAAAATTAGAAAAGCACATTCATTGGCATATTTGCTCCAAAATACTGGTAAACCGATTGATTGTCGCACGAAATGTTGCACTCTCCAATAGCTATAGCGGTTAGTTTAGAAATTTTCAACATATTACCGCAATCAAAAGCAAGATAACGGTATAAGTGCTCTGTATTGGTTTTGTAATGTTTTCAAAACTTATGGTGTGTCCGTTTTATTGGACCGTCTAAGCATATTGGGGCTGTTTATCTATGCAAACTGTCCATCCATTTTGCCGAGAAACTGGATACAGACATACTGGTGGTTAAATCGGTGGTTGAACCAGTAAAATAATTCTATTTCAGATTTATAAAACTCACTTTTCTATTCAAAAACATTAAAATTTTTTGTAAACCAGATTATATGCTATAAAAAATCGTTCCAAGATACCGCATATCAGTAATTTAGGAATGTATACTTGAATTTTGCCATTGTAACATTTTAAGCGGTCGATAAAATTCATTCGTATAGTCACAAGTCAGCCAAAGCTTCTGTCCAACTCTTCCTGAAAATCGAGCCGAATATTCTGCATCTGGATGACAGTCGAACTGAATGACTGCGAAAGTGAGTCGTTTAAAATTGACTGACCGTTGACAGTTTGAAAAATCTTCACGATTTTAAAATCAGCAAAACGTAATTTAATCCTTGTTTGTTTTAGTTAAATACACAAAACAGAGCTCTCAGGATTACCAGAAATTTATTTCAAACTTCTAACGTGCAGTACAAATAGTTACATACTCTGTACGGTGGAACATACCAATTCGACTCGATGGTGAAATTTGACCCGGGTAAACAAACGGACGAACTTTCCTCACTGCAGATGGATCTGTATAGAGCTTGTGTAAATACCGAGCTGCTATGAAATCTGACATCTAAACCACAAACAAAACGTTCTCCAACGGGTTAAAACTAATGCAATCCTTGTATTGGTTTTTCGACTTGACAGAGAATTCCTGAGTGGAAGGTTAGCGATTTTCATAGACGCAACGGTCACTGGGATCCTCTGGAAACATTGGGCTGTCCTAATTATGGCGAACTTAAGATTTTTGTTGATTCGGTCATGCTTAACAGGATAAACTAGTGATCTACCATTTTCACGAGAGGCTCAAACAATAATAATTAATGAACAAATATATCCGGATAAGTAGTATTGTCTGACCGTGATAATAATTAATCTCCGACCTAGCCTTGTGTCTAAAATATATCAACAAGTTTGTGTACACTTGGATATGAAAAAACTGCTGTTTACTCTAAGTGGAATTGAACGTAAAGCAACTTGAGACAATAGGGTCAGATTATAAAACATATGTGGTGCGTAGAAGTGGTACTTACTGTCTGAAGTTTATTTATCCCACAGCACGTGATGACTTACGAGCAGATACGGTGACTACATCAAACTGCTGATGAGCAGCAAGCATACGTTCGGTTTGCTGATAGTTCAGGGATAACCATCGCACATATGCCAGCTGACGTCTCTCGTGTTTTTGCAGTTGGTTGACTGAAACTATGCAGAGCAACATATTACAACATATACGCAGATTGACATACAGAATAAACTTTTGCATTCAGTTAACAGCAAAATTTGGAACGTCATAACAACTGTCTACAGAATCTGACGGCCGACAGTCGGTTTGATGTAATCATTAAGAATTAGCTATTACTTTGCTGAAAATGAGTTTTATCAGCCAGGCACTTCTGGGCGGAGCAATGGAAATTCATCTTTTCATAGAAGTAATTCTAATTTTATGTATCGCAATTGGTTTGCACCACAACTTGAAACAATATTCGGTATGCATTTGCACTGCAAAATACAACTGAACTCAACGAGAGTTGACAGAATCGCGCAATATGAATAATTCCTAATAATTGAAACTTCAGTTTGCGTTTGTGCACGCTACATCTCACAAATGATCTGAATTCGATCGAGTTCGGGATGAATTGTCAGGAAATTGAAAAATTGAATTGCAATACGACAATACGTATTGGGTACATTTTGCCATTCACATATGTGTTGGCTGCTTGGCTTTCTCTTCTATATAGAGCAGGCATTCAAACCTTATTGGAACTCGACAACTTATCAGAGCGTATTGTAATTTCCTTTAGATGCGAATAACTTCACCCTCCGCATTAATTGTTATGACTGCACTTAACACCGCTACAATTTTAATGCATGCTTCAGAAATTTACCACGCAAACTCCGTACTATAAGTCCTCGCGAAAGGAGTAGTTGTGTACGTACATATCACCAGTTAGTCCGAAAAACTGTATTTCACTGACATTCTATATTTTACTTCTGTTTCCAACTTTTAAATAAATATACTCCATTATCCCAGTGGTTGCTAGTAGCCTGGTTGGCTTCCGCTCCCATCAAAGCGAACAACGAAAATTTTCTTACTGAATGTTTTTTAGCCTTGTACTAAAAAGTTTTGAGAAGTTGCGGTTCGTTCAGAACGAGTTTTGCTGGTGGCCGTAAAGTCTATACTGCACACGCCTACATCATTGATGTATTTGAAACCCTGAGTGAACGCCAGATGGCCGGAATATATATTGGGTACCTGTTAAGTTATGATGAGAAAGAAAGTTATATATATTTTCCATATAGGGACCACCGAATGATCTGTCTGAATAAGGAGCGGTCATCAAAAGTGGGCAGGTGAAATCGTTAACAATCGAAACTACCAACCAGTTTAGATGAGGTGATTTGGCCGACTTATTGGGTTGTGTAGACTGCTAAATCGTGAGAAGGATCGTTCTCCATGGTATTAAGCTACTACCTGACGAATAATCAAGACAGGTTTTTGAATAAGTAAATGACGATTTCGCAAAATAAACAAGCGCTGATCACCACAGAAATACTACACTGTGGTCAGAAAAAATATTACATCTTCATAACGTGTTTGAATATATTAGTGCTGATTATACCTACAACAGTAATGATAGTTGCACTGTGTGCTCACAATAAAATATATGGAGGACATAGTTAGTGAGGAGAATCAAGACTTTGCTACAAACAGCAGTTTGTATAAAAAAGAGTTTATTGAGCATAGACGAGTCTGACTCATTGTTTTCTTGATTCATTCATGCACCTGATTCAGATTATCACCGCCTTCAATGATTCACGAACTAACTGTTGATTAAAACATTCATCGTCGTTGTTCGGAATTTAGCTGTAAATGTTCAAAAACATTATTGAGTTAAAAACTATGTGGCACTTGTAATAGAAGGTAGTACAGACTACATTTATTCACGATTAAAAAAACACAACACACCGTAATGCGATCTTACAGCAGCAAACGTTAACAAGATTAACCTTACTCCATGATAGACGGTAGATTCCAAACATTGAATTTGCTGTTGAGAATTTCTACAAAAGCAAGTAGTTTTTGTGTTAATTTTAATCAGGAGCTTTCTGTAAATTGAAAATTATCGATATTGAAAATCGACTAGAGTAACGTAAAACAATTGCACCGTTGATCGAGCATTTAAAAAAACAATTACCCACAACTGGTCAGACTTTTAAGTTTTTGCATTTTAAAAATATGCACTATGCTCGAGTTTAACTCTTTCTGATGCTTGTTAGTAGTACTTATCCATGTCAAAACACAGATTTGAATTCCGACCGCGCTTCTAAGATTACTGCAACAGTGACTTTATATTAACCACAGGCGACTTATCGTTAGTGAACTTTCAGCCGCATATTTGTGAGTAATGCTGGGATTGCCTGATCAACTCGATGAGACATAGAATACCGGTCTTCGTAACCCCAACTGATGACCGCACGACCTATCCAGCGGGACTTCTGTCCAAGTTGCATCCACCGGACTCATTAACCTATTAAATGATATTTTCACTACCGATAAGTAATACAGAAATTCTCTGGTAAGAGTTGTACATCAGACACATTTGAACTCAACTTTCTTCAAAACAGGCTGAATGAAAAATTTTTGCGAATGCGACAGCTGTAATCAACTAGATCCTCTGCCACGTCCCAAGGTAACCGTCATAGGTAGAGTTATATTTCACGTAATTCCAGATTGTTCAGGCAGTCAGGCTTCTGATTATTACAGTGTGTGCTTAACACTGTTTGCTGTCCCTAGAAACTACTTTTTCACAGCTCTTGCGATAAGACGTGGTTTTAGTTCATCATCAAGCATATTTAACAATCTCTCAGAATGGACTATAGAACTTGACTTGAAGCATCATCACATGTCACTACATTGAAGGGCTTTTCTGTGATTGGCGAAATCAACAGCCTGCTTTTTACCGCCACAAGCGAGTTGCCCGAGTAGCATAAGCTTACGGACTACTGTAAGCTCAAATTACTGGTTTCAAACGTATGCCTATCGAATTACCGGTACAGAAACGACTTGGCCATTGCACTCGAATTTACAAGTTGTATGAACAGTTGTATGCATGAAGAGCATGCAGTAAAATGTCCAAAAAGGTTAGCAACAGTTAACAACCGGTCTTTTTGCCGAATTATAAGGCTATCTACATCAAAAGATGCAAATGAATGTGTGAGGTGTCACGCGCGGCTTCATTCAGTTCATAATTCAACATTAAGTTTTTTGAGTTATGCCGACGTTTCCAGTACGTAACCAGACGGATAACTTCGGAATTTAACGGTAAGGCTGCAGTAAAGCGCAACAATCAACATCGATGCAATAAGGGTACGCTTTACAGAAAGTGTTACGTAACGTTGGTTACCAATTATACTTACTCTCTAGATCGATTGATAATGAGTAAGTAAGAAAAGATTGAGAACGAGAATGAAGTGATGTATAATACAAGGAAGAAGGTTGCACATTGCAACAATACCGGAAACTAATGGTCTTCTCACCAACTTTCTAAATTTAAGTTACGGATAAACACTGACCAACAGACAAAATACATCTTTGCGCTAATTCTAGTGAACTTTATTTGATCTCGAAGAAAATCCATGCTGTAGGTCAAAGCTATTGCCCTTTGCAACCTACGTGTCATTCTGTCCTTAGAGAGTGAACGTTACTGCGTTAATTGCCCCAGTAGTTTGCACGGTTAAAAATCTGCAAGAGTATTTCGACTTGAAAGGTTTCAATCTAGCATGCAGCTATGAAATGTATTCTCCTTCACACTTTACATATTATACCATAACAGCACAATTGACGGCAAAGTGACGAGTAACAGAATGGGCCGTTTAACCGTAACAGGTAAAGAAGTCATGAATATTGGTAATTCATAATAATAACGTATGACTTTTGAGGCTAATATTGTTGTTGTCGTCGTCACTTGGTCGGTTTGTTACAAGGATGGATAAAAATTAATTTTTGGCATGATAAATTTCATATTTCACAAATAGGGTATTCAAATCGTCCGGCCACTTTACTGGGTCAAATATCTTCTCATAGAGAGATGGTGTATGTGCAACTTTTGTAGTGATATAAAGAAATAGGTGTTCAAGAAAGTGTAATGTTTCCATTACTCACATAAAAGAGTTGTACAGGCTTAGCAGAAATTTTGTCAGACACTCATAAAATGAACATCAGGTATAATATCTATTTTCGTTTATTGATGAGATTCGCCTGTGATCCACGATGCGAAGATGAGCACTTGGATGGTTTATAATGGTTACTGGCTCTAATCAGTTCTGCATCTTACCGTCTGAACCACATATGCGCTTAAGGGATTGTATGTAAAATCATACACCATTTTTGATGCGTTATAGTTTGTCCTTAGCCAAATGATCAACACTCGTCAGAATGGGAAGAATAAACATATGTTGACTTGAAGTGTGTGCTATTTACTAACAGTGTTTTGTAATTCATGACATAATTCATGACGTAGCATTCAGCAAAATGGTATTGTTTCAGGAGACGAGGCCGTCTACTACGAAGCCTAATACTCTTTGTGAATCAAGTCCTGACAACACATTATTTCACGCACAACGAAGGCTGGATTTTTAGCCTTGTTATACATACGCACATCTTCAGTAAATGGAAGACATTTAGGTGTGTGCCTACATCACAAAATTATCAGTACAACAATGTAAATGAAGGACAGATGAACAAAAACGACCACAGTCCATATCACCCATTAGAAGTATCTACTAATTCAGTTCCAAAGTTGAATCGACAATGAGAAGTTTGGAGTTTTATAAAAATTGAGCTGAATGAAGATTTACAGAAAAATGAGAGGACCGAATACTTGCGAATAATTGTGTGTATAAGAATTACGTGGGATATGTGGGAACACACGTAGAAAGAGCCAAACATAACAAATGGTTTGTCGCCGACACGGCTTTTTTGCTGAAAGAAACTTCGCATATTTTGAAGTGGCAAGATATAAAATAAATGCACCGTTCACGAAAAATTTCATTACAATGGGGAAAATGTTTCAGGAATCTGATGAAGTTACATTTCTTAACGATAAATGAGATTAAATAACAGGTGAACAATGAGTCCATAGAAGGGGCACACAAGCTTCAATAAAACGACCAGCTAAAATTTGGGTAATGGAGAGAGGATATGGGTGCTCAGCATAAAACGATTGCTTTCTGGCGTTGGTAAGAACATTAGTAGTATGCAGATAGTATTTCACACTCTTATCTAAAACAATTTGCAGATATTTTGTTAAAAACAGTTGAGAATGGGGTTCATTATTTACAGGAAGGAGGGAACAAGCATTTGATTTATTTTCATTGATAAAAAGGAAATGCCAACACCTTTTGATATTTAAAGAGGTAAAGAGGGAATCCCTGACCGACTTGTTAGTTCAAAAAGACTCTCCAGAATGGCAGGAGGAATAAAACCTAACTGAATGCTCCTTGCCCAACACTCCATTAACTGCATATTCGATTACCATTATGTTGACTGGCAAGGATGCAACATTGAGTGAAAATAAGAGAAACAGTAGAATTGCGCCCAGTGAAACACTATAGTCAGTGTTGAATAACGATGAGACGTAAAGATTGAACTAGTCAACTCCACTTCAGCTTGTAAAGAAATCATATGAACTCTCAACAGCTAAGGACTGTCTTCTATATTCTTTGAGAATTCCAAGTAGCATCTCTCTGTTAGCGTTTGTAAAAGCATGGCTGTAGTACAAGAAGCACATACAGATGGTTCTCGATTTCCCATAAACGATGACAGAATGGAATAAACTAGACAGACGAGATTATTCAAGGTTGAATGTGAACGATGAGGTTCCGTGACGTTCGTTTGAGCTTCCATTCATGCAAAACGCATCTTTTTAAAACGGTAAATGCTGCGGGCGTGCAAGAGTTCGGCAGGATTTTGATCCTTTCGTTTCAGGAATCTATGTTGTGTGTGCTAACATCAAACAGTTTTGCACTGCAGAGAAAACCGAGTTAGTAACCCAGCGTAAAACGAGCGTAGATTTCTTAAGAACAATCAGTGATAGACCGTCAATTCCACTTGCTCCGCTGGATCTCAACCGGATAAGTTTTTTAAAACAGGTTAGCGCTCACTTGGAGCAGAGAAATCAGTGGAAGGTGAAAACTCGACTGCAGTTGGGAAGAAACTATCTGGTAAAATGTTGAGATTAAGGTTGAATTCTTCAAGTTAATAACCGGTTCCTTGGCAGGAGTGTTCAATCCACTGGCCTTTTTATAACTTGTCAAATCTTCTGGCAGTTTTGATCACCCAATAGTGTGGTAATATATACATAATTCATGCGACTCAACTCTAGTATAATAGACTTTGAAATGCATCTGACAAACGAATAACTTATGGATTTTTAAGCCTCTTCCTTCATCCTCCGGAGTCTTCAAGAAAAGAGGAGGAAGATTTATCTGCATGCATTTGAATTGGTTCTTAAGGACAGCAAATAATGGAGCAGAAAGTACTACTTCACAATGGATAGACGAACCATTTTAAACAAATAAGCTCGTCGGATGAAGCTATCATTAATCCAAGCCTGTTGTAGTTGCCGTGAAAAGATTGCAGACGTTTGATTCTCCGACTTCTTCAACGAGCATCCAGCCTCTGACGTGTCCTGTTCTAAACCACTGGAGAGAGCTTTGCAACAGATTGGCCGTGATTAGTTGCGTTTTATTGAGGAGAACTGAATTAGGATATCTGTCGAAGCGCACAGAACAGCTCGCAATGTTGTGCAGGCTAGGGGCAGTATTACCGGTAGTGATATATGTGATGCTGCGACGGATGATTCTCAGCTGGGATGGTGGAGCTGCAAGACGCGACGTAGATAGTTGTGTACTTAAAAAACACTTGCGATAATAGATAACTGGCAGCATTGTGAAAATAATATGTTTGCTGTTAATTTTCAAAGGCCACAATCTACTTGTTCAAGAAAACAGTGTTTTTTATGAGAGGGAAGATAGTCATCTCGAAAAATTTGCGGCAGAAGTGAATTGAACTAAACCATGAGGCACACGCTTGAGTGAGCAACCGTTTTCAGAAAGCGAAAGAACTTTGCTAATGGTCAGGCATGTCCGGTAAAAAATTCATGTAGTAAAGTGCGGAATTCGCGGAAGGCACGATTCAGGTCAAGTAATAGAAACGACGTTGCCGACAAAAATTCCGGAAAGACTCTGGCAACTAATTGTGATTGTTATATATTCACACAAGGCGGAAAACAATAATTGGTTACAGCAGGCTGTTCTTCAAAATCGATCGGCTAAGCAGTATCACCGGAAGGACAGTCGTCAACAGACTGCGTAGTCGGTTTGCTGGCTGCGGCATATCAGGAGTATTATTTTTTGATAATGGATCTTTGTAGACATTTGTAGAAAAATGGAAGTTCGAGCATCCACCACGCAGTCCGTACCACAGTCAGTCAAACGCGCAGGTCGAAGGTGCAGTAAAGACTTCCAAAAAATGCCACAGATTGTCCAAGATTCAGGGGCAGATCCATATCTAATGCTTCTAGAAGAAAAGAAGCATGGTCAATGAGACCTCGGGATACAGTACAACGCAGTGACTGTTTGGGTGAAGGACACGGACAAAATTTTTGGTGACTTCTACGGCCACCCTAAAACGCACAAGTCCGGAAGGCCTTTTAGACCTATCCTGGCAATGACGAATTTTCCGTACCATAAACTGGCACGCTGGTTAGTCACTATCCTACATCCTTTGAAACAAAAGTTTCAGGCGTATTCCATGAAAGATTCTTTTGAACTGGTCAGTGACTTAAACAACACCAATCTTGCTAATGAGTTGATGTGTTCGATAGACGTTCAGTCACTTTTCACGAATGTCCCGTTACATGAGACAATTGACTATATTTGTGAGCTGGTTGAAACGAGCCACATTACTTTACCTCTGCCTAGCAATATTCTGAGGGAAGCCTTATTGTTATACACTGAAACCGTCAGCTCCCGTTAACCTTTATCGGTGCTACCGTCAAATAGATGGGGTAGCCATGGAAAGTCCATTAGGGCTAATCTTAGGTGACTTTTCATGTTAAGGATTGAACAAGAGTTAGCCGGGGACATAGCAAGTCTGTCATACTACAAACGCTACGTTGATGATACACTAGTATTTAGTCGGTCCAAACAGGCAATAGACAACCTAGTGCAGCGTTTAAATAGTTGTCATCCCAATCTGAAGGTAAACTGTGAAATTGAGACTGATAATTGTTTGCCTTTTTTAGACGTACTCATAAGTCGCCGGAAGTCGAAAGAGGTGTTTATAGGAAATCCCCTTGGTCCGGTCAATACCTGAACTTTAGTAGTTTCACGCTGGCCCATCAAAAGCTCGCACTAGTGAATACACTATTCACACGCGCAAGACGAATCTGTACCCAAGGCAGTCTTGTGGAGGAATTAAAGTTGCTCACGACTGTACTACAATCAAATGGTTACGCAAAAAGGTTCATAGAAGGACACAGTTGGCCGAAACTGCCGTCGGAACCGGTGGTCACTGCAAGAAAGAAGGTTTATATAGAATTGCCTTTTACAGGCGATTATAGTATGCATCAAACAACACAAAGACTGATCAATTCGATTAAACGAGCATTCAACGCAGCCGAACTGTGTGTATTAACTCTAACCCAAAAGTTGTCTGTGCCTTCAATTAAAGGAAATCAACCTGTCGGTGCCATCTCACACTGTATCTACCAACCTAGATGTAACTGCAAAGAAAGTTACATAAGAAGAACCGAGAGGTGTTTGAGTTCCAGAATGAAGGAACACTTGCCTAAATGGGTGCAGAACTCAGTATTACCGAAGAACGGCAATGCTGTTGTAACACGCAAACAACCAGTGTCCGCATTCGCAAGACACATCCTGACCACTGGTCACGTGATCGATTCGGTTTGTGCATTCAGAATCTTATTACGTCATCTCAGTTCAAGATTCTTGCGGTTTGCTGAGGCTGTTGCAATCAATCGAATGAAGCCGGCCCTATGTGTTCAGAAGCAATTGTTCGTGAACTTGACCCTGCTTTGGACTTAGTTACCTTCTTAACACATCAATCAACTATCCACCAAACCCACCCCTAAACTGTTCGATATAAAAAAACGTTTCATATTATTGTAAATTTGGTACTAATGAGTCAATACAAAATGCTTGCATCTACCAATGTTCGTGTTCTAACGGTATTGTTCAAACTTCTGAATGGGACGAACTGTTTTAAAAATGGATTTGCCAATTTTTGAATCCAACGAAGTGAACCCAAATTAGCAAACTGTTACACACTGTCACATTCCAATAATGTCATTGAATTCTGACAAACTTATTCGAAGGCAACAAAAATTGTGGTTACGTATTCACTTATACAAAAAATGTGTACGTGAATGCAAATCAGAAGTAACCCCACATACGGAGTATTTTTGATGAAGAAGGATAATTTCATTCTCCGGGAGTAACACTCGAATTCGCTACTGTTGAATCCGGTCAAGAATGAGGCATATATTTAGAGGGTCTGAGACCTCTCATTAGTTACAAAATTGTTACCTGAAATACAGTATGATCATAACAAGACTTAAATGTTTAGTCAAAAGTTTTAAAAAGATCATCACTGTGCTAACATCATTATTTGTTTTGTCTTAAAACAAATCACAGGTAATTGTTCGATAACTGTCTAACAACATACGATGCATCTGTAACTGCTGGCGTTATCACAGGAGTTACCAGAGACAGTTAAACCTGTAGAACATTTGCCACTTTCAGTAATGCTGTTTCAGTCGCCTGTTGGAATGCAGCCGAAGCATCGGCTTCTTGCAGATGAGTGTTTTGGAACGTAAACCACTGAGTTCCTTCCACACAAAGGAAACATGTCACGAAGTGATAACCTTTCAAATCACTTCCATGAATCGCTAACTTGGAACCACCAGATTTTATACAGGCTGTACATAGCAAAAACAACTGCACGAACGAACTTCATAGTTTTGATCTTCCGCACTAAACATGTAATCAATTCCAGGGCACAGGTTAAACCAACCTTTTTGTCATGGAACTGACTGCACCATTAAAACGAAAGGTCAGAAAAATGTGATAGGTTCGTCCGATGGTTACTGCTGCAAGCACTTAGTAGAAAAGTCACTGGTTTTACGTTAGCCACCGATGGCAATAAAACGAAATGTTCTCACCTCCATTTTATGTTTACTTTTTAAAATTGATGCAATTCCCCGAACTACTTACGAGTAACACGATTATATGAAAAAAATAATCATTTGTTGTATTCCTACGTCATAAGCATTGGTTAGATGGAGGTAACGGCCATCACCTGTCAAATACAGCATTTGGGTGAGATGTTCGACAGTATGAGCACCCCAGGGATATCGAAACCGTAGCTTTAACTATAACATGAATGGTAGCCATTCTCATGTTTGTTACTTTCGGATATACTACCGCTCAGGTTAACGACCTACTTACCAAAACAAGCTAGATATCACAGACTGACCCGCCTTCCATTATTTATACATATTTAGTAAACAAGCGGTGATTCATCTGCCGATCTTCCAGAACTGAACCTAAACGGCATTAACTCAACAATGCAAGCATAACGTACACTTTAACATAAAACTATTTTTTCTGTCCCTTTCAAAGCTCAGTGATCATTTCAGATTAATAGTTGTTTGGTGATAGCAGCAGAATGAAGTTGCACTGGTTATCAGTTTTTTTACTAAAAGCTAACCCAGAGCGACTTTATGGAATTATTGGATTGTTCAGTTCCAAACTACAAGAATACGGCTACCTCAGTTATTCGGAATTTTTCTGTTGTCTAGATTCTACTTTTGCAGGTTGATTGTATCACAACTTTAGATCTCGTCATCCACATAGCGGTTTCTATCTGGTGCTTGAGAATATCACAGGATATGTAATATGAGATGCACAAGTTGAACGTGGTATTTACAATGTTATTTAATTCGCTTTTCACAAAAGTAACCACTGAGCGAAATAGTTTTCAGTGGGCTACCGATTATCCGCTAAACTAACTGATATAGACCAATTACATATTTATGGTTCACACATGGTAATAATATGCTCACGGGCTGGTCTAGGAATGTTTACCACTTGTGTCTTTTATAAGATTTAATGAAAACTCTAACTGAAAAGTTCACACCTTTCTCACCTGCTAGTAAAAATATGTAGATGAACACATGTTTTAGAATAGTAAGTAGTTAGATATTTGGTTAATTTAAATTGGAACATCATTCACAATTGATTGCAGCTGTCGAATTCTCGTAGATTTTCCAGTCGGACCTTCTTGAAAAGAAGCAATAGACTCGAATTTCGCTCTCACTGAAGCATTGTCTTGGATGATTGAAGTTGAATTTGTCTACTACTTTCGTACATCCCTAGTCACGTTGTGCAAACAACACAGATAAGCATGACCATTATCCAGGCAAGCGTCTCTTTGACGCTTGAGCATACATCACTAACTTGGTCCTATTCAACTGATAACAGAAGTAACAAAGTTTATCAGATACATCATACTAATCACCAACTGTATGCTTCCTATCCCTTTTTGGAGCAAACCCACCACCACGTCAAATATCTATGCCACATCGGATGGTAGTTTGCATTTTGTTTCAGATTGGTGATATACCACCAAATCCTTTTCGACATGCTTTAACCTAGCTCAACCGCGTCGACTGCTCAGATCAATACGAATAGTGCACCAAACCGGCCTTGCTACCAAGTCCAGTATTTTGCGATTGAGGTGAGGTTCATCAACTAAGCTCCACCGAATAATCACTTGGTTCTAGTTATCCGTACACAGACCTTGTATCTTTGTTGCCAATTGGTTTTGAATACTTGACTGTTTTCATCTGACCTTCGCATCCGTCGCCGAAGGCTGCTTTTTCTATTGAGATATCTGAGTGACAGCCGACCTACGTGCGGTGTTTAATCTGTTCCTTCGTACGAGATGCAACCCAAACAACCATTCTCACCCTCCAGTTTCCACTTCAGTTATTCACTTGAGCTTATCGTGTTCAAGAGATCCACCGCATGTACACACATCCAGCATCATAGTATATCGCATCCGTCTAGTATCCCACGGCTAATTATGTCCCCACGTTTCACGTGTACACTGTTTACATTAAATTCCATTAGTATGATATATAAACATAAACCATAACATGTTACAACACGTTCACAAGATCACAGGGAAATTTATTTTGTTAAAAACTTAATAGGATTCAGACTGGAAAGTTAGCCAACAATCAACATTTTCACACCGTACACCGCGTTAAAATGTTCATAGATGAAGCGATTTCCGTTGTCACTTTTAGAGACGACTTCAAAATCAAATCCACACTATTACCAGTTGCAGTAGTTCCCAACTGATCACATAGTGAACAATCACTCTTTTAAAAGGGGTCTTGGTCAACTGATAGGAAGACCTAGGAGATAAACGTAAGATGAGTAGTCATATCTGTTAAATTTTGCAGCTTCGACACCAATGTATCATCGAACAAGACAAGAGGCGTCGAATTACTGGAAATGCTTTGGAAAGAAAGCAATGAACACAGGACACCGTTACACGTACACGTTTGTCCTCGATATGCCAAACCTTTTGTGGAATGTTAATGGCATGAACTCTAGAGCTGAGTTTCCGCAGCCGGTACAAAGTGGATTGAATATAAAATATATAACTCAATTAACTGGTAAGCCGTCAGATGTACAGTGTGGTTGATTTCGGTATTTTGAAGGAGTGGTAACTTAGCTACCTGGACCAGTTTAGTCATCATCCGCTGTGTGAAAACATGAAAGATCGTTGATATGATTGACCATAACCAAGTTGAAGTTAACTCGGCCGTGTATGAGCAAGTCAATGTTGATAAACCCTAAAAATTAAGAAAAAATGTGATGTCAACAAAGTATCATTTTTACTCGCAAGTCACAGTACTTGGGTACTCGTGCGCGTGAGAGTAATGGAATCTTTTTGCTGTGTTTCACAGCCAAAGTTTGTCAACTCATATTCTCTGAAAAATTTGGGTCGGTACATGATAAACAACTACACTGATCTGTTATTTCGAGAGTGTGCTGAACTTCTGGTACCGACTAGATAATGACTATTATGTTTGGCCACCGTTACCCATAATTATTTGACTGGGAATATTATAATCAAGCTGTTTACATGGAGTGACATTTTCACAAATGCAATCATTTACAGTTTCACATCTCAGGATGATATATATTCTTAGTGCATGTGCCTCATTCCGTTGTTTGGTTAGCGTTACAGTACATACGACATTAATTTGTGTAGATACGAGGCTAGTTGTCACGGCACTTTCTACATGGATGTCCAGTTTACACGACGACCACTATATTATTAAGCGTTCAGCAAGAACTGAGTAATCCTCCAGAAGTATAAGAGGCTTGTTGACGACACTACTACCAAGCACATTCGGTTATCCGTTTATACACACTGTGATGTATGATCATTATATCAGACTTCCCTATTATTCACGAAATAACCTGCAGCATTGGTTAGATTGTTTAGCAAAATGAACACACAAGCAGTATTTCGCAAACAACACATTATGTTTCTGCAATCACCCATCTTGTCAGGTAGTATTGTGAAACAGGTCTAACATTAACTCGTTGCGTTGTGACAAGAAAGGTAAGCACACGTAGGTAAACGTTTTACATCTAGCCTTTTACTGTGAACCTGACAAATGTGGTACTCATAACCACAAGCTAAGCAATGGAAGACCACTGCGCCAAGATCAGTCAGCTCGAATGTCGTGATGTCACACAATATGTTATGATATATATACTGTTTCAATAAAATTCCGAAGTAATGTTACACTGTTGTTTGTACCTAGATAATTAACTATTAGGACACACGAGTTGCACAATTTCAAGCAAACTATCACAACAACAGTCTAAATTTTCATTATGACGATGAACACTGGACTTTTGTGCTTACTGCGTAAATTTGGTGAGGCATGTTACTAATAAACTCTAAATTAGTACCTTGTTACATTTTTTTTAAACATATGATTTGTAATAACGTTTCTAACGTCTTCTGTTGTGTGCGGCTGATCAGCAAAGGAAAATTGTAGTCAGTTACTTTTAGTTTATATCAGCAAACTGTGTAATCCCGTAAAGTAGGCAAAATAATAAAATATAGATCTTATACAAATGTATTAGCGTATAGATGAGGTTGGCCACAGTTCGTGTTCAAGTTCTTCGGTTGTTATCGTTTGTGACAGACGTACCCCACCTACAGCCCAAAGGATTGAAGTCCAGATGATTGTTATCTTTTCAACTCGAAAGCTGATTATCGAATGCGGGTTAGAGAAAGGTAGTCAAGAGCCAATGGTAAAATCAACATCATCAGCATAACCTACAGAAACGTATCACTGATGGATACATTTGCCTAATCGTTATGTTAGTAGGAAAAAACAACTTTAGCTGAAAGCAGAGAAGGAAGTAGACACAGGAACTTAATTCGTTAAACCCCTGTGATAGCAGTTAAACCATGCGCACAGGGATGATTACATCCAACACTCATACGAGCGAACTGCACCTCAGAGGTAGACTGCCCTTTTGAGACACCCGCCGCTGGGCGTTCGTCTATTTAATGCACTAATCCCCCTTATATCACACCTAGAAGAACCAAAAATTATATACTGTATTCAGGTTCAAGTTGGCACTAAATGTTGATGCAGGCCAGGTGTCAATATAGTGAAAGTTACGAATATCCTCAAAGACACCCCAGAAAAATGTTTAAAGACAAATGTTTCAAGATGGGAATATCGTTTCGGAATGTAGACTAATTTGGTGATCAGGTTGCCTTCAGCCTGATATTCCAGAATTATAGTGACCACAATATTCAGCAAAAGATGTCTGCCACAAGACAAGTGACAACCTTAGATCTAATTGAATAATTCAATGGGTATGGTTGTTCACGCATTCAAAAATATCGTACAACTGGCCCAGTTAAACTCTACGTTTGTCCACTAGTAGTGTATCAATGAAGCGTATGTCTCAAAGTAGATAAAGAGAGCAGTTAACAATCTGGCTAAACTAACCACATCTACTAGTGACGGTCAAAGCCTAAAAACCTTGAACTACTTGTAAGTAGTATAAAAAATTGCGTAGTGTAGCCAAAAAGCACAATCTACGTGGTCAAGTTGGCACAATAAATTGTTAGTTGCATGCAATACAAATCATTGTTAATCGTTTTCAGCGAGGCTGAGATAATAATATCTACGGTTAGTACGTAGACGATGACAAATGATGTCTTTTGCGGCATGTTAAATAATTGTTTTCGAGTATGAAAAATTCGATCAAATAAAGATATTCCAAATGAATCGATGGGTTCCGCATCCACTGAAACTGGCTTACACAGGTTACTTCATCCAATAATCCACACATTGTCCATCAGACCCCTCCTATGCAAAATAAAAGGTAAGGTAACAGCGTAACTCAGAATAGAGTTAACAGCGAGAAATATCCAGTAATGGTTACAGTCTGATTGTTTTCGTTACTAATGTTTCTGCTGTTTAAGTCATCCGAATATCTTGACGAGTGTGTGTTGAATCTTTCGACCCAATATGGTTCTAGTTATTAAAGCAAAACAACCGTTTTCTACGGTGCGATTTTACTGAATTTTTTAGTATGACCTTTAAAAATTCATTTTCTATTTACAGTTGATTAAGTCAAAAGGGAGTTGAACGGTTTCAACTGATAGCTGCCACTTTCTCCCATCAATAGGTAAGTTGTCGGCATAATAATCTTTCTGTAGGCTGCTTATGTAAATATGTAGATTGCAAGAGAATGTGAAAAGGTTGAAATGTGAACTAAAATAAGTGATGTCGACGGAATCACATACGGTAACCCGTACCGAACTGAAAATAATGTGTTTCAAAACACTAACGTGAAGGGACAACTTTTCCAAATGGTAGTAGATGTTCCCAGCGATTCGATAGAAAGTACGTTTAAGGCAAGAAATTACATCATACGGAGTAGTTTACTCAATATTTTACTCCCACGGAAAATGTAGTTGATCACGATACGTCATAAATAATCCGCATATTCCATGTTTTCAACCGATGACAGCAGAGGAACCGGTACTAGATTTTAACGTATGCCTTTTTTCGTTAATGGTGGAGGGGTGCTGATTGAACCGAAATGAGATGTAAACATTGATAGTTGAGGCCGTCAATAAAACTTTGAAATAGGAAAAGGGGGCGCAAACTTTCCGCGATTTAATGGGTATCTCAAAATTCCTTAAGACGGTGGCCATTTTAGTAAATAACGGTTGTCCGTGTCGTTGGTTTATGCATTCTAATCAAACAAATCAATCCAAACATGGGCCGCTATGTCAGATAATCACACATTATCACAACAGGTGTCAAACCGAATAGAACAGGTCAACTTAAAAGCAAGCTAGTAAAGCTGTAGGCTGGAAGTAAGAAGGCCAGTAAATTGTTGGAATTACGAAAGCAGATGGACAGTTGAAAGTGACAGCCTTATCCCACACAGAACTGATGACTGGCAAGCAAAAATGTCAAGGTCGGACTAAACTATGAAAAAGTAGCAAACAAATCAGTACTTAAGTAACCAACCAAAATACGGATTTCTATTTCGTATTACACATAAATCCGTGTTGTTCCAACTGTGATATTGCTTAGCATCGTTAATTTAAGCGAGCGGGTGGTTTCTGTAGGTGGACAAGTTTATTCGATTCTCATAACGTACATACAGTTCGTCCAGCTCTACATCCGTTCACCGTAAAAACCGTACCGTGAACACGTTTGCATCTGTGTTGAATCGTAATACATAATTACAACAGAGTGTAAACCGCGTTGTTGCAAACGATATGGATATTATATTCACGCATTCTTCGCAGCTTTTGCATTCTTGTCTTCTAGAAAGACAATAAAATGCAGGGATTTGGAATGGGACAACTCTAAAATTGAAAAAGTTTGCTTGATAATTATCCGTCAGCAAATATCACAAACAACCAGCAGGTAATGGGCACACTGCTGTCTGGTCAGCACATAAACTTCATGAAGGATGATGGCGGTGCTTGATTTCCCAGTAGCTCCCCGATCCAAATGACCATACCTTGTCTCATTCTACCGGTTCGTACGAAATGCGGCCAGAACGGTTTTTAATGCGCGGATGTTCTGAGGGACAACCATTGGTCCTTGGAGCTGAAAATAAACGATTTGACTCAAAGCCGATGTACAATAGTTTGGTGATTCTAGTTTGATAATTGCTCGTACATATCCTGTTGGTCTGGGGGGAATATATTCCACTGCTGGTTGACAGCTTGAACTAGTTAAGATTGCCTGGACTTGAAATTGTATCAAACTAGTTACTTCAGAAATCTAAATGGTTGAAAACCTCAAAAGTCGAATTCAAGCTCATTGGACTCATAATATCAGTACGGTCTGAACGCATATCAACACAAAACCGTAGTGATCCAGTCAATTTACATTACTGGAGGACTGGTTAGCACGGGTTTGTTCTTGAACAGCAGTATCGTTAGATTAGTTAAGGAAACATATAGCAACCATAGAAAATAACTGATACGACAAACTGATAGTTTCACGCTACCATAACCCGCTCAAAACGGTAGATACGTTGCGTGAAAACATATCTGTCAACATAAAACAGATTCGACACTAACTGGGAAACATGCTGAGCTCAGTGACTGGTGCAAACGTTGCCAGTACTCATCTTCAGTTTCCAATTATTAATAGGGGTGATAAATACACTTGCTACCATATCTTTTAAGTTAAAGTAGCTATTTTACATATGACTGTGTTGCAGATCATAAGGATTGTGTAAGCTGAAATGGCCAAAATCCACGTTGTTGTGCCAATAAGGTATCATCTAGGACAGTGTTATCCTTTCGGGATTTTATTCAAAAATATCTATACCTGTCCAATGTCCTCGTGAAAATCTATTTTTCTTTCGAACTTTGTCGAGTGTGTTCGATGAAACAGCCCATTAAATCACTCGTAATCTGATCATGGTTTATAAAACATTACAGGCCGTATTCCCAACTGTATTTTCATCAAGCTTTCACTTCAAAATTTCGAAAATGGTGGAACTCATGTTTCGTGTGTGCTTGAAGGCAATAGACATTTTGTACCGCCAGTATTATCATCATCAACATAGTTTGACTTTTTTCCATGTGATCATGTAATATATATATATTTCTGTATATAAATGTGATTCGTACTATCACTCCGAAATAGCAGAAATAAATGTTCGGTTTATTCACGAAAACAGTATTTTCTGCGGAGTTTTTAGCGTGATCAGAATAGTAGTCAACGCCTTGACAGTTGGCCAGAAAATGTATGAAGGTGTGGATTATGGTACCATCGCTGTACTGCTCGTTGGGTACTCCTACCAGCAGTCTCGCATGCTTGACTCACCTATTTGGCTCGGGTGCCTACATTAACAAGTAGCACAATAAATGTTCCTAATCGGATGTTAGAGTATCTCGCTTGCCAGCAGTAAGTCAACATAAAATGTGTCATATATTCCACAATTTATCTAATTTAATGAAGGCATCTCGAAGTATTTGCCGAACAATCTTCATTTTACAAGTAAGTGATTAGTTGTTTCATTTAACTCTTGCAACTCGAAGTGTGGTGCTTTGGTTTGGAACATAATCTACTTTGCTAAAGCTGTCAGTATGGTAAGGCTAACATATTATTGTTTGGGTGAACAAACCGAAAACTTGGCATAACTTGACATGAATGGTATGCACATATTATTGATTATTGCGTAGGTTATGTAACATACAGAAGGGGGCATTTCTTCATTGTGGAACATTGATCTAATGCATTTAAACAACCGATTGCCATGAGCTGGGATGGTAACCTTACACTACATATGGTTACCAAACAAACGTACGCACACTAACATGCTGGACTAGTGGAAGTTATCAAACTAACTATGTAGGTCTCTTCAAATTGATTGCATGTGCATGTCAAAAGTCAAAACCTTGTGCCACGTAGGATTGACGTCAGCGAGAATGAATGGTTGTGACTCAGGATAAACAATCACATACTCTCAGGCGCAACGGATTGCATCCTACACACCGAACTATGACGTAAGAGTCTGATATCAAAATACACTTGAAGTGCAATAAATGCGGTAGAGTTGGTAGGCCAAAAAGACAAACCACAGTTAGATGGCGAAATGAGGTTATCAAAAGTTGAGGACTAGAATAAGTGTTAAGGCAACCACAAATATCGTGTAAAATTTCCTAGGAAAATCATCAGAAACACACTGTAAAAAAACAAACTTGTTTTTGTTTATTCCTCTCCAGTTTAATTAACTAAAATCCGCATCACCAGATTAGTGTGGATTCGTTCGTGTAATAAATTGAGATCTAAGGTTACTCGGAGGAGTCAGATTATTGTCAAGTTGTAATCAAAATGCCACTTTAGTGAACATATTTATAGAAGTTTCCTAGAGTTCTTTGGATTAAATTGACAATATTCAACCAGGGTTTGTAATATTGCTTACCACAAGCGGGATAGCAATATAAAATGTTTCACATTTTTTTGTGTTTATAGGTTTTTCTGCTGGCCATTTCCTGTATGAAACAACTATTCACGAGGCAAGTTAGTCGGGTGTCATTTCAGATGAATTCAGGGTAGAAACGTGTGAATTACACGCTTAGCTGTGTAAAGTTACCAGTCAAATCACTTATGAACTATTTGTTGAATGGATAGTTACCGAGCTATAGACTGAGATAACTGTGAATTCATTCCAGTGATGTCTGTGATGGAAGGTGACATACAGATTATGATCCAAACTGTTGGCCATGAGTTTACAGCCAAATCGTAGATCTGAATCCTTCAAGTGAATGCTGCTGTACAATCATAAACTGACAATGCTCACTCGAGGAGCTTGTGACGGCGTCAGTTTTCCCCCATAGATTGTTATGACGCATTCTCATTCAAGAGTCATCCTAGTAGCAGTTTCTACTTGTGTGTGTTGTGCTGAAACTTCAGCCCACCTACTTGATAGAACCCACTGGTCACCGAAAAGAAACGTGACTGTGAAACAAACGAATGCACGGATTAGTGGCACGCATTACTGAAATAATATGTACCTCATGTTAATCGACTACAAGGACACGAATGGGTGATAAGAATTTACTCAGCAAACTAAATAGTAGGCCAGAAATGTATATGCTAATTTAAGAAGATGTTAATTCAGCCACTAACTCAACGTTGCGTTACCGGTAAACGAGGCATCCTGAAGGGCGTTTTTAATGATTGTGTGATCCGTTCTCAGAATACAATAGAGACACAACTACTCCGCCAGTGCTTGTGGGTTGCATTTGATTTCAACAATGTACGATACCCAGTATGTTGGAGTTGCTGTAACACAGTGTGAACATGCACATGGTTCTGCAACAGAACAACAGTGAGGTTGCTGATTATGTAAAGGAATCAGTGTCAACAAGTAATTGAAAGTGCTTTCTCATTTTTCAACCAAAATTATTGTAACAGTGGTTTCGACAAAACTGTCTGACGACACGCTCCGACTGATGTGTTGTGACGAAACTATAAAATCATACCGCTTCTTTAGTGTATTTATTTGGTGGAAGCCCCGGAAAGTATACTTTATGAACCGGAACATAATATTTCAACTTAAATGAAAGAACATACACTTATATTGCGTTATGGAAGAAAGTAACAAAGGTGGCTATAACAAAACCACTAGATTCATTTAAGCGACTGTTCCTTAGAAGCGTTCAGCGGCACAATTTGAAATATCTTCGTGGCGCTTTTGTGTGCTTCTGACGAGTAAATCATTTCTGTTTAAAATTAAGACAAGTCAATTTTTCAGTTAACTGTAAGTAAGAAAGCCACCGCATCTTTGTTGCACACATTATGCTCCAAAGAATCTCCATCGGACGTAGATCACGACTTTGGATAGACTAGTTTAACGTATGCATTCCGCGAGGGAAGAAACATACCTTTTAACCATTGACACGTGATCAATAAGTAGTTTGGCAGAAGAAAGCTGATAGTATATAATGTAGGCATTGGTTGGACTCGAATCAGCGACAGAAACAGCATGCTCGAACGTGACAAGCACTCTACCATCTTAAATACAAGGCTACGCTGAAAGTTTGGAGACTTCACAATTGGATTCACTCATCCCTTTGCCTCACGGTCTCCCACGATATCCATCAAATGACGTGGGACATTGAGCACCGAAGCAGGATTTCTCGATTACTCCAAACTGGAATCCCCCAACGCCAATGATGAGCAGTGAAACTGCATTACTAATGAGTACTTTGATAGGTTTGATGAACTAGATGGGACGCAACTGTGAAACATTGTAACTTTGTTTGTAACCGAACCACTGGATTTCAGCATGTACTGTGAGGTATCTTGCTTGGGCACTCAATCTCCTGCATCATTTGGTGAATTTCTTATCAAATAATGCATTCTGCCTTCTAGCACTGGGACAAATCCATTTCCATTTCTAGTTTTGAGAAATGTTTCACACAAAGAAAGGAAAAGCTAACAGTGCAACATGCCTATAAATGCTGAAACACTTTTTAGCCATCTACCAAGAACAAAATGTCGCAGCAGCTACGATGTTACGTGTTGAGTTAAAGTCAAAACCTGTTATAAGTGCTAAGCAACAAGCTGCATCCCAAGGATTAGGCACCAACGTAAATCAAGTCTTATTCTAGTAGTACTTACTAGCAAGAGATGGAGAATCAACTACTTTGAAGTCTATTGGGGGGCATCATTTGGGTTAATTACTGGCTGATAATGAAAGGCTGTTCATCTAACTAACCAGGACGTACACCATAGGACTTGTTTTCAGAAAGCAATCCTTTTCACTCATTCACTAAGATGTTCATGAAAAATGTTTAATATGCTGGGACCCTATGAGCATGTTAAAGAGCACCATGACTTGCACATACCGCTAGTTTGTTGTGTGTTGACAGGAACTCAGTTTTAGTGAACATATTCTGGTTCGGGTCAAATGTTGAAGTTTACAATTTCGTGTTTATCAAAAAAGTATGTTGATTATTGTCCTTATTGCCTGCCATGGCCGAACGTTACGATCTGAGCAGTTCGTTAGAACCGTTATCGAATAATGTTTATTCCACCCAACTCATTATTGTTACGCACCGATACTCAAGCTTTACAACCGAGTTTATCGCCATAAACACTGGAGTATCCTGGACTAAATTTGATAGAACATTAATGAGAAATTTAGTGTTGAAACAGTGAACTCTGAGTTGATCATTTTGATCATACCTGCTTGCTAAGCAGTTGTAAAGTACGCACATGCCACTCGCTGAATATGGGCAATCAATCATTCCCACTGATTGATTTCTTTAATCACTTACTTAGGCTAGCTTCGGAATGTCCTAAAAACCCACCGTATTTTAAACCACTACTTGCAAAATGTCAGTGATGGCAGAAAGTCACTTTGAAACGAAAAAGTGAAGGGTGACATCGATTCCACGCTCAACTTACTAATCATTTGTGTATTTAAGCTACTAGCCATGATTCTTGTAATTCCAAAGTTTCCATAACAGTATGAAAGAATCCTTATCAAAAGCGTGGTCATAGACAAAACCTGCCGTTTATAATGAAACTACCTGGTTGTCAGTGCATAGTGTTAGTAGAACCCAAGTTTGCTTAGCCAAACGCAAACACAAATACGAAGATTACTGGGTTTTTTTTGGTAGCCAGTAGATATACGGGTGTAGTGTGTAGAAAACTTTGTTGTTCCATTGAAATCTTTAAAACTTGAAAACAAAATATTTTACAATTAGCTGCAAGAAATGCGGACATTTCATTTATAAATTAGGAATACATCCAGATAAATGTGTGTAGTTAGATTAAAACAGATCCCACCAATCACCAGAACCAGTTTCAACACATGAAAACCGGTTTAAAGGAACGTGTTATAACCACAGTTGACAGCTGGAACGGGAGCTGAATCATTTGGTATGCATTAAATTAAACTAGTATTTGTTTCAACGGGTTCCGAAAACGCCAGATTCCATGTCTGTGGAGAGAATGATGTTTGACGAACACCAGACCTGACAGTTTCTATCAGTTCTACCGCGCTTTTTAACTATAATCTCGAAGATGAAAGTTTTGTCTACAGCCTGCACGTGTGCGCATACTGACAATGTCGGTATAGTGCGCTGCTGATTCAATCAGGTACCTTTTCAATTAGCCTGCACATCACTGTCACGTCTAGCTTTTACGCAAACATGCACGTGTACACTACACGATGCTAGACGTACGCCCATCGAATAAAAATGCCTAGCAAGTACAGCATGGCGAGAATTACGTATGTGAAAATCAAATTCCACTAGACGATCCCTTGCTGAATAATCGACAGAACTTCTGCTGTAAATTAACATTTACTGGCCATTAATTCAGGGTATTTAACATCGTTATCAGAATGGATGGTTTTACAAATTTAATCGTCAGTCCTTTAGAAAATTATTTACAGGCATCTTCGAAACGCAAAGATGAAATAAAGGTTTATTGTAAGTAGCAAAAATTGACCTATCTGTGTCGATTACATTAGCTTATACTTTATCACGACAAGCCATTTTTCCAAGGCTTATCCTGAATATGATCGGAAGGACTTATAAGATAGGCTTGCTGATCATTCGTCTACGTTTCATACCCGTGCAAAAAGAATGCTATAGACATGTGTAACATGACAACGGTATTGACAATAGCAAGGGATATTTTCAGAACCGACGGAGTAGCAAGTAATTATTAGCAGCGTAAACTTACAAGTGCTGCCAATTGGCTACTACCTTCCTTTGCAAATAGTAGGACTTGATGCCTCTCGAGTTTTATCGCGTGGCTGATTTATACATAGGCAGTATGTAGATGCTTCACTGTCAAGTGCATACTAGAAGCCGCGTTATGGTCCTACTAACCTCTTAAAAAGATTCCTGTGATACTCAAAGACGAAATTACCAAAAAGTGTTACACGGTTTGTTCTCCGAAGATCATCCTCAGTTGGACGATGCTTCATTCTGGCATTGTGGAAACAATGAATAGAAGCTTGAACTTCCATAAACAACATTATTTTGTCCACGTTGCAAATCGTTTTATTTTTCTGTGCATTGACGTGCTTTGTCATGTTTAATTTATTCTAGCAAAGTCCAACAGTGAAAATGCGATAAGTTCTTGTGATTATCCTTTACATAGTCAGAGAGACAGTTAATAAGCCAAGGCACTTCGTGGGAGTATGTATATCAGTACACCTGTCAGTATCGATTAAGCAAGGTAAATAAAGTGTGCATAGACCAAACGGTCAACACAAAGGCGGAATTACCAAAAAATGAAGAAACGTTCATACACAATTGGTTATTATTAACCCCTTCGAAACAGTTCGATGCTCATCGTTCACTTCACTTAATGACAAATCGGAATTGATCATTTCAGTGTTCTTTATTGTTGCCAGGAGGTGTCCCGAAATTGGCAACCGTTGATCCGGTGTTCACTTGCTAGTCCACGTATTTAACTGTGAACATCTGCTGACGCAAATGCTGAGTCGTTCAACTAGTGTAGACATACTTGTAACTGCAAATGAACTGCTAATTAACGTTTGAGTCAGAACGGTCGGGTAAAATAAACGTCAACCTTCTAAACCGCACATTTCAGGCTGAAGGCAATAGCCTGTATCCTACTGAAAGATGAATGGGGCTTATGACGCACCATCATATTCAAACAATTTCTGTGAAAGAGCGGCATTAGAAAAAATCAGCTTCTCAAGCAATACATACCTCACACATTTACTGCCCACGCACAATTCCTTTAGTTTCGGCTTTTGAGGGGTTTGTTTTTTAAAACCATGAAAGCACGATGCTTAGAAAAATCGACCAATTCAGGTGGCTTGTATTAACCGGATCGCCGCCATAATTTATCTTGGAAATAATCTTAACCTGTTAGTCTGTTTCTAAATAAAGTTTCACATGTGACTTAAAATTAGTAAAGAATTCTCAAATTTCCGAAAGTAACAAAAATATTTCGTACTGGTGAAAGCCAAAATATTATCGATATGCCATGCATAACACTCAGTTGGTTCAGGGTTATCAGAAAGCCCTCTCTCAAACGTTTCGAGAATAATCTCAGAAAGTTCACGGTCGGGATGAGTGGTGATTCATAAGTTGTCAATCCGTCTACAACAGATGGTCGTAAGTTCGTACCGGATAGTTTTTGCCCATAGACATGAAGTATCGCAGATAATTAACGCAATAAAATAAAAGCGTTTCATGTATATATATAATTATCGTTTAAGCAATGTATACTTGGACGAGACCTAGTGAGGAATCTTGGGTCAAGGCTGAGTTTCAACCAGCGACGGGAACATGATGCACAGAGAAACTTTTTATCACGATTTTAATTATGATGTGAATAAGTTCGCTATATGCCCATTTATTTTCACAGTGTTGCATACATTGCAAGCAGCGAAACGAAGAGTGCCATGTTGTTTCAGACTATCTGATTTACTATGTTATTTTAACATACCAGTACTATCATATGACAGGCTAGAATACAGCACTTCTCGGAAGTACTAAGTTGCGTTTCGCCTGGTTCTATCCTGATGTACAATAACTTGTCCAGAAGTAGAACCATTTAAAATCGAAAAATCAACGGTGTTCAGACAACAGTCAACGTGCAGTTGGATGATAACGTGTCTGTGTCAGGTAACAGAAATCAAACGGATTTAAAGTAGTTCTATATGTACGAGGTGGGACAATGTTCATCCATAATGTCGAATTCATCAGTGCTTCCACAATGGGATAAAAGTTCATGGTTTACTAGGTTCTGTCTCTTAAGTTCCTCACAAATTGATGAAAGCAGGTACACATGCGAGCACACAACATACAGTCTCATAAAGTATGATTGATAAGAAACACCAGTAAACAAAGAAATTGGAGAATAAATGTAGCATTAAGATAAAAGATGAGCACTTTATCAACTGTCTAATTACCATAGATATATGGATAGCCTGTGATCAACAATGTAGAGGATGAATTTCATGAGGAAAAATTTGTGTTTTACATGCGGAATTAGTTTGACAAAAAATAGTTATTATGTTCCGTAGTTGATTTGATATGTGGTGGCTAATGCACATTCTAGATTTCTTTTAAACTCACAAAGAGGTTCGCCGCAGTATATATCTTGAGTAATTCGTTTTCGATTTGTTTTCTATGTTTTAACAGCCAATAGTTATTTTGACTAGAATTGAATTCCACCTAAATGCCGCGTCCTTTCACCGTCTGTCATACTAACGGTAGAGATCAACTGGGACTTTCTCATTTGTGAATATATATATTGTCTTCAGTTTATTTTCGATCTACGGTTGCAAACCTGCTCATGGACCGAGAAAGTGGCACCTAAAAACAAAACGTTTGTAGGTGATATCTGAGAAAAATCAAACCTGATGCTTCATTTGTACATTTATTTAGAGTAAATTCCCTGACTCATTAGGTCCACTGATCGTGCTTCTCCCAGATGATGTAACTGAATATGCTTACGTGTATGAAACAAGCTCAAATACCGCTTTAGTGACATTTTTCCTGTTGTAAAAAATCATAAGACTTCGTTTTCATTATTTTTCTCTAAAAACGTTCACTTAATTCCGGATCCTGTAGAATCCAAAAATGCTTGCATTAGATGATTTCTAAGTGATCGTACTGAGTCGATTTTTGCGGACGCTAGACATATACCTATTAATCATATGAGATGACATCCGTTACTTTTGCGTACGACCCATCGAGTTGTCGCAACGGATCTGCTGAGAACAGAGAGAAAGGGATGCTTTGATAATGGCTTTTGATATACTGTTAGAAAAAAAGTTATAGTCAGGGAGGGATAAACTGAGCTTCAGGCGCAAGATATTGAACTTTCTTAAGTGTCAACATAGGGCACATTTGATACTCTTATGTGCATTTGTTTTATAGGAAGCTGAATTGTGTGTTGCAATAACAGCCGTTTTATATCACATGCGGCAGATGCAACCGCTGCGGTTTCATTATTCATTAATTAACGGTAGAAAAAGACCACATCTGGTGTTTTGTAACAAATGTATATTATTCTATCTACTGGCAAAATGGATTTAATGTTGGTATTCAAAGCGAGTAGGAATTATACGGAAACTGGAAAGCGATACCTGTTGATGGATTCTGATGAATGAATTATTCTCGATTGTTGGAAAAAAACCGACTGCAGTTGATTCTTGACACAAACGACAAAAAAAGTATAAAGTTAAAAAAAATCTCACTTACAATTTCCAAGCAAATTCAAGAGAAGAGCACATTGTTTCTGTTGTCCCTCATGAAGATCTTTATGGCAATGTCAGTGATGAATAGTTGTCATACCATATTTCACATACCGAAAATTCACAACTTAGTAAGTGGGTGCACTAACGATGGCTTGGTAAAAAATTGATCGAGAACACAAAAGCCGCATACTGGTATAGGAACCAGCAAGCGACATGACTCAAGTGACAGTTCATATTGAAACCCTATTCCACAAATAAACAGAATCTTGTTGAACACACGCAAAACGCAGTGATGTGCCACGTGTGTAATTAATGTGAAGTGGTCTGATATATTCGTAGGTTTGAGCTCTAATCTGGCACGCACACAACCAGGTGGACTGGAGCTTTGAAACGAAGTATGCGCTCAAGTAATTTTGTTGACCAAATCCAAATGTAAAACTCACGCTAACCTTCTATAAAAATTATTGCATGCACAACCTGCAAAGCGAAGGTTACACAACGTAAATAGCATCGAAATGTTTCACCTATTCTTTGACAAAAAGTATGCGAAACTGTTGTATATCCGGCTGTCTTACCTGTTGTGTGTAATGCATAAGCTGATCGTTTATATAGAAAACAAAATTAATGGCGCCTCCATTTGAGATTCATTCAACGAAGATCACATTCATCAGCTCACAACTACTTTCAACCTAGTACAGTGTCATCCGGGACAGAATACGTAAGTTTCAATTTCTTTACATTGCTCTTTTGAGCTCAAAGAAACGATTCAACAAAGCAAACCGTCGAAATTGATCCGTTCTCCAAAATGTTTTAATCGGATATATTTTCAACTGCATCGACCCTGTTCAACCGTCCACGTCGTGTGGATCACGGATAAATATATCCGTTATATTTCTGTGTAAATCTGGAGATGTTGGCGTATCGAGGACCTAAATTTACTTCAACCTCTTGAGTTTCAAGCATAATTCATCCTATTCTAATCAACGTTCTTGTTTTAATAGCCGACCACAATAAATAATCTGTGGATTACGGTTTGTCTATCTCTAACTATACCTCGTCCAACGACACATAACCCACTGTGCTGAGATAACGAGTGGTAATGCAAGGCAGGAGTATGAAATGGGCAGCGAACCTCAGCGGTGTGGGAGTCATAGGCAAACATATGAACAAACATGTGTAACGGAATTTTGCCGAAAAATACTGCGTCCAATTCGCAAATGTAGTTTAACCTGAGTCAGCGCTTGATTGGTTCTACATGCTACAATAAAATTGGCCTTACTCCTCGAGTGATGTGTTTTTAACGGTTTTATAGATATGAAAAAGAATCCCGACAAAATGAAGTGTTATCGATCTATTAATGCTCCAGAACTATCATTCCATCTCCTAAACTCGAAACATCAAGTTAAAAACAAACTTTTCAATAAGTGGTTCAGTGTAGAATATGGGAGATGAAGGTCTGCACAGAAGTCAGTACTATCAACGGTGAATACGCCGTACTCAAAACTAAATGGTTCTGGCATTTGGCCGCTGACTAAATTCGAATTTAAAAGTGCGTCGAAATTTTATATATATATATATATCGAGGACATCTAGGCTTCGCTTCATTCGTACCTGAGCTATCAGCCCAGTAGTAAACTGTTAAATTTACTTCAGCAAAATTATTCTGTTTTAACTGAAAGTAAATTAAATCACTCCAAACAAACGCATGCATATTGAATTGACGTTTGTTCCGAAATAAGCTACAACATTTTCCGCCAATTTGACGACATGGAGTTTTACTTTGAATAGTTGAGGAACTCTGCAAATGATCATTTGTTTTATAGTGCACTCATGTATTAAGTTGAATTAATTAAGTTTACCACTTGTCAGGGAGAAAAACGTCATTTTTGATATTGTTGAACTTGTTTTAATCAATGGACTAATCAACTCTCAAGGTTACTTTAGAGGTATCATATAAAATTGCCATTAGGTAATCGTGTGATTCAACGAAACATACGAGCTAGAAATCTAAGTGGTTGTTTGCAGTTAAACTATATTCTCAACTAGGGCAACAGTTCTTCTATTTTGATTCTCTCATCATCGGGGTAAGTTTAAATTTCAAGAATGCACTGTTGTACGATTTAAAATATGTAGCAATGAGCACCATAAACCTACTTCAGGTTAATTGCAACAGCTAACATAATTCGTTCTACATCTACTTTGAAAAATCTCCAACTAAAGGTTTGCATATAAAATCTTAATAATCGAATAGTTTTATTTTTGAAATTTTCGGTTACTTTGTACCAGTGTCAGCTTTCCCCATT
Source organism: Paragonimus skrjabini miyazakii (assembly GCA_014338405.1). Taxonomy (NCBI): domain Eukaryota; kingdom Metazoa; phylum Platyhelminthes; class Trematoda; order Plagiorchiida; family Troglotrematidae; genus Paragonimus; species Paragonimus skrjabini miyazakii. Next base: position 267,969 of record JTDE01000030.1, read on the forward strand.
GTTTCATCTCATTTATATATCAGGAAGACTGTTGTTTGCGCATATATCACTTCAAAAACATTATTTTGCTAAATGTAGTTGTAACAAATTATTAGTGTTTTGAAACACTTCCTGTCAGTCACATTTTCGGGTATATGATTCCGATCGTTACATGAGATGCCTCACTAGATGCTGCTGTTGCTGTTAAGCGGCTCAGTCATCAGGTTATGCTGGATTCCGTATGAATACAATTTTCTACTCAGAACACAAATGATTGACAGATCAATCGTCTGATTTTTTCACTACAATCAGCCAAATGTCTCTTGTTTAAGATGTGTTTTTTCATTCAACTTTTCCATATATTTGTTGTAAACGTTTTGTATTTTAAATTATATTCCAACCGATGTGTAGTTCTATTATCCCAGGTAAGCATACAACTTTAGGGATATCAGCCAGAAAAGAACATACTTCTGTTTTATCGGTCGTTTATGGACTATAAGGTCAGCATCACAAGAACTTAGACCTGCGAGTGTTGATGTTTGGAACATACGTCGGGGAAATCGAAGTGGTGTATGACTCATTATATCATATTAGATCACAAGAATATAATATGTTTGAAGGCAAATAGCTGATTTAATGCACGATGTGTCTGTCGGTTCCGAGTTTTGTAGAATGTTTTACAGGAATTATTTTCTGAATGAAGGCAATCAAATAATACATGACGCAGCATCTATGAATGCTGCCACCCGATAATTATAAGGGAACGCTAAAATCTATTTTATAGCAAACTGCACATAGCATCGGCGATGTTTATCAGTCAGATCTTGATAGATTGGCATCATTATTTATCCGACCCCCATAACTACTCATTTCTATTCACAACAAACACCATGGGTACTTCACCAATTTTATTGTAGCACTGTGACATAAATAGACCACAGTTTCCTCTAATTTTTCTGTCCAACAATTGATCTTACTCTTGGATGTTCAACTTTTCAAATAACAAGACTAGGGCCCGAGATCAGTGTTGTAGTTCATTGTTTGTGATAGTGTTGGTTCGACCTCCTTTTTAGATCCTGGCACGTACACCTGCTGATGTTATCTTTGTCCTTGATCGAGTGAAGTTTTTTCTTCTCACCGTCTTGATGAAGCGTATTGTCCGTAGACATTCTAAGGCAGAGTCGTATATACACAAGTGATCTTCATTATTATTCTGTCCGGTAAAAGCGTACCATCGTACGAATATAGAAGTGTGATCAGTGCCATGTAAGACTATCTCTATTACTGAGCTGATTTCAAACTCATATTCAGTGGCAAAACTCTGGCTATGTATTTTAGAATTTAAACTCTACGAACTAGGACAATAAGGTCCTACAAGAGTGAAAGAAATTAGATCGATGTCACTGTTTATTTTCACTGAAATAATACATTAGTTTCACACAGGCCTGAGCCTAAGTTTCTCTAAATGTTGGAGAAAAGATGGAAGAAAAGAACAAATAAATGTAAACTTGATAATTATTCACAAACACTTTCAGGGTTTGCATGGATTGTAAGTAGCAGCTGTATTTCAAATTTCATTCTTCTAGTAAATACATGGAACCACAACGTGGTCGCCTAACTTCGTTGACAAGCTCAGTCTTTTGGACCCGGTATTGTTCTAGAATGTCATGTAGTGCTTTCGGGCATATATACAAACATATTGTGTTGTTGACCGGTATAAGCCCCTGTTGTTCGGATGTGAGTATCAATTGATTTAGCGCATGGTTGATTATTTTATTCCGCCTTGCTCGCAATGTTGCAGAAATCATTCTATCCCACCTTTTGTTTGTCTGCTAGTACGATTGCAAATCATCATACTGATTATGCAATATGCTTATACAATTGGATCACTGGTGTACTGACGACCCATTCGGAGAAAACCTAAACTGAATATATTGTCAAACATTATGACAGGCTGTCTTCATTGAAACTAAGATTTTATTCGGTAATTAGCATCTTTTGATTTCATTGTAGAAATTTTGAAACCAAAATGCGGTATTTCGAACAATATAATTGCAACTTGAAACCGGTGAATAGTTATCATTTTTGCACTATTACGAAACGAAAACCACTGCTTCATATGTTAATCTATCCTTAAATTTCAATGAGAACTGGATATAAATTGTTGACTCTGCTTCATTTGCATCACCATAATATAGATTGGGACTTATACGCGAGGTGTTTTTTATAATTAGGATCACCATAAGTTGCAAGGAAATTTCCAGACTATTAGTTTCAAAAGCGTAGGTACAGTTAATGATTTCGTTGAACCACTTGATGGTATCAAGTTTTCTAACTATTTTGGAGAGGTTTACGTAAGTTCGCAGACATCTACAAGGCAGATCACTCCTCGTATGCCCCTGACTTCTCGTTGATCATCGGCCAACAAGACAGCATGTAGAAATAAGGAGAACTGGTAAATTATAATCAGGGGAGAAGAGAATCACGGAACAAACCATAGCAGCATTTTAGCAGAGAATTACATTCAGTAGCTTGTGAGAATGTATTAGTAAGATAGCCGAAAAATCTATGACGCAAATCGTCCTTTGTGTACCCGCTGTTCAGCATGTGTTACAATCGAATCTGCTGGACCGCGACTACCGAGTTTAGTAATGCACTGAAATATAACCTGATAATAACGATACACTTCTGTCTACGGAATAATCTATCGCTTGCATATTCTAATGTTTATAGATTGACAAGTAAATCGGTAAGCAAACCCAGATAAGAATAATCGCATATATGTGACGTTTCTCTCGCAGACTTCGTACAACTCACATGATTGAGGTTACGTAACTAAGGCTCGTGACTCGAACCAGAAGGAAACTTTTGACCGACGTCTCCTGCTTCAGTGATATGTTACCATACCAATCTCATCGAACCCAAATAAATGTTGTATTTAACCCGATGATGAAACATCGAAACGAGCTTGCTTACTATGCGTTTCTTCTAATGACTACGTTGGACATATTCAAAGTATTCAGACAATTCAAGCGTCCAACCATACCTAGCGATAGGTGTTTTGATATAGGAATGGGTGTGTGGAACTCTGGGGGTTGCGCACACATTTGGGCTGCACGTGGACCTGCTATTAGCTTCACTGGGCTGAAAATTGCCTGAATACTTACATTTGAAATCTTTGAACGAGTGTCACCAAACTGTTATATTTACGGTAATGATTTATTGTTCGCAGTTGCACGTGAATTAGGAACTTGCTCACAGTACAGACTGCCTTGAAGTGGATGACTCAGCACGTTGTCCCTAAAGGGTGTTGTATCATTTGTAGGGCTTCAGCTTTGACAGCGTTATTTGAAAACAATTGCGGAATGCATATGACCATGGTCTATAGACTTTTCTTAAATATAAAGGGAATTACTGTGATATCACTGAGATACCAAACGGAATAGTTTCAATAGTGAATGAATATAACGTCGTATATGCTCAAGCACGACTGATGAGAGGTTAGTGTAAGATTTTCACAGCAGTATGACACTTAACAACCAGCTAGATTTTACAGTCAGCACTCGGCGGTATTAACCACTAGACAGTATGCACTCACTGAGTGTTAAGTAGCGTGAACTACGAGGTATCCAAAACGGATCCTTAAAAACGCCGTTGTTTTCAAGAAGTCAACTGGGGTAAATATCCACCTACTTCGAGGCTGAATGTTCATTTACAATGACAATTCATTAGTCTTTTTTATAGAGCTTGTTGAAGTTATCGTTATAGGGCTGCTGCGGTAAAATGGAATGACTAACTGTGTTGCAAGCTTTGAAATTATCAAACCAACTTACAACAGTAAACAGCAGCAACTTGGATTCAGAGTTCACGTGCAATCCATCGATCTTGGTACACTGTTGTGCCAAAGTCACAGCAGTTTGTTAGTAAGCCATCTAAAGATTTCTTCAGTATTGTCCAAACCATATTGAACAGATCTACTTGACTTTATTCAGCTTACCTTTCTTCGTGTGCGCCCCAAAGAAATGGATGCTGGTTCAAAGTAGGCTGCAAGTTTATTCGAAGTTGATCCACCTTTCATTTTCCGTGCATCTCCCCAATGCACTGTTCAAAGTAACACACTTACTGTACCTTACAATGCTGTCAATTTTCGCGTATTCTTAACACGTTATAGGCACCTTTCATTCTACTTCTTTTCTCAACCTGTGTCCGTAAGGCTTCTGTGTAATTCTTCATAATCCGTATCGTAACTCACGCAGCCTATCTATTGGATAGTGCCTAGACTGACTGACAATGACTATATTATGACCAGTCTGATTGTATCCACTGATTCATTTATTTTCTTGCCTTAATTTGACAAACCTTTTAAAGCCTAACCAGTAGGGGAAATGTTTCACTTGTTCACTTCGTTGTATATTCGCATGGTCAGTTATTATTTGCCAGACTTTTGTGATTACTGACACATTGGTATGAGGTTCATTCTGATTTTGGTAATGCGCTGAAGTTAACGCATATTATCTGTTTTTGAAGTGTTATTAATAGCACACATACGTCCCACCCTGACCATGTGACGTAACATCCAGTTAACGTCCGGCCTGAGTCTAACCAATTAGTGTATGCGTAGCCTAATATTAGCCTTCATTGTCACTCGTGAACAGTCACTTCTAGTTTTCTGCGCCTTGTCTTGTGATGTCTTGATGAAACCTATGTAACTGTATTGACTTGAGAAATAATTATTGAAAACAATTGTTCGTCACATCGTTATTTTTAATAACCGGGTTATTCACCCCCAATAGCTGTAATGTTTTGGTCATTTTGGCTGTGAAATTACCTGAGACTCAATTGTTCAAAAGATTTTCGTTCGCCGTTAATGTAAACTATTTTTGAATTGTTTTATGGGAAGTCAGTCGATAAGGAACGATTCTAACACATCGTCGACGAGTGCACTTCTTTGATGATACCGTTTCTAACAACTGCCGGAAAAGTCGACTAAGGATGAGATGATTTGCTTGACAGCAACTTCCTCAGTTTGTTTTTAACGTGTGACAATGTAGCCTGAAGCAATTCGTTTGGCTTGTCCTTGATATGTTCGGAATTAACCCTCGATATGTAATTATGTACAACCTTATACTGCTTTTCAACAACAGTGACCTTCTCTACATTTAACTTTATATAGTTTAGGGTATATCCTAGTAGATGATCTTAATATCGATCACAATGTTAGTTTCAACCTTGGTATCAAAAATCTTTGGCAACCTTCGGCGTTTATGCAAGATCGAGTTGAAAATAAGTCCTCTTACACGGACGCCGTATTGCTCTCTTACTTTAATTAACCCTCAAGTACGAGTTCAGGCTGTTTTGGCTGTTATCGTTTTCATTCTTAACATATCAAAATATTACAAATTTGACAATGTTTACAGAAAACTAGATGAATAGCAGGTCAGTGGCAACCTAAAAAACGAACTGCTTTCGTTGCATAGTATTGGTCGAAAACCATAGAAATAAACCTTAATTGTAATCATCGAGCGTATAGACTACTACCCCCGGAGAGGAAAACGTCTATGAGCACTGAAATGATGGTGTTAACCTGATACATAGGTGGTTGTTTAAATGGAGGTGGAATTGATTTATCGTTGGCATTCGCGTCGATTTCAGTGAGTAGTTACCAGCTGGTCACTACTCTAGTCACGCTCTCGTGACGTTTATTTTCTAACCGCATACTTTCTTTTCATGGTGGTTTGATGCTAATTTTTAGCTTTCTATATCTGTGGTGTGTTCATCGTAACGCTGTCAAACACACTTTCGATAATCTCCTGCTGGTTAGCACTAATCGGTGTTCCCGAGTACATATGTGAGCGCGCCTATTTCGGTCACCTAAAGCAAGAAATAGAAATTGAATTCTTCAGTAACGTTCAGCCAGTATCTATTTTGAGTGACTGAAGGTGCAATTTTACCGCGCTGAAAAGTGCAATAATTGCTTCGAAATTATTCAACAAATTGATAAATAAAACAAAGTTTGTCATTACGTTGATCAATTCCATTAATTCGTCCGAAGGTTGCTAAAATCTAGTTTATTTTGTTTATCCTAAAGCCATTCTATCGAATTATTACGAAAACGTTCTTCCACAGCTTTGGCAATTTTGGAGAGGAGCACCTCGCTTTTATTAGTTACAAAAAATCCCAGAAGTGAACAGGCCGGAATACAATTTTCAGTAATTCACGAGTCACAAGAAACAAGGTATTTTGTGAGCGGGTGAGAGTTTTGTCTTATTGAATATGTAGTCTTTTAAGTCAAAATTTGTCAGACAAACACAAATTTACACATGACATATATAAGAGGAGTGAATCCAAGAATACTGAAGGTTGTGAACTAAATCTCAACTCCATATGTATCCCCAAAACAGGTCTGATTTATCTAAATTAACTTGTAACTAAATAGGGGTATTTCGGTTGATTTTGGTAAGGCCTAAGGTGAATCAACGTCTAGGTTCCTTTATAAGCATCCACATCGCTGACAACGACGCACTGATGTCACGTGGTAAACTGAACCAAGGAAGCTATTGATAAACATATTTACTTTAATTTACAATTTGGTTGTAACCTGGCTGTAAGAATTATCAACGCCGCTTGAGGAGTTCACGAAAATGTAATGATCTACATAGTGGACTACGAAGCGCTTTGGGAAATGCAGTTCCAATCACTTAAATAAATGGCATTGGTTTGCAATAAGCAATTAATATGAACACCATATTTTGGACGCTTAGAATTCGAAATGGACCAGAAGAATTTTGGATTTTCACAGATGGCTAATTGAAAAACACGAAAAGCGCGTTCAAGCATGATAATGGAAGGGGAAGCTTATGTAAATGAAAGTCAAAACTGTCGGTCCAAACCCGTATTCCCATTCCGTTGGATTGGACATTGAATTGGCCCGTCAACCAGATTACTTGCGAAATCGAGAGACGAACAAACCGAACAAGGTTCCAAAACAAGTAAACTCACAGAACGATGTTATTAAAAGACTAATTAAAATGTTTACAATAAATATTGGGTGAACAGCACGGTATGCATCATTAGAATGAAAATTGAACGGTGCCAAAACCAAATGAGCAACAACAGAAAGGAAAGAAAAGTCAGATTAATTTTAGATTGCGATACTGAAAGGAGTTAAATAGTTTGGCGCTGCCTGTATTGTTTAGAATCACGGTGACCACTATCATATGATGCTTCACGTCACAGGTAAGCAGAGGTAGTAGGCGCCATGGAATAAGTATATTTGTATTGCTATTACCATTTATGCGTAGGTATTGAACTCCGTTATTCCGAGGCAGCCTATATGGGGGTAGGCGCATAAGCAACTACAGTGATTGAATAATTCACGTCAAACAATATTGATTAAAACTCGATCCTCCGAATTAGGAAAGTAGGACAGTAGTTATTTTCTACGCGTAATCGCCAATTTAGGTTATCTGAAACCAAAACTGTTTTCGAACGGTGATGTTTCTACTCACAATAGTCATTTAAGTACCTTCCGTCACGTCTATTTTCACACCTTTTATTACATCTATGAGAAATACAACTTATAAACCCAGTTGTCAAAAGTAGACTTCCGTTTGGCAAAACAGTTGTATCATGATGGTTTTACCAAACTATCTATAAGATGTGAATTGTGTCAATGACTTAAGTCAAAATTCGCTACATAAAAACGCAGTTTGACGTTTGGTAATATACAGGTCCGTGGGTTAGACGATTCCTTCGCACCAACTTCACTGGTCGTTGATGTACATTCCCGTAGAAGAAATTGACAGAGTTGGTTCTGTCTCACGGATAACATAAACGCAGCATATGCCTTATAGGCTGGTGGGCAGAATCAGTGATCTAGATTAGGTAACATCGGCTAGTCGACAAGGCTCTGGAATGAAAAACGCTTTGGTCTCACCCCCGATCTGTTACAGTTTAGTTTAAACGCCCTTACCCGTTGGTGTCAATCGATGTGTATGGTAAACTGTTCTGAAGAAATAATTTGAAACTCTATTACCCCTAAGAACAAAAATTGGCGATGTGATCCATAACGCACAAACCATCACTTTCAGTTCAACAGAAAGCCGCCCAAGCGTGAACTGATTTATCATCAGTTGGAATTGTAAGGATGTCTCTATTGTTATCCTTGTACCGCTACACATGTAGTCTTCTACATGTATTTCTGTGTTAAAATCATGGCCTATCACTTTGCTTTTACATTACGATCAGTCATTAGCTTTTGATAACTGATTGTTAGCATGCTGAGTTTGGTGAAAATGTTCTGATTGAAACGAAATGCCTACTGAATGAATTAGCAGTATTAGGCATATCGGTACGATACCAACACCTGGTAGTTTCGTTCGTTCTGGTTAATTTAATCTCAAACTGAAGCACACAAACTTGTAATAGGCTGCGCTATTTCGCTGTGATCCAAGCCAGCTAACTAATGCTGGCTATCCTCTTTCACGGTGGATCATTAGACATTCTTCTTATTAGGTTTGATTGGCAATCAATTACAAATCACTGGGATTATTGGTCTTAGTTGTAAACTACATTCTGATATATGTAGAAACTGCAGTTAAAGTTAGCACACAAAGTTTCTGTCGGAAACATATCTAACAAACAGTTGTCCACACTTACCAAACATGTTTGAAAATGTTTGGGTACAGGTTGAGCAACCCTGGCTCTTCGAGTACAACTGAAATATGCAGACCGTATGCGCTTTACGGACCTAAAATTGAACCCAGTCACTAACCCGATAATGTCATTTCTGTTTCGTTTTCTATCAACACGAATATTCTTGGATGATTCAATATTTGATATTGGACGTTGCTTGGATTCGGGCAACAAAGAACAGGTAAAGCCATTAGGTTCTACAGAAGGTGAAGCAACTTTTTCCCGTAACAAATTTGAACACAGAAGTCAGAAACAGCTTTTTGCACAATCTATCTCTCGAGCACATTTTGGTACATCCCATCAGGCATATACTGCAGTCTGTGGGTTTACATAGCAAAGGTCTATGAACATTGTGAAGTTGAACGATAAAATCAACAATCACACAAATACCCTCAAACTCACACACATCAAAAAACATCAGTTACCAGAGCAATCTGGTACTGACATACAAGTCTTTCTGCACACAGAAGAGTGGATTCCATTTGCTGATTGCTACCGCCTCCGCATACCGATGAAGCCTTCGACTTTTCGTTGCGTAACGTATCTGAAACGTTTTCTGCAGGTTCAGTTGGGGTCGATATGTCAACAGGTGTCGAACGATCAATGACGCCCACAGAAATTATTCCATCCATTCGCCCGGTCAGTCGTTCATTACTCCTTGAGCCTAGTCAGTTACTTATCGTCACATTTTGCATAACAGATGGCCCAGCCTTTGAGCAAATATTAAACAATCATTTTGGTAGCTAATGGAAAGACTTTACAACCTAAGATAAACTTGTCCGATGACATTACCCATACTGTGAAATGTCGAGGTTTACCAACCGGTGTGGGAGAGTAGTCTCTTACCCTGGAACATCAGACACTCAAGCCTGTGTGTTGGTTCGTAGCAGGCTGTATCTGAAGAGTAGTTTTTACGTAAGGTAGTGACTTCCAAAGTTGAACAACGCATGTAATACACCTAATATGATAGTCACAGTTTATGTGCTGCTTGTGGATGATTTATGTTAAACGTGGCTTGCCGAATTGCTTCACGGATTGCGAGCCAATGCATGCTGGTTGCATAGGGCGTTGTGGAAAACAAAAAATTAAGATAAGCGACATTTTTAGACAGTTATTTATGACCAAAAATGCCCTCTGGTGTAATCCAAAACAGTGAGGACGTTTCGTTCTGTGTTGTTATCATAAGAATGGTACCAGACCTAGGTTAATGAACTCGTCAAGCGGGCCGATGAACTTTTCAGACGTATGGGTCCATTTACTCACGTTAGTGTACGCCTAGCTGGTGATATGTTATTGGTGAAGATTAAACCTATATTATGGTAGCTCTTTTCATTCAGTGTTACCATGATTGTTAATGTCACCGTGTCAAGTAGAGAAGGTATGTTGTGATTTCTGACCTATACTCTGTGTACCTGTAAGAATGCGCCTGGCCTCAGTACCGTATACACTTAAAGACAGAAAATTTGGTTCATTCTTTCATTGAAAATAAATGCTATTTTGTTCAGAGAAGGCTTTTATTGTTCTGCCACTCTGCAATCGTCACCACACTCCTCATTACGTGTAAGTTACAGTCGGCGTTCTTTAAATTAACTAAATATAGAGAACACTGACTTTTTACATGAATCAGTTACAAACCTGTTAAACCGTAGAAAATTAATACAGACTGAACAAACCCTTTGCGCACAATGGGTAGACGTATAGATCCATAATTGCTAACTAGACTTTAAAAGTGTCACTGCAGGCAAACAGCTTTATGGAAACAGATTGAAAGTTCCGACAACAGAATAAGGTCGCGGTTAACTTTCTCAGTATAACATGGTTCTCATAGTGATAGAAAAACGTTTCATTTTCTGAAGTAACTTCTACACGCAAGCTCAACTTTGGACGAACTTAGCATAAGCCAAACCCGTCAACAAAGGTCTACGCAATACTCGAGGTCTCTTACCCAAGAACACTGGAGTTGGACAGCATAGAGGTGGTTGTTTGTTTGTTCTATGTGCAAACAGCGTCAAAGTTATGACCTGCGCAAAATAAATGGAGTTGAAACGTTCTACAAGAAGTCGAGTGCGAGGGCTTATCCCAAAAGAGACTAGTCAGCATACTGAAGTTGCCTAACATTGTAACACATAATATCAGCTCTTTCACATCGGGTGCATTTGTTAGCAGGTTGCCGTTTACAAATACCACAACAGCGGACGAGTAGCACATCTTTGAGAACCAACTGGTATCGCAGCACCTGAAAAGGTAAAGTAAAACAGTTCTTACTTGATAGTGCTATCATCGGCAATTTTCAATTAAACCATAAACTATAAAATGTTGTAAATAAAAACAGAGGAAATTTGTAAATTTAGAGTTAGTTTTCAAGTTTCGTCACATAGTTCGTGTACTGTGAGAATGCAGAGTGGAAGTCCACGTTTGTGGTCATGTTACTAAAGTGAGTAGTTCTCTTTAAGACCAGTAGATCCCGTAAGACTAGAACCAGCCACTTCTGTCGTCATTATGCCAATACTCCGGTACATATTCTCATCAGCGGTGGTGGAGTTCATTAACTGCAATAGTTTGTTTGTTATTGCTGGCGCTCTGTTTTTGCGTCCAGTTTGCGGTCGTGCAGATGAAGAGAGAAGAAAACAACACGGCATGCATCATTCATTATAATTCAGCGCGCGAATTATCCTTCACGGCTTTATTTACGAAAGAAGTTATTTGGAGCTTGTCGTGAGTTCACACCGGAAAGTAAGGTGGCAGATTATGTCGTACTGTAAGATGGCGGTCATTTTTAGATTCTTCTGGATTTTCAGAAACTACCTATATGGTACATAATATGAGAAGTTCGTCAAAAAACCAGTGGGGTCGTATCTGTCGCCTGTGTAGCTGTTCCATTTTTCTACAGTGACCAATCTGAATCAGTTTTGAATTTTTAACAGTCAAATCGCGTGCATATAACGTGTGTTGTAATGCTGCTTTAAGATATGTGGGAGACCATTCGCTTTATGCATTCTATTAGGATATTCATTGACAATTATCGCGATTCATCGCATGGACTGTCTGCAAATTGAATTTTTGAGGACGTGTTTCCTATAATAGCTAAGGTGATTAGATCGGAACGGACAAAACACAAAGTTGATACTGGAGTTTTTAGGAAGTAGGACGCTTGATAGTTCTGAGTGTATGAATACGATTTCTCAAAACAACCACTTAAAATGCTTCGCTCACCGACCAAGATCATTTTCGTTATCAACATTAGATAAACCATTGTGCTCACACATCCTTCAGTCACAGTCAACCCTGCTACGCTAGCTTGTACAATCATGACAGCAGTGATGGAATCCCAGCTTATTCAGTTGCTATAAACACATTTTGTATCTCTCACCTTCAGTTTCAGCTTATCGACCAGGTGTGTCTTACAAAAGTTCGACAATGTCCGACGACCGGAAATATCTGTGAGTTCAACGCTTTTTACCAGGAGTTATTTACCAATTTATTCATTTCCTCTGTTCTCACACGAAGAAGCTAACTGACTTGAAACCAAGCAAGTTAATTAACTGTTGATTGTTCATTCAAAAAGCTTGCTGAGTTTTTTATTCCATCAGAGGGTTATTACGGCTGACCAGTTTTGTGTGGTTTGATGCTGAACATGCATACAATTGTGTGAAATCAAACCACAATCAGACAACGGCAAGTCGATGCACACAATATGCACTTCGTACAGCTAATGGATTTGGTTGGTTTTCACGGTTGCCTTCCTAGACAGCAAGTTAACATGACCTGGACGCATATTCGTACAAAATTGATAATCTTTGAATTGAATTCGGATTATAAAAATCTAACGATTGTTGCCCCCATGTTCCTTTTTATAAGGTCCCTCAAGGTTCCTGTATAATGTATTTTAAGACCGCTGCATAATCGGTCTCAGATTCTGCTCTCCTAGACTCCTGAGTACATGACAACACAGAATTGCAATATTTCCAGATTACATCTACATACTGATGTGGTGAGAAGTCATAATTTATTGGGTAGCGTCTCATCGAATGCATCATTCAACACTTCAAACAACTGTACTGTAAGTCGTATGCGTGGTACACCAGTCGCAGCTAATCTATGGATTATTTAAAGTGCTTCATATACCACTTTCTAACATTGTCATGAAATCCTTACTCATCAATCTTTCTGCACTACTATAAAATAGGACCCGTATTTTATTCACGGCCATAACAGTTGTATAAGAAACGTGTCCACAAAATACAAGGGATAGTTAGTTACGGCACTTCTGTTTGTTAGGAGGTTATCTGCTCATTTCAATCAATACAATCGATAGATACGGCTCAGTCTGATGACGTCTTACATCCAGGATATACACACGTCGAGACATGGTGATCCACAACTTCCTGGGAAAAGTGTCAGACTCTGTTAAACAGGTCAGGTCACAGTACCATCAGACAGGCAGCAAGACCTACTTGAACGTGTTCGTAAACACAAAACAAAAGGCTCCGCTCGCGTGCAACTTAGCAATATTCGCGGTTTGGCGTTCAATGCTCGTTTGAATAAGGCTCACACCACTGAGATTATAACATCCTTCTGACCGATCGGGTTACAAAAGAAGCAAGTTATAACTCAAGAAGTATCGGTTTTCCTATCTTCTATCATCATCGTCCTCAACATCAAGCGTATATCAATCGTATTTCCTGAAAATACAGAAAACACTACTAGAAGACTGGCCGGATTGTAATGAAGTGGACTTTTGAATATGAAGAATTTGGTAGGAGAACAAAAAACGTTGCCATATGTTAATGCTACAATCCTTGTTGCTCTAGCACAGTCAAACTGAATCACTGGTGAATATTGTAGACCACGTGCCGCCTTGTGTATTACAATCCGACAGAAGCCGCAGCCCTATAGATGCTCGTTTCTTTATGTGGTCGTAAATCCGTCGTCATGTCACCATGGTCTATGTGACTGACAATTCACCTTGCACTTATTACATCTATATCACACCGCTATGAAGTAAACTGACCGGGTTCCAAAAGGTTCCGCTGAACATACGAAGGGTCAGTGAATATCCGCAAAGGGTTACAGATGTTGGCAAGCACAATTTTGAAAGTCCACCGCATACACGTGTAAACCAATGACAATGACAACTAATGTTATGAGTGTGAGAGAAACTATGGTAATTATACTGCTTTCCAGTAGAACACGAAATGCTTCTAATGGTAAATCGGTACATAAACTTACAGCCCACAAAAATGTATCGCAATAGTCACAAACAAGAAGTTCGGCAGAGTCAACAGATCGTGTAGCACAACAGTATTACTTAGATGAAACTCATGTTTACTGAATTCAACCGCCGGAATTTGGTTATTTCTCTGATTAATTTAAAAAATGGCTAGGCCACATATATGCGTCTTTTAGTGACATAATCTTGGGAAGATGTATTTTCTGCAGCACAATCCTAACCGATGTGGGCTGATCTAATAAGGGAGTCAGTGAACTGAATGAGTGAGTGGACTGACTGTACCAGATGACGATTAAGTCACTGAGCTATATATATATATATATATATATATATATATATATATATATATATATATATGAATGGCGAAACCATTGTTTTTGCGCTTCTGTGTCACAAGTCAACAGATGAGTGTACCCATCAGTAAGGCCGCATATGGTTCAGTTAACAAATGTCTATTGGTGTCCCGTAATGAGTAATCTAAAACTGATAGAATTATGTGAGGCTTATTCAGTCTCTAATCAAAGATTCAGACTTCAGTGGTCGAACTAACGGCTTAACTGGACGGATGATGAATATGTGACACGTATCTACGTGCTACGGCAAAATCGTGAATTCAAGCAGAATAATGCGACACAGACTGGTTGCACACTTTTTCTCCGGTGACCTTCTCAAAATGTGTCGCACAATCTATGTATGCATGAAGGTTGTTCAAACAAGCGGTAATTTTAAGTAGAATACTATACAACGTCAAGGTGAACCAGTGTTTTACAAGGGGGGACTGCCATATTTGAATACAATTGGCTACACCCTACTCTACAGGACGAGTATATGCCCGAATCATTTTAAAGCGGTTATCTATTAATAATTTACTGAGCTTATTCAAACCATTTTCGCTTGTGTATAATAATGTTTTTGGCGTTTAAACGAATGATGAAAGCGTTGAAAATTATATGGATAGCTAGGTAGTAACGATATTACCCGCCTTTGACTACAATTCCTGCCTAAATGCTGGCACGGCCTTATGTCTCTGATAATGTTTTCCATTTTTAATCAAAATGCTTCAATTTTTGTGCATTTCAACGGTTTTTGTTCCTCCGATAACATCTATCTTGTCTGCAAACCACAGTCATTTGCAGCACACTTGTGTCAATTATAACAATTAATATGTTCATGTACTGATTTCAAATTATTTTCTGGTTTTAAATCTCTATGATTCCAAGCAAGTAAACAGAATCTTCTTGTTTTCTCTTTTGCTCATTCGGCTTACACAGAATTGAGTCAACCGATGACTATTCAAACTTGGTGACAGAAAACTATAATAAAGGCACATATAATAATCTAACAGACCGGCTGCAGTACAACACTTATCCAGTATTGACGGATGGCAAGCTGGCACCAACCAACTCAGATGGGATGAATAAACCATATGGCAATTTGGGCAGTTTAATTTCCGTAGCGGAATCCGGTGCGAACAGCCAAGATGATGCGCAGGATGGAGAAGAAAGCACACAAGAACGAAAACAGAACAGTATTGTTACAATGTAAGCCTTTAAGTGGAGTGTTACATGACATAATTTATACTAGACACCAACGGCTGAGCAATTGATGAACTTGCGAACCTCATACGGGAAAAATGAGAGATCATTTGTGGATAGGCTGACAAGATAACATCTCACCCAAGTTATTCCAGCTGTTTATAAGATTACCAAAATATTGTTCTAAAATGACTAGCACGTCTGCTTTAATCCTCAGCTCAAGAGGAGCTGGTCTTTTTCACGATTACCTAGGTGGCTTAACACTCCTCCTATTGTACGACTAACTGAATGCAGCTGGTTTTCACAAACTGCTCCTGGATTGTTGGTGCTACATCTCAGAAATTTGTTTATTTACATACTTTAACCGTGAAACTGGGTTCCATTACTCATCACGAGGCTCATCCTGAACAGGTTTGGCTGTCAATTTAGTAGTTTGCAATTAAGGACTACAGTCACGAGGCCGTGGTAAATTAATTGGTTCTAGCAGATGTGTGAATTGCATATCGTGTGGATAAAAGTGTAACCATCGTACGGTCCACCAGAGAGACTACACAGAAATCTGCATATGTTGATAAATTCATATTGCTGAAGTTTCTGTGTATTTGTTCAACGACCCCTATGAAGAAGGCAGTGTTCACCTCGATCCAAGCTAACTGTTTTATTCCACGTGATTTTTTTACAGTTAAGCTGCTCAACAAATCATTGCGGCTCTAATCGTGTCATGAACGATGTGGTATCGATAGCATAATTGCCCAGTTTATATAGTCAGGTGGCAGTTTCACTATAAAAATCGATTGGTTCGTGTTCCAGATTATCATTTCTAAGGGTTGCCACATAAAGTCTGAGGAAGAGTAAAATTTCAAAAATAAAAAGGTTGGTAATTATTTACACCATAATACATCATAATACTATGTACGATTTTAAAAAAGCGCCACAAAAAATCTGTGGCTAGCTGGAAATACGTACGGATACTGAATGCGACGTTCGATACAATCAGGCGTTGCATTTGAATTGGGCCTTTCCCGGGGAACAAATCGGATTTAATGGAGATGCTTGTGCCAGTGTGTAAATGACTCTGTTTATGGTGATAGCCTGGCCAAAATTATGCAAGTTGTTCGAGGAGCATCTGGCATTAACAGTTCGTTATGTCGATGCTTTAATCGAGATTGGTGGGTGCACCACACTACCGCTGACGTGGTTTGAACTAACATAACCACTAGCGGAAAAAACAGTGCCATCTGAAGACAAACTTATTAAAATGTTGTGCTTCCAGTGAATAGGCTGACGATATTGTAACATTACTCACATTGTGACGACCACTCAGCAGCTTGTTGTTTCTGCTCAGGCGTTCCACAAATCCACCGCATTTGACGGAAAGGCGCGGGAAAGCTAGAGCGAATTACAAGATGTAGCGAACTAGTTAACGGGGAGTAGCTTGGAGCCAGAGACTCTACACATTCATGACAACTAGTAAAGCATTTTTATGCGGTAATCATGAAGGTCGGAGTTGCAAAAACTGTTTTCAGTATGCTCCATGAGGATTATTCAAAACAGCTACCTGAAACCTTGACTTTGTACGTAGTATTGACAGACTGCGGTTCAGTTTGGTATGAAGTGAACTATTTTATGTTTACATAGTGTGCTAACTATACGAGTTTGACTAAACACTGAGACTAGCCTCTGTGATGGACCTGCTTTGTTCCTTGTATATGTCCCTTGTATTCTACATCAGTTCAAAAGAAGGAACGTAAATTTTCCGGAACATGTATTAAATTTTGCCGTTTTTAAACCCTTTATCCTGGATTAAAGTTTATACGAGTCGTTACACCACCTGTGTTTGCGAGTAGATTTGGTGTTGTTAA
Source organism: Paragonimus skrjabini miyazakii (assembly GCA_014338405.1). Taxonomy (NCBI): domain Eukaryota; kingdom Metazoa; phylum Platyhelminthes; class Trematoda; order Plagiorchiida; family Troglotrematidae; genus Paragonimus; species Paragonimus skrjabini miyazakii. The sequence continues at coordinate 285,269 of JTDE01000030.1, forward strand.
ATGACTTATTTAAAGAGCTTTACCTCAATAAGTCATTCTATTTTAAATCACTAAAAGATAAATGAAATCGGCAGACATAAAACAAAACGCTGTAACATTACTCACATACATTGTAGTAACGAATTGCTAGACAGGAAAACACCATGGGTTTCCAATACAGACGGGAGTTTTAAGCCGATTATTCCAAATGCCATCTGAAACTGACTAGCTGGTTCTAGAAAGCTTCAGTACGTCAAACGTGTGACAACAACACCTTAAACCGGTGGTTAGCTCTATTCAAGAATGATTTGGCAGCCCGCCTTTATTCGTCCATAGATCACAGCAAGTAAATAGGAGGGTCCCAACGCTGTGGCTGTCTCAGTAGACATAAAAATGGAGTGAGTTCAGAGAAAAAAGCTCCAATTCGCGAAGGCTACAATAAAGCAATCTTGATTACTGATAACTAGCAAACAATTAATGTAAAGCTTCCTTCCCCAGTTACGAATTTGAATAGTGAAATCAGAAGACCGGTTTTGCAAGATGGTAGTACCATTTCGTATGTTCTCATCAGTTGCTACACATAACAGCGGTGAACATCAAAAAACATTTAAGCGAATTAAGTTCATATATCCAGTCAGTATATACATTCATCTGTCATTGGTCAAAACCATGGCAGACGGAGGTTCAAGGTTAACAGCTATTGCACACAGAGGGCTGGCTTGCTACGCATGACAAGCAGTGCCTCGAGTGACTTGAGGATGACGGGCTTGTGATGACGCATCAACACACGGAAAGCGTTTGTTGAGTGGACCACATGTCCGGTCTCCAGCAGGTGTTTGGCGATCGAAGAGGCCGGCTTGCGTTCTTTGTTGTTGTTGTGTCGGGTCACGCCATACATCAAGTCCTCGATATACTTTGGCACATGTTCCTTCATTCTAAGGTGCAAGGATCGATCAGTTCTGCCAATGTAAAGTCACCGCAGCTGCAGGTGAACTGTTGGATACACTGTGAAGTGGACAGCTCTGGTATCCGCGTCTTAATGTGAGGAAGTGTGAGTGACTTAGTGCGACTGAATAAACGCAGTGTGGCTGCATTGTACGTACGTTGGATGACCTGTGTCAGTCGTCGCGTTAGAAACGACATATCACTATCTCCTTTGTACGGTAACTGCATGTACACCGGTTTCTTTGAAACAGACGATTCTTGTGGGTTAACTATTTTCCGTTTGCTATGAAAGTCAATGAAACTCAGTGGATAGCCGTTGGAAACCAGGGTCTCACGAATAAATTTCAACTTTGTTTCAAGTGTATCACTTGTACATATAGTTCGCGCTCTGTGAAAGAGACTTCGAACCAGCGAGCGTTTATGTTGTATGGGTGAGAAACTGTTGAAGTTCAGATATTGTCCTCCCCAGGTGGACTTACGGTGTACTGATCGACACAATGTACCATTCTTCCGTCGCTTGATGCTGATATCCAGAAAGGCGAGCGTGTCTTCCCTTTCGAGTTCTGACGATAGCGTTAGATTTCGGTGCGAATTGTTCAATAAATCCAACAGTTTTTCTATTCGTCAAAACAGCAAGAAGAAAAACGTTGTGGGATGTTAACATTTCGATTTATCTCGTCAGCCGCATACTAAATATTGTCTTTTTGCCTTGTGCGAATACTATTATGTCATCAAGATATCGACGATAAATCGGAATTTGTAGCAACTGACGAGAACATACGAAATGGTACTACCGGTCTTCTGATTTCACTATTCAAACAATTAATGAATACACATTTAACTTCACTCCCAGTTGATCTCAACTTTCGCATACCCACACAGTTGTAAGTCAACCTCTTTGGATAAAAGTATCACATTCCAGTTTTGCTTTCGTTAGAGCTAGTCAGTAATGTACAACTTGACGAGGACCGGGATTTGACCTTCAGCTTTGACACCAGCATCATGGGATGAGTCAGTTAGTAAGAACGTGCGCTGCCCTATTTTCGTGATCTGTGTTACACAACAAATCACTGCATTGTGCTCACGTAATTCGTTCCAGCTCCGCTAATTCTATGTCGTTTTCCTTCAGTTGCCTAGTCAAACATCGTGCATTTCTATCTACTTTTAGATTCTCCATATGGAACACAATGATGGGGACGTCAATTCTAGCCATGCCGTGGGCACTCAGTCAAGTAAGCCCGATCTAAATGAATGAGTTAATCTGCATAGACGGAGTCGGCTTGGGAATAATTGTTGGTAGCTGGGTAACCGTTCTATCTGCGGAAGTAGATGAATAGGAAACCAGGTTTTCCTCGGAAGGCTATTCACGACAGGATTAACATTCCTTTGAAACGGATACTTACCCAATATGCTTAGTTATGGTAATATTCGCAATCTACGGCGTGTCATATAGCCTGCAGAATATTCTCTAGGAGAGGTGCTGTATTCATGGATACCTGATTTGATTAGTGATACCTGGCGTAATGATTTCAAACTCTGTCTGAACCGCACATTTCACTTTCCATCAAATGTTACCCAGTCAAAAATATTTGACTATCTCGGCAACGTAGAATTCTTTCCGAAGCCTCGGTTCACTAATTTGGGGTATATGAAAAAGAACGGACCACCTCTACCATGCTCTTGTTTCGGCGCTACTGGGGAAATTAAAATGTCGTACAGATTATATGCACAGAGAGCAGCAGCGAAACAATAGTTTGAGATACAATAAACTTTGACATGCAACACGTTAACAATTAGGGAAGCAGCATACTAAAAGGCCTCACAAGCATACTAAGAAAATACATGAAATAGAGAGAGATGTAACTCTGATGACAGACGGGATTGGTTTGCAGCGGTGGTAAAGCGACTGCAGCTGGAAATGATATTCGTCCATGAGCCAGTTAAGTTGAGGTTTCAACATCCCAGTTCAGTCATCTGTAACCATAAAATTAGATAATGCGCTTCGAGGTTGGAGATGTATGGAATAAGTTATGCCTACACAAATAGTCGGCTTGTTCGAAGCTGCGGTTTGAACAATCATACATTAGTTGCTTTTCAGTTGTCAATAATAGCAGGTCTCCTAGCTCGTGATCGATGTACGGTGATAAAATTATTCCATCTTTCAATGTCGATAGCTCTTTAGTAAATGCTCCACTGTTATCAGTTTTTCATACAGAATGAACGTCATTCACAATTGATCGCAACTGTCGCATTCTTATAGACTTTCCAGTCGGCCCCTTCCGAAAAAAGTGCTAAACTCGAATTTCGCTCTCAGAAGAACTGTTCAAGAGAGCATATCATTGCCTCGACCGGGACTAGAACTCCGGCCAAACTATCATTAGGCAACCCTGTTGGCCAATGCGCCATTGACCTCACGTTAGGCAAGAATTAATCATCATATGTGAACGCTCAACCACTTTCGCTTGTGAGCAGTGATTAGGTTGCCCGATCACCTCCAGAGAAGACATAGTGACTGTCCAGTTAACTACAGTCGATGACCTCAATAGGTGTGTTGTTTTGTCGCGTGTATTCCATTTAGAAACGGTTAGACGGTTGTGAAGGTGATTATCAGTCATCACCAACCTGCATATGGTTGCTTTTTCATTAGGAGCAACTGCATGACTCAAGAATAGCGGGTGTATATAGTGTTAGTGGGATATGTTCAGCGTTGACTGAAATCGCGCAAATGTGCTAGATTACTCCGTGTGATTTGGGATTTGTAACTGATAACATAGGTGCAAGCTTGTAAGGTATCTTTCGAACCACAGCAGCTGGGCAGACATCGTCTGTATCTTGTAAATTAAAATTAGCATTACATACCATTGACTTTTACTCTCCTGATTGACTCTCTTTACATTCTGTGTCAATTACAGGCTGGTTTCTCTTTTGGTATTGTATTGATTCTATTTGTGGCTGGCATCGCTTGCTACACGGCCTATCTGGCTGTCCAGTCCACTGAGGACTTACGATGTGAGTCTTGCCTATCGATATTCACTGGTGTCACTGGAAATCCTAGCATACGGTTCTGGTGATAACGCACACATTTGAGGAGTACATTCTACGTCAACATTTGTGTGTGTATGTCGTTTATTAACAGTCTGATTATGTTTGTTTGTTAGGCTACCAGAGTCTAATATCACGTCTTCGTCTATAACATTTGAATCAAACGTCAGTGCTTCCGTACTTTACCTATGAAACCCTTAAGTTGTTTTAACTTGATTCAGATTGTAAATTATTCGAATGTTTATCAAAATTAAGAAGAAGGCATCTTATTTATGCACTGGTTGTTCACAGACTCATGATTATGACTGTGTAGGCGTTTGTGAAATTGGTATCTGCGAATTCACAAGGAAAAGTGGACGAATGAAATGGACATTTAAGCACTTAATTGCGGAGCGCCTCAGGTTTATCATCGAAAATTATGGAGACAATAAGTCTGATACATCATTTACACACGGCAAGTGGCACATCTTTTTATCACTATGACAGGCATCAAAGAACTCTCGCGCACAAGCGTCACTGCAACTGATATGCTTTGCACAATTTCTGGTTCCCCACATACATACCATACTTAGCTCCCGTTCGAATTGATAGGCTCGCATACAACGCAACAAAAACATGGATAGAATATTCATCCTTCTTCACAGTTGCCTGACGAAGTACATTTGAACAACTTGATGAAGTCCACAATAACGTCACCGAAAGCTCAAGTGACATCTGAGCAGTTTCAGATACGGTATGTCAAAAGATTTAGCCAATGAACTGCTGAGCATTTCTGGGGCAGTTAATTTGTCTGGAATGAACCATGAACAACAGATTAGCTGTGAAGAACATTCTATTGCCAGAAAAGGCCTTCAGTGAAGGCATCCAGCTTACCCCAGAAGAGGACGATGCTCTAATTCTTACGTGACTTCATCAAAGTGGTGATTTCAACAGCATGAGTAACAAACCAACCGAGGTTAACAGATTTACTCAATTTCCTATTCCCGTTTGAAGACCCCCCAAGGATGCTACATCCGGGAGGAAATACGTTGCAACAATTATGTGGGCATTACAAGACCGATGTCTACATTTTCAATAAAATAGAAGATTGTTTTGAAAAATTTTGCTCATCACGGAAACAGCAAGAAACTCTTTTTCATAAATTGGAAAGTTGCAACCTTTGATCACAAAAGTGAGTATGAATGACATGTGTTAAACACAAATAATTTCGTCCAATTCACCCACCACATCTTTCACCGATAAAAGTTGCCACAAAAGCACGGAATTGTGAAGTGAAACAAGCATGTTGTGCTATCGACAGAGTTTTTACAAATACAAGAATACTTGTGCCAATTATTCATCACACATCGAGGTGAACAAGTTGTCTGGTGTCTGAATGCCTTTTTGAGGAGGCACACTCACCTGGTTATCATACAAATTTTTCTGGAATAACTTACTATTAAAATTCTTTGTTGTGAAAAAGCAAAAGCTATATTGGTAGTGGACGATATGATTTTTGTAACTCAAAATGTATTGGGTTTCTGGCCAACTTACAGCTGTAAGAACTATGGTTTCCGTTGCAGAAGAAGTTGAGTAAAACTTTACTAATGGTACAAACATAAATGGTGAACGTCAGCCGAGTCCAATTAAAATAAATCCACAAATGTCCCAACAGACCACTTCCAATTTCGATATTGGACCAGTTTAGGTGGCTAGAGAACACTTTCACTGCCACCAACCTGAAAACTCCTCGAAAGTCAGCAGGAAAGAGCAATTTTTCGAATTCACAAGTGAGTGTACACGAGAATCGGAGTTCCGGATCTCCATCCCAACGAGTTTTAACCGAAAACATGGTAGAAATAGCCACTTTTTATGAAAACTTAACTAAATGTCATCGTCACTTCCCACAACGTTTAGTTGTGTAGTGGTCTTCTCCAAGCCAGCGAAACGAAAAATTGAAAATCTGTCTCGTTGAAATGCGCACGCCAAAGTGAGCCGCAGAAACTGAGTTAAATCTGTGGATGGAACAAATCACAGTCATCCTTTATTTTAAAAGTGTATACCGTCTCCTGTTAAAAAAGAAGCAATTTTGCGCGGAAATCTCTTATTCGGCAGTATTTGAACCGGCGATAGTAACGACACACCCAGAAGCAAAAGGACATTTACAAGCTGAGCTACAAAACCATGCTAAGAGAGGCAATACATTTCACATAAGTTGACCGACCACACTGTGTCATGCGGAATACACCGAACAATCCAGGGGAACAGCTGTCCGAGCTGAACCTTTCAAATTCGATGTTCATCTATCTCTTACGGTAAAAGTGGTTATGTTGAAAAAAAGCTTCACTCAGAACGGAACACCTGACAATGGATCAACACTCTTCGTTACTGTTGTTCATTCTGCCAAAAGAAACTGAGTTTTGAGTAAGGAATTCAGTTCGTTGGGGACTGTGACCAAAGGGAGTTGAGCAATTCTATTGTAACTTGTTGACACCGGCTGGAATTTTTGAAAATCTACAGGATCCCAGTGTCGTCTGAGTAGAGCTATAGCGAAAAGTTCATTGTTCCCGGTAGTTTCAAGGCAAGGTTCAAGAAACGGCTGGAATGAACACATTTGATGATGCTGACCCTGAAGCTGCGTCACTTCCTAGAACTTAGCAACCATTAAATTAGTGTCATCACGAGAATCTAATTTAAATATTTCTCATCCAGACACAGTAGCCAACTTTATCAAACGATTTACAGGAATAACTGCGGATAATGTCACGGAGAATTATTTCGTCAGCAGGTTTGTGTGATAGTCACCAGTGATTTACATGTTTGTTGCAAATTGCTAACCCTTTTGTAAACCTTGATATGTCGTAGTGACGAGGCCAATGCATGTCAGGTTCTCCCGGAGAGAGTAATTTATTATCATACTTCCGTTAACTTTAAATGGTTCGATGATTTGCTGGGTGTTTCCTGCATTAATCAATTACGACCGTCCTCTAGACATTTGATAGACAGCCAGTTCACAAGGATGCACACAAAGGTATTGTTATTGGTTCTGCTACTTCGATAACATCAACTGCAGTCTGTGAGTTAAATTTGTCCAAAGCTGCTCCATAGCTCCAATCGCGGTTGTCAAAAGTAGATAAGTCAACCTGCATTCTACATACTCAGCAGTAGGTTTTGCAGTGAAATTGAAATAGTTGAGCTAAAGAATGAGTTTTTATTCGACAATGTGCAACCTGTTTACGTGTCTATATCCCGTTCACGTAATGTGTTAGATGATCAGACAGTGCCGCGTAACAAATGAAATGAAAATGATCACCAACACGATATGAAACGTCAGTCGTGTTTTCTGACAAAACAGGGACTAGGTGACTGATTTAGCCATGAGTAAGAATGGCAGTTAACAGAAATCACTTGAGCAAGTTTTTCTAGCTTGAGCTGAAGCGAAGCAAACAAAACAACAGAAATCATAATTGTGTAATCACTGTGTACTCCAGTGATCGTTTACGACCGCTGAATGGGTTGTGACACTGATTGCTTATTCAGCAACACATGGGATGATGTTTTGTTGCCTACGTATATTGGTGATCATAACGATGAGGACGATGTTGATGATTAACCCTTCCACGTTGTTATGTACGATATCTGATCTTACCACCCGTTGTAAACTGTTTGTTCATTCACTGTTTCCAGTTATTCGGAACCTTCCGAAGAATACATATCTGGATCTTTCGGACACTTGCGAATATTACTTTGGCAAACCTGGTTGGATCGTAGCTTTGATATTCTCTCAGATTTCTCTGATAGGCGCGACCATCGTTTACTACGTGTTACTAAGCAACTTCCTCTTCAACACCGGTGACTACATATATCGTGAGTCTGAAAAATATTTGCAAACTTAATTCTAACATAACTTGAAAATAGATTATCTTCCTAATTTTAGCAGGGTGAAACCGTTTTTGTCTGGGAAAACCTGCGAACTCTTTTCTGTGGAATAAGAATAAATTTTTGTAGGCTTGGTAGTTTAAATCTCATTCTTTCTAATAGTTGCACTCATTATGATGGCTGATATGACTTGTGTGCATTGTACCACCTGAATACCCTGTTTTCCGAGCTGCATTCGGTTGAACTGGAGTTCACAACCTTTCACTGAATCCGCTTAATTGAGGATGTCAACTGCTATTATCACCAACACAATTCAGCGCTGGACATCTAGCAATCATGTGAAGAAGTTTTATTCATAAAATCATGCAGGAGACTGGCTCCTGTTTGGAATTGTTTTTAGTGGCACAGATGTAATACATACACTGTGGGTCCCTTAAGATGTCGCGCAGTGAAACACGTGATTTGCACAGCTAGACGGCAGCAGGTAAACAGTAGCTTTCTTGATTGCTGCAACAGGTTGTTCCTATTGTTGATTAAACAAGGTCATCCCAACTTGCCAGAATGCGTTCACCTCAGCTCAGTCCACGCTGTAAGTATGAAAGTCATCAGTCTGTATCCTGAGCCTTCATGAGCTTGGCCTATTGTGTTCTTCAATTAGCCAACTTCATCGGCATTCATTGCAGTGATTAACGTCAAAAATGTCTGAGTATTTGACAGGAAAGCTAAAACGCTACACAACAGTAAATATATAAACAGATTTTTGGCAGGATCAAACAAGTGACCGAGACTATAGAACGTACTTCATAAAGTCATATTCCTTTGTTCATCTAGCCGGCTGGAATACACCTGTGGCATAAAAGGACCAAATCAAGTTGAAATTGGAAGTAATATCAAATTAGAAACTTTTACAGACCGGCTCCCTTAGTTATCCTTGTGTATGAACGAACCTATCAACCAACAGCGGCATTCACGTCATTTGGTCTGATTGACCTATGCAGTCATAGGATAAATAGATCACGAGAACCCAGACTAATAAACAAACACGAAATACCTTCCTGAATGTACTAGTGACTCTTTCATTTTTTTGTTTGAAATGTTACAGTTTGGCCATTGTCTTTCTTGCGCTAACAAGCTGATATCTTGACAAAGTGTATATCAAATGGTGACAATCTTTAGAATGGCCAAAATCCAGCGAGTTGTCAACAGCGTAATGTAGATTTGAAACATTGAGTCCCTTTAGCCATTTGAAAAGAATAGTCAAAAGAAAACTTACGATATGAATTCACTCCGCACATTTTCGCCAATCATAAACGTGTGACTAGAATGGAAACAAAACCAACTAGACTTAAATGAAACGAATAAAAATACAAATCGGGTTGGATCGTGATTGATACTGACGGCTAAATCCACGGTAAACAAAGGTTGACAGTCAGTTGTTTTTTGTGCGAATAGGATCGGTTGTTGACGGCTGATCAACGAGGATTCAATATACTTGAGAATTTGTGAGCTGTGAACGTTCATCATGACTTTAAACGAAGGTGTGATGTTGACAGTGTAACCTGTAGTCGATAAGTGCCTTGCAGTGGATGCAGCGGCGCTTCGTCCAGGCTGAGTGTCACTTATTGATGGCTTAGTCAATGTAACTCCCAACCAATTTGGGCTGTGCTCCTTTGCCCCGGTCATAAGCATTCTTTCTGTTCTACCAATGTATGTTTCCGCAACCGCAAGAAAACAGATAGATACAGTGGCTGGTAGAAAACATCTGAAGTTGATTTTTGACCATGGATAAAGATAATCTAGTCGTTTATGAGAGCAGGACATGGTTTACTGCATTATACACACGTTTTGAAGCGGTACTAGTAATCTTTCCAAAGGTGTTCATCAGACTATCACCTTTGAAGGGGAGTTTAGTGCAAACAGCTTTTATAGGGACTTCCACAGTTGCATTTTTCGTATAAGCAAATTTTCTCCGAATGAAACGTTCTGGGAACTTGTTAGCAAGAAGCATTTCATACAAAAATGTATATTCGACTTACAATATATCTTAAGAGCATATTCTTGACGCTTTGTAAAACAATGTACGTACTAATGACATTTTGTACGTAACGGGAGCAAAACCCATGAAGTTCGTGTATTGTCTTTTCCATGTTGGTTTACGGCACATTGGTCGTTCGATAGATTCGTCTGAATGGCGTCTAACCAAAATGTTCAAGAAGGGCTAACTGCTCTCATCTTCGTACTCAACTGTTTCTGAGATATTTCGGTGGAATGAGTTGAAAGCTTTAAGTTAGGTTGATGGCGTCTTAACCAAATAGGAAGTCAACACCTGCATTTTGTGAGTTCTGCAATCAGTCCTTCGTTGACGTAATTGCATAAGAATGTGGGAAGCGGACACCCTTGATGGACATTTATTTTGGGGTGAGATGAGTTTCGCGATTTCCTATGGGACAGTTTCTGACACCAAATATATCGATGGGGCACCAAACTATGCATAACCATTTAGTCAACTCACTGTTGTGTTGAAGAGTAACAAAATGTGCACATCGATCACACCATGCAAAAACCTAATTTCAAATATGAACGAACTACAAATACATCATTTATGTGTACACGACCAGAATAGAAGTCTGCCCTATGTTCTCTGTCTTCTCTGACTATCATGAATACCTAAAACTGGATAAGTGCGGCAGCCCGGGAAAGTTCAAAGTAAAGCACCATTATCTCCTTCGTAGTGCGGCGATACGCAGTCGCTCGAATCGACCAGCTTGACATGTTTGAGGGTTGTGGTTGAGGTGCTCTTAGACCTATATTTAGACCTTATTTATAAATCGGTGTGGGTAGCTTAATGAGGGCAGAACGTAAGTTAAACGGCTTCTTCAGTTAATATGTCAAATAGCTAGTCTCCTTGGTAAGTTTTCATGAGAGTACCACTTTCCGTATGAAAATGTGACTAGTAAACGGTCAATAATGGGCAAATGACTTCGGTATTTTGGAACTGGCTGTCAACAGTGACCGACATCCGAGCAATCAAAATCTCGTTTTGTTTTTAGATAACCATCTTTCGCATTCAGCGGAAGGGCTAGTCTTGTGAGTCCTTCAAATGACACTGGCCTGCCCATGTCTTACTGGTTTCATGAAGTTCTTTGATATCGAGCAGTTTTGTATATCATTTAACAAAACACGTAAGTCGTCGCGTTGGATGCTCTCTAAATAAGGATCATGGACGACAGGTATAAGGTAAAACAGTAAAAAAAACTGTCATCTGGCCCGAAGAAAAACGTGTTTCAACCATTTGGTCGGTAAATGCATGCCAACGTCGTATCACAGGTTGCGGCCTACTGATTCCTGCAATCTTCAGATGGACATATCACGATGTGTGCCGGCCTCGGTGTTGCTGTTGTCTGACTGAGTCGTCTTTGCCGTAGTGAAAGTTGTTCAGTGAACAACGTGTTTTGTGGAGGTCCACTTGAAACAAACACTCAAGGTTAACAAATGCAGGTACCCTGGTTTTTATTACTTGACTGTACTATCTGACTAGGTACCGATATTGACAGCAAAGCGGCAAGAAGAATTTGCCGCTGTGCTGTCAATAATGCAGCCAGTCAGAACTCGCCTTGCTGGCATGTCGACTTGTCAAAATGTCAACAAATAAGAACGGTACTCAACAGCCACGTCAGAATTGTTAAAACGAACACTACCGAACACCCTCTTGTACGACCCATTCGGTCATAGCAGTGATTGTCTTGAGCTTCAGAAAGTGCAAACTTACTAACTATAAGGTGAATGACCATAGGGGCCCTGGTCAACCTGGCTAATGCATACATACACAAGGAGTTTAATAAAAATACTTTTCAATTTACTCTTCAACTTAAAATGATTACCTAAGTATTAAAGTTGCGGAAAAATTATTAACAAACGTCTGCTTGCACAAGTTGCTCATTTTACTGCTGATAAATGGGACAACCAGTGAAGTCTGCTGCCTCTTCCATCCCAAAGTGTAGTTGTCACTACGTTGGGTCTACTAAAATAGACCAGGTGATAGAATGAATTAAAAAAATCAGTTTTCCGCTATTGAAACAAAAAGCACGGCTAGAACAGTAAGTAAGGGCAATGTACAAAAAAGTGTTTAATGATTCTGAAGTTAAATGTACAAACTCCTACTCCCTTAAAGTGACCATCGGTATAAAACGCAAAAATGGGTCCGTTTAGGAGAGCTAGATGCCAGTGCTAGATGTATTCACAGCTTAACTGTATTTGGTTAGTTTCAGCTCGTTCAGTCTCAACGAGAATACTTAAGGAGCATTAGGTACTCACTATAGCTCACGTTTTACTAGATGATCATAAACTGCTTGTCCCATCACAAAACGTCTTTCGTGTATACAACCACGCCATACTGGCGTGGATAGTTTCCATTGAGAATAATCTCTACTTGTCCTCGAAATGAAAGAACGTTTTAGCCGAGATGTCCCCATCTGCTGAAGTCTCCTCTCTCTGGTTAGTTCGGTTACCTTAAAATTATTTACCCTACTCACTGCACGGTATACAAACCTTTCATCCTGTTTAGCATTTAGAAATTAATCCGCCCCAACGAGCATTGTGCATTCACGTTTGAGCGATTAGAGGCAGTACATGAAGTCACGCGACCATCAACTCTTTCCAAATCGATGTGCCCCTCATTCGACTAAGTTTTTTTCAATCCCAAAGAAAAACACCTGTTGAAGTCATATATATTTAACTGAGGTATCCGAGGCATCCCAAGACAAAACTACTAAGTCGACTAGTGAACTAGCAAGTCAGCAATGTAAAGTTTAGTAGTCGATAATTTTCGTCCGTATCGAATCTATTGTGCTTATACAATCAGTTTATGATGGTTTGTTGTCAAAAGGACCGGTTTGGCGATGCAAACTAAACATGCCATACGAGCAAAATTAACAATCTCTTGTTCGCAATCATTCTTATGACTCTATTAGTTTACCTCAGACCTAAATAGGCATCTCAGCTTCCGCATCGGATATATACTCAACACCAGAATTACAATGATCCTTTATTGGAAAATTGTTAGAAAGCTCAAACGGCCAGATTACTGTAAGGGTATCTGTACACTTATTTTCTATTAACGCAAACTTTCATCTTGAAAGTGCGAGAAATTTAATCAGTCAGGTAACACTTTAATCTGATACTGTTTATTGCACTTAAGGTGTGTATGCTAGTTCTCAGTCGTCAAATCAGATGCTTCCCGAACCAAAAGTATACAATTGATAATACTCATTGCTTACCGTTTGAGGGTCCATGCGTTTTTTGTTAGTTCCTAGTAGACTATAGACTTCTTGAAGTGGTGAACCAGATTCTGATATGCCTTGTTTGCTTGTCATGTGAAATCATTGATACATTTGATCGTTCATGTCAATGTTCTTACATCGACGTAAATGTGGAGTCAGCGTTTTGCTGTAATTGTTTGTATTCTATTTCTGGGCTATTTCCGTTCGCCATTAGATATCATTCAATTTGTCCGGAAACTGTTTTTTCATTTCTGCTCAACCGAACATTTGTCATTTTCGCCGTAAGTATCAAGTACGGTCGTTAACAATGAAGTCAAGCTAAAACTCACATCGCCCTCTGTTGTGAAGTTGTGATGCGTCGATAGGTAACAATGCTGCTGTCCAAATATCATATGGAAGACGGATAACCAAACGATATGCTAGGCCATTCCTACTTTCGTCACCTTGTCGTAAAGGTTAGATGGAAAGTTTGGTGAAAATTGTCCTTTTGCATTTATTCATCACAAGGCTTAGTTCTTCCGAAGCTTGCCTGGAAACTGACAGAAAGTTGGCATACTGCACTAGATAGTGCATGAGGATTGCAGGTTTGACTTTTGCATAAGTCAGCCATCTTGTGTTTACGTACGGTTGCAAACTAGCCAAACAGGGGCTGGGAGCTTCAAGTTTTACGCACGTGATAAGTAGGTGAACAAAACGGAATAATGCTACTAAATTTAGAAAAGCGGATGTGGTGAAGGCTACCGCAGCAGGGTGGCTCACTACGAAGACAATTCAGGCGGAGTTTCATGAAGTGGTTTCTGGATCCGTATCTCCTCAATGAAATTTGTGCCAGTTTCGGTGACCAAGTTATGAAGCAAAGTCGAACTTACAGAGAGAGTTCGCAATATGGGACCAAGGTGTACGCAAACATAATGGTTTGCTGGAAAGTGGGATTTGTGTTGCTATTCAAAATGAGCTTGAATATTTTGAATTATATCTGACTTCGTAATTGTTATTCTTTTAACATTTTATCTTCATCAATTTTACAGAGAGCATAACGAAACAGTTTCCACCAACACTTACGCTCAGAAACCCGAACAATGTAACCCCAGCGATCACAGATGGTAAGTATCTATGACTTGCAATGATAGATTTGTTCTATATTGAATTTGGCATAGACCGTGTCTACGATATCAACTCTGCCTGGTTTTCACAGTATTCAGCCGGCAGAATTCACACATTGAATTTGTCCCATCTATTAGTAAAATGACCGGACTGTAAATCCGTACAGCAGGAAATGGTTCTCACTCTCAAAATGGCTGAAGATCCATGACCGACTGGGTTCCTAACATGCTTAATTTAGAGAGGACAGCCAAAACCAGGTTTAATTTAGTAACCACGGGTATGGCGTATGAAATCTAATTCGCTGCAACTATTCAGTATCGTGATAACTCTCAAATCGACTGAAACCAGTAACACAAAGTCCACTGAATAACACAAACAAAGTGCTGAACAAAATGCTATTTGGCAGCAGTTTAAGTTAACCTGTGCCAACAAACAGTAAATAGTCTACATTCAGTAACTTGAGGATGACAGATAGCGAACTATCTTGTCTCTGACCGCTGATGACGTAATGTGTCAGATAAGATTATTGTAAACCACAAACCATAGTAATCTAATGGTATATCCATTTCGCGATAAGAAAGCCCATTCCTTTGGTTACTAGTTGTCTCAAAGCTGACCATGTGAATATAAGATTTAGCCCCTTTCCAGAATGCTTTGATTAAATAAATATAATATGAACCGCAGTTATTGAAGAAGTTGGTCAAATCACGATTCATCTATAAGATTCCTGACCTGATCTATACTAATATGGTCATTCATAGCTCTCAGACAATAAGGTAGCAATTGTACAGTACACCAAGCAGTGTTTCCGGATATCTCGGTCAGCAAAATCTTCTTTGAAGTGTTAGGTCACAAGCGAATTTTCCATTTACTTTGCCCGCATTGAGTGATACGCTCAATAGGCCATGATCCGCTATGCGATCTTCCAAATTGTTGTTTCATCACCGTTCTGCAACTTTTTCACATGGAACGCTGTTATTCTTTCTTCTGTGTTATCTGATATTGGATAAGAGGGTTGGCGTTATTCATATGATATCGCTTACTTATGGGACACCCAGGCAACCTACATATCCTGTAACAGATCCAGACGGTTAAGTTCGCACCTGTCCATACTCACCGGTGTCCTGGGAATAAACCGGAGGAACAATACTCAGTACAGAGGACCAACTATTCCACAGAATAAAAAAAATGGAGATTCCAAGAAGGGCATAGCAAGTAACCAGTTTTCCTGTGTTATTAAGTAGGCATGGATTTGCATCGTTGTCGTGAAGCATTCATTGTGCTACCGGATACGCCACATTATTTTGCACGCCCCCGTGTTTGAAGCTGTTTTATCCAGCTTGCTGTCAGTGTGTACACTTCGTAGTCAGAAGCTGCTCCACTTATGTTGATATTTTTAATTTCGGTGACTCATCGTGGTACTAAAGAAAGAAACTTGACTTTCTTCCCCATTTACATTAATTGCAGATGTTATAGGTTGATGGTCTAGGTGGTTTTGATGTCGACAAATAGTCTCACAGTTTGTCCAAGCGAAATCGACTTACTGTCCATCCGCCAAAGTGACTGTATCATTCAAGCATGTAGTTGCCTGGATTGACTGCTGCTTATACTACATCAACCAATTCAAAAAATTAGATGACTCTATGTTCATCGTAGCGTTTGTTCCGAGTATGTTATATTGCAGAAAATGCGCCGCGTATGTTTGTTGCACAGCATATCACGTCTAGTCCGTAGTCTCTTAAGCATCAGCAAATAGATCGGCAGACAACAGATAACAGTCATTCCATAGCTGAACAAAACCCGTTTCATTCGGTTGCAGATGATGTCACTACCGTTAACAGTATTTGAGCTACGTACGTAATGTCGATCAGCACGTCTACGTAAGATGTTCCTGGATTTCGACAACGCTTATGCTTCAGGATATAATGGCAAGGCCATTGAGGTTCGACGAGAAGCTTTTCAATGGTAAACGACCACTTCGGAATTCAAAACACTGAGTCCCCTCAATAAACCTGAAATAATGTTCCCCGGGACAACAATCAACGCTTGGTTACATTTTTGTGTCAAAACAGCAAGCCGCAAAAGTAATAGATGGATTAATGAGTCACACACACCGTTCATCAACATCATAGACAGCAATATATCAGTGGTTCACACTGATGCTTAACTGCCACACAACCGTGAAGAAGAAACAAACCCTCTTCAGGAAGAGAAAAAAAGGGAGAGGATAGGGGACCTAACCCCTAAAATTAGCTACGTCTACATTCAAACATACAACGTCAAGGCGCCTACACCTTGCAAAAAAAAACAACCAAGCTGTAAGTGAAAGTAAGGCGTCATCAGCATGACAGCTTCCCCACGGCTTTCACTGCCCCGCGTCATTGAGTACACTCACTTCACAGACAACTCGGACAGACAACGACAACATTCACGCCACTGAGCTCGGTTAGCCGCCATCTCACCTAAAAATTCAAGCCACTGACTCTCTGAGTCGCGAGGGCTCCAACCCGGGAGACGAACCCGATCTACAGTGCCCAACCCCTTCGTGAACGATTTCATTTGTCTACGCCAGGTCATCACCTGTCCACCTCGCACCTTACGCCAATCGGCCGCAGCGTCGGCAAACAGTGCTCGGTGTGGCAAGCGATTAGCTGGCATCCTTAGTACATGACCTAACCATCTAAGTCTGTGCAAGTGTAAGGAATGAACAAAAGAACTCGTTTGACAATCAGTACCAAACACCCGCTTCCTAACCTCCTCGTTGCTTATTCGTTGGTGCCACCCGATACGAGCGATTGAACGCAGACATCGGTGGTCAAATACCTGGAGGCGGTTTACGTCCTCTACTCTGATCGGCCATGTTTCGCTGTCGTATAGTAATACAGCCCTTACTGTCGTCTGATATACGCGACCCTTAAGCTTCAGAAAGATACCTTTCTGTCGCCACAAGTGCCTCAGATTAGCAAACACCGCCCTAACCTTAGAAATACGCGCCTCTACTTCATTCTCTACACCCCCGCCGCCACCGGTGATGCAGCTTCCCAGGTATACAAACCGGTCAACAACTTCCATGACTTCATTGTTTAACATTAAACCTACGTTATCACAGCAATCTTGCAGAAGCGCTTTGCACTTCGAGGCAGCAAAGCGAATTCCGAAGTACTTAGTAGAACGCGAAATTGCATTCAGCGTTGCTTGTGCCGCTTGAAAGTTGTCAAATAGCAACACCTTATCGTCAGTATAATCAAGATCAGTCAGCCTTCCACCAGGTAGGAGGTCAACACCGGCATCATTTGAGTGACGCAAACAGTCCTCTATTATTTCGTCCATGACGAAATTGAAAAAAATGGTGAAAGTGGACAGCCTTGACGAACGCCGCTCCTGGTGCTGAAACTGTCAGACAGCTCACCGTAAACCCTAACCGGAGCCGAAGTATGGGAGTAAAGCGCCGACAGTGTGTTCAAATACTTCGTCGGTACACCCCTGCGTTTAAGCGACTCTAAAAGTGTAGCTCGATCCACCGAATCGAATGCATCTTTATAGTCGAGAAATACGGCAATTGTTGGCCGGCGGAATACATGACGCTGCTCCAAAATTTGACGAAGGGTAAAAATATGATCTATACATCCCCGGCCAGGACGAAACCCTGCCTGTTCTTCTCTGATGTTTAACTCCCGAACTGCAGTGAGTCGACGAATTATGATGGAGGCCAAAACCCTAGAAATGACTGGGGTCAAACTAATTCCCCTGTGGTTTTCACAAGCGCTCCTGATACCTTTTTTGAATATAGGGACTATTATCGCGTGACCCCAGCACGGAGGGATGGTCTCCGTCATCCACACAAGTTGAAACAGCTGAGTCAAGGCCCCGACTAACACCTCTCCACCTTCTTTAAAAAGTGCCGGCATGAGATCATCTGGACCGGCAGGCTTATTACGATTGAGAGCCGAAATGCAATTGCGAACCTCAGTCTCAGTGGGTGGTTCTAGATCTACCACCAGGGCGTCACATCACAAGTTTGTGGTGGCTGCACGGTAGAAGCAGGAGGCCAGCTAAATTGACCCTCAAAGTGTTCCGTTCAGCGTTCCAACCTTCTGGACTTATTATAAATTAGTGTGCCATCAGCCTCGCTGATAGCTTCACTGTCAGACGGTCGCTTGGGACCGGTAGCACGGATCAGCTTAAAGAGTTTGCCGGTGTTCCCTGAGGCAAAGGCGATCCTCATTTCCTCAACCTTTTCCACTAACCAAGCCTCCCGGTCAGCCTTTAGACTACGTTTCAGTTTCCTACGGATATCTCTTCTAGACTTATTATGTGAACTTCCGTCTGGCTTCTAACAACTCCAGAGATTCCTCTGAAATTCAATGTTTGTCAAACTTATGTACCCCTTTGCTGCATGCTATAGTACCTGCTTTCTGAATAGCTTGTGAGATTTGTGTCCAGCAGCTACTAGGGTCTTCGGAGAGAGTACCACAAAGGCGGATTTCTAGGCTAGTTTGGTACTTGTGTTTTACCGATGGTAAAGCCAATTTCTTAACAGCCAGTCGTTGCCTTCGGTGGGGCCGTTGTCCAGCAAAAGTAAGAACAAAACGACAACACAGACCGTTGAAACAAATTGTATGGTGAACTTGATCAGACATGTAAGAACGTGAGAGCAACAACTACAGAAGCGACAGCAGCTTTAGAGCAAATTGGCTAAGCAGCAGGAATAGGGTTCTTTAGCTTGATTTCAAAAACTTCAGTAAGCGGAAGAACACGTTTCAGATTATTCTAATGGATCATAGTGAACGTTTCATATTATCTGACCTCATATAATAGAAAATGGATTCTGCTTAACACCTTTTACAAGTACGTTGAATCTAATGCGTAGGAAATATTTTGCCCATCCTTGCACCCGAGTCAAGTGAAAATTCTTCCATCAGGTCCCTTTGCCTGTCTTATTAATGCTCACCAAACATTTGTCCAACCCATGAGTAGAATTAGTTCACCTGATAGTTTTGCCTCCCGCAAACAGTGTTCCGATGAGGACCGGCTGAATGTCTCATTTTAATCTCGAACGTAGCAAAGGACACCATTTGAGTAGAGACTAAACCGTGTGTGTTTTGAGGCGCTTCCCAAAAACGTACTGACGAACTACCCAAAACCAACTACCAGCTACACTGTTTTCCACAGCATCACGTGTGCGTGACGTAAACGCAGCTGATTTTTCAAGAATACTGGTTAATTTATGGGGTAGTACTTCACATATACCATAAAGAGCACTCATGCAATGTGATATTGTTGTGTCCGGTCTCATGTGAGGTAGCCAGTGTGATTAAGTTAGCATCCATGTGAAACACGTTTTTCTGACTGTTCACAAAACCTTGGACTCGATGCTTCAACAGGCTGTTCAACAGGACTAATAAGCCAACGATATTAGGTAGAATCTTAAATAATCAAACTTACCAAGGAAGTGATTCGGTTTTGTGTTGAATGAAACATTAAGGGCCTATAGTGTGCAGCGAATATGCTCCCAGCCTGTGGGAACCCATTGTGCCTCTGTCGGAAACCCCAGTTCCTTGAAACTAAACTCAGTTGTGGTCCCGGTTGTTGATCGTATGATAATGCACGTCTGAGTATTTCACAATGTCCCCTATTCGTGCTACCGCAAGAACTGTAGACTGTTGGACAAACTAGTCCCGGCTCAAAAAATCGTAATTCGTGTTGCAAATTGTTGTCATACCATCCGACGGCCGCAAAAATGTAAGTGACTAACCACAGCTCGGTGTTTATTGGCTGTGACTTTCACTACGTTCTATCCAGAAAAGCGCTGGCATCAACCCTTGGTAATTTAGAGAACTGTATGGAACAACCCAGCAAGAAGAATAACACTCATTTTCACGCGCTGGTTGTATAGGGCATAATCTGATTGGTTGTTGTTTAAGTGTGATAGATTTTATGGCTGTCAATATCAGCCTATGATTTCTCATCTGCAAGGCGAATGGATATTGTGCATATATCTCGTGAGAACCAGCAAATAAAACTATGTGGACAGTAACAAGGATGACACAGTAACAGTTGCATGGAATTAGTAAATTAGAAGGAGGCCTAAACACTGTGATTGACATCACCTTCATCATCATAGACAGCAATACATCCGTGGTTCACACTGATGCTTAACTGCTACACAAACACGAAGGAAAAAAAGAGGGAAAAAACCTGTGAGAAGAGAATAAAAAAGCAGGGGAATGGAATGGACCTTCGTACTAAAAATAACTACGTCTATATTCAAACATACAAAGTCAAGACGCCTGCACCCTGCAAACAAACAACCGAGCTGTAAGTGAACGTGAGACGTCATCAGCAAGACAGCTTCCTTACGGTTTTCACTGCCCCGCATCATTAAGTGCACTCACTTCGCAGACAACTTCGTCTTATTAAATTACTGTGACTCACATGTTGCCCAGGGACTTGGGATTGTGATCCATAATCTGCTAAGCTGTTTGACGTCAATGTCGATTTCACTCAACCAGAATGCGACCAAGGGATATGAATTATTCAACGGCGTGGAAGTAATGTACACCTCAACGACATAACATGAATATTAATAATTTTTGAAGAAGACAAGTTTGATGAATAATCCACAGATGAAAAATTATATAGTAATCCCAAGATTTATTGAACCAGTCTCCTTTTCCTCGTCGATGTCCGATAATTTAACAGACTTCGTTGTTCATTGTCCTTTTCAAGTTATTCAGTCTTGCTGTTACTGCAGGACAGAGCACACGAACTGTGCATCGGCTTTGAAAACATCATGGTTCTTTCGGTTGACTCATTGTGGATGTTCAGAGCGTTCCGTGGAGCGTTTCATAAAACTGCTGAACGATTCATTGGCTACCCGTTTGCAAAATTTGTCGAATGTTATAGCCTGGATGGTTAATGCTGCTGCAGTTTATAACGCGATTGAGTAACATGTGACTCTCTTGGCCATTACCCAGGGAACCACAATGTGACAAAGAAGTTATCAGTTGCCATCTGTATATGTATTCAGTCGACACTCTGGTTGTTTATAGAAACCCCGAGTGATGACAAGTATCAAATTTTATATTCTATATCGGAAGTATTATTCAGCTGGAGTGTTAAATGTAGGATAGGCTTCCGAATCAGTACATACGGTAGTAGTTGACCTTGTGCATGTAAACATAGTAGCTCAGCGTCTGATTCAGGTTATGTACGCTTGGTTCTCATTTGGATTAAATATGATATCAAGCCAAGCGACTCTTATTACACGAGTGGCATCCGGTGTATCTGTCAGGCAATCAGGCAAACTCTGATGAAATGCACCACACTAGTAACCACGAAATACAATACATCAACCTCTGCATACTGCCCGAATGTTTATTTGGCAACCCCAGATCAATTTTAACGACGTCTTGTGTCTTTGGATGATTTGGTGTTACATTAAGAGTGCATCCTCAGTCATGACATGCAACCCAGTAGTTATGCTGCAGACCAAATAAACGTTTGCCAATTTTTTCATAGTTATTTGTACTTAAAGCTGCTACGTCTTATACTATATCAAAGGGATCAGATCTTCAGTTCGGTAAAAAGCGTGACGTGCATATGAGTGTTAAATTTGAAAGGGTGAATAATCATCAATGACTTCAGATGATAGTGAAATCCAACTAAGACCACTAGTTTATCACACGGTTTTTATCAGAAAACAACTAGGGACTCACCAAACGTCGTACGTTGATATATTTGTACAAAGCATACACAGTGATTTAGTTGCTTGCACTTTTCCGACGTCTGATATAATATTACAACAGTGATCTGAATAATTATCTACTTGACCGAACAGGTTCATAGTGTTAGCATGTTTTGCTTATAAATATCCGGATTTCTAGTGTGACTGTTGACACTGTTCGAGTGGGGAGCGCAACAGAATCACAGGTGCTTATAATTGGGTATAGAGCAGCCGATGTGGTATGCGTGGCTCGCCAATCAAACGTAAGAATGCATACATGTGACCGCAAACTTCGACCAGTCAACCAGTCAATCGATAGATCAATACACACGCGAGAATCACTGGACCAATAGGCAGAAAGATAGACACGACTAAGAAAGTGAACCCGAGAACAACAGGCAGCTAAATCAATTCCTTTAATTGATTGCGCTATCCACACAAAATAGGGTGTCCTAATGGTTTGTGGCTAATTGCAGTTTTTGTTAGGATTAAAGTCCAGTTGAATTCACTACAACTACTGGAGTGCCATACGCCGTTAAACTGCCCCTAATTGTTTGGGAAATTTGCATTAATGAAAATGATTTCTTGTGAGATAATTCACGTAACTGGCTTCCGTGAGCCAAACTACGTTGAACATGAGTAGGAAAAGACGAAGAAATGTCGAAATGCTATGAGAAACCGATAATGCTTTTGCCCGACATGGGGTATCAAATATGTATACCCAAGTAAGCACACAAGGACTGACTGGGTATAATACTAATGTTAACTTATACATGTATGCAGCTAATCTAGAACCATAGAGTAATTTATGCTAGTTGGTTGCCACAAAATGCCCAGCGGTAGATAACGTTGGTCACAAAATTTATATAAGTCTCCATCTCGATATCGACCGCCCGGATACCATTTGGTAATAACTGAAGGTTCTGTAGTGCATCAAGCTGCACAACATCATTATACCTACCTAAAGTTATTGCTTATCTGGGCATCCAACCCCAAACATCCTATACTAATTGGAATAAACGGAAAGACGGTCACTATAATTTTTCATGTTGTGACCAGGGAATAATCTCCGGCACGCTTTTGAAAGTCGACCTGTTCACAAAGTAGAAAATAAAAACCAATTCTTCTAATTCGGTTGATCAGACAGCGGTCCAAATTTGGTCTGTGTCAGCGTTCTGTTATTGGATGTTACACAAAGAATGGGCGGGGTAATATAATGTAACTCTCTTTCAACCCAATATCCCAGGGCCACATTCGTTCTTGTTTGAACTCATAAACGACTGATGGTCAGAACTGACAGTGAACTGACAATGCTTTGAGGTACCCGCCGAAGCCGGTACTTCATCGTCTGTCAGTTTAGTGGGCAGTGCAAGCTAGCAACTCGAACGTAACTGTGGTAATCCATGGCGCAGACAAAGAAACACGAATTTCGCGAGATGAATTCATTTCGCACACTCTTTTCAATCTCAAAACTGTAACAATTAAAATTCTAAATAAACTAACGATTATCTGAAAACAGATGAATGATTAATCGTGGCTTCTTAAGATTAACTTGAACCTAGTTAGGAAAACCGGGACAAGAGTACTGTAACTGTCAAGTTCTTTTGGGAACAGAACAGAGGCTTGTGGCGAGTAATTAATAAGGCTTTAATAGACTGGACTAGTTTTGTCCGTTTGTTTGTTGTGATCACACATGACGATGAAATTACTCCACACGTGTGTCCGGTCTGATCAAATGCCTAGCATTCGGCGAGGCTGAGTTTCGACTGGCTGACACATGGTTAGTGTCCAGCTGACTCATTGATTTGTGTAGCCACTTTGCCAGATGCCCCTTGACTCCCTATCACCAGCTTGTAAAGTGATTGGTAGGTATTCTTAAACCCATAAGAATTAGATTGCCAAAACATAGTTTCCGGGATACTTATGAACTCTTGCCAGTTCTTGAAGCGGCCAACATTTCCAGAGAGAAAATGCGTTTCTTTGACATAATCACTGTTCACGATTTTACCCTTGGTTGAAACAATCAATTTTTTGCGTAGCTATATGTTGACTCATCCGTGTTCAACATGAATACCAATCCCGATTCTCAAACATATCACACCTTGTGCACACGGAATGTCAAGTTTTATTTTTACGTTGACAATTGCACACATGTCGACAGAACTGTATTGGAAATCCCTCTGGGTCCTTTGCTTGCTGATATTTTTGTAGCGAAACTGGAACAAGAAGTGTCAGATTCAATCGGCCAGGTTGTTCTTTATACAAGATACCTGGATGGTATCTCAATAATAACGAAAGGCCAATATCAAACTGAAAACCTTCCGATCAATTTTAATTCATTTCATACTAACATTCATTGTGCGTGTGAGAATGAAAACGGTAATTCTGTGGCTTTCCGCGATGTGTTAATTAACAGAAAAGGTGATGGGACGATTAGACATACGGTATACCATAAACCCACGTGTACCGGACAGTATGTTAATTTCCTCAGTTTCTCGCCGAAGCAGCATGAGTGTTCCCTCGTTCGAAAACTGTTTTACAGGGCTACGAAAATATGCACGACAGAAAACGACGGGAAGAATTACGATTACTGAACGTTGTGCTGCACCCAAATAATCTTAAAAAGCCACGACTAATCATCCATCTGTTCTCAGTTATTCGCTAGTTTATTTAAAATTTTAATTGTTACGGTTTTGAGATTGAAGAGAGTGTGCAAAGTGAATGCATTTCGCGAAGTTCGTGTTCTGTTTGTTTTATTCAAATTGATTAAGGGGACACACTGTTTCACCTTGTGTTCATCCATACTGATTTGGCGGAGACAGTTCGCACGTCAGCGGAAAGAAGTTTTTCAATCATCAACCGACACAGATCAGACGGACGCACTGCGTGCTAGTGAATACATGTGGTCTCGTTAGCACCTGTTAGCCACATGGGACCCGACATGAATAAAGACATTGTTTCGGCTGTTAATTCATTTCATTTTCTTATACATCGGATCACTTCTCACTATCAGCCGTCCAGATGACACTTACAGAACGTCGTTCAGTGTTCTATCGGTTAGTTTCCACACACAATAGACATTCCTTTCATATCTCTAAGTGCTTATAAAATATAATCCATACGACCCACCTAGCAGAATATAAAGCGTGGAATGATATAAGCACTAAATTGTCATAAAATTCTCCGTTTTCTTTTAAAAGACCCGTATTTCTTTTCAGGGTTGCGTGGATTGTAAGTTTATGCATTCAAACCAAACTACCAGCTTGTTCCCATCGGCTAGCACCTCAAACACGGTTTGAATCATGATCATCTAACGTGTTGCATTCGCTCATTTACTTTGTGGGGTGGATTCCTGGTGTCAGCCGGTCTTCATTTCAACTGGTCGTCAGATTTTGATTAGCAACATATTAAGTTCCTGGAGGTTGGCCTGTGTCGAGTGGCATGGTGGCTGGAGAATGAGCTACATTCAGGTTATATAATATTTCAGTACTGAAAAGGAAATAAACATAGGCGGGTGAACACCCAGTTTGTGAAGCACAGATTCACGAAAAATGACAGTCCCTTTTATCGATAAAACCTCTCAGATGTGTTTGTGCATTTTCTGTCGGTCCGTGTAAAATGCTGCATAGATACCGTCTATTTAAGCAAATCAATGAGAGGAAGTGTCATGTTCTTCTTGGCGCTAGATTGACCGATCTGGAATATACGGACGACATTGTCCTACTTAATCCCTCTGCCGAAAACATGCAAACCATGCTGGACAGGTTGAGCGACCGAGCTGGTTTGTATGGAATGCGCTTTGCACCGTCAAAGTGCAAAGTGTTGCTTCAAGACTGGGGCAATTCAACTCCTACTTTCTTCATTACAGGTAATCCGCTTGAGACTGTGGACAGTTTCACATACTTGGGTAGCACTATCTCGTCAGCCTGTAATCTTGCTGATGAGATATCAAGGAGGATTGCAAAGGCACGAGTCGCCTCTGCCAAACTGCGTCATCTGTGGCGTCGAAAAGACGTCCGGTTTTCGCTGAAAGGAAGGGCATATGATGCCTGTGTGCGTTCCATTTTGCTTTATGGTTCGGAAACGTGGCCTGTTCAGCAAGTAGACATCAACAGGCTTGCTGTATTTGACCATCGTTGTCTCCGCGAATTGGCCCATACTAAGTGGACTGATCGCGTGAGCAATGTGGCAGTTCGCCGGCGCGTATTCCGGAACACTCGGGATCCGCGATCAGTTGGTCAGCTAATTACGTTGCACAGCTTGCGATGGTTAGGTCACGTACTCCGTATGTCATCTGATCGTTTACCGTACCGGTCATTATATGCTGAGGCCACCAACAGTTGGGTAAAACCGCGTGGTGGTCAAGCAACAACGTGGTCACGAAATATGAAGACCTTGACTGCTACATTGAGCAAAGTGGGTAGGTGTCGCCTGCCTGGATGGGATCCTCGTGATTGCTCCAATCGTTGGTTAGAGACGCTATCCAAGATGGCGGTGTGGTGCTGTCAATGGCGTGCCTGACTCCATACAATTTATAGTTTTCCCGCTTAGTCTTATTTGAATAATTTTCAACTTTCCTAGTAGCGTTTTCTTTCAGGATATTCCACGTCACTGTTGAGGTGAGCGGCGGCCCGAGCCACAGTACCTTCTGGTCAGGCTCATGGCTGTTATGCTGATGATGATGAGTATTCTTCAACTGGTTTCAACGCTGACCGTAACCTCAGTGACTATCAGCTTAGTATTAAACAAATCGAAGTTTCAACTGGTCAGATCAGGGATTTCCAAGTCGGCATCTAGAGATAACCGTGCCCGTCCACACAAATGTGTCGAGTTTCTCTTTACAAAGTAGTAAGACTGCGTGATGTTTTGCACGCAAGTCCACAATAGCTATCACTCTAGTTAACTTGATTACGCAACGTTTATTTTTGAAAGTCATTTGTCCTTCTAAAACCAACCAGAATCCTGAAAATTACTGTGATAAAGTAAAAATGTACCCCAGGAATCTCACCGTGATTACCCACTACTTAAATGGGAAATCAGACGTGCGCCATTAAGTTGGAACAAGAAAAAACAAGTTTAAATTCCCCTACTGATAATGAAAATTCAGTCCGTATACACCTTAAGAGCAGATACTATCCACACAAATGGGTGTGACGCTTCGGTCATATGAAAATTTGTTGAAGACTTATTTTGCCATAAGCTGTATTTGTTGGTGTTTAATTAAACAGAAATATACTGAACTAATAAAAACTGACAGAGTAAGTTGAGTAACAAAATATTCCTTCAGAAACTATTCTCATGCATATATCTATAGTTAGAACGTTTAAATGAATTCAATTTATACGGTGACCACTGTTGTTACGAAATATGCCTGTTAATGACACGTTCAGGTAAAGTGTTTAATTAATAATCCAACTGCTGCTAGCGTAATTAAAGTATATTTCACTAGGTTGATGCCATGTGTTCATGAACATCGCAACTAATCTCTCAGAAGTACAGTACTGTCGATCTGAAAGACAACAGGCAACCACGGAACAACTAATCATGAGATGCATTCTATAATAATTCGTGCAGAAAATCATAGATCATCAGGTCAGTCGGTTTATCGAAGGCACATACCATTTGAACCTACCAGGTAAGGTTGACTGATAAAATACTACTCAGATGGTCGATGAAAAGCAAGCTGTGAATTTTCTCATGATTAACAGAATTTGGAAGAGATTAGGTAGATAAGGCATGACAATTACAGTCTTCAAGAAAATAAGCCAACATATCACAAAATTTAGAAATACAACGATTAACAGAATAGGAAACGGATCAGTTAGAAAGTTTTATGATATCATCTTGCAATAGTAAGAAATATTCTGAAAAGAAAACATAAAATTGCAATGCCGAAAGAAAATTTTGAAGTAAGCACACTAGATCAGGAATGATGAAACTGAATGAACTATGCCATAAGTAATATTTAATTTAATAAACACAGCAGGATAAATTCATCCTTTCAAGAAAATGCACTAAGTTCCTCAGGGAAGCCACTCAAGGTGAATGAAACGTAGTGTACTACAACTTGCTCATATTGTTGTGTTATTCTCAATTCATTTATCAATTTATATATGTTTATTTGTGTGGGCTTTTGAGTACGTCTGCACATGTCAGGCACGAACATCCGCAGCAGTGTTTTAAACATGACCCAAACAAAGATCAGTTGGAGCAACACTTCAATCCGAGGACTCCTAAAGAACAGTTTATCATCAAAAAAGAGGAATGACTGATGATGGTCTGACTGAAATATGTCCATCAATACAGTACACATAAGATTCACGCAATCATACATTGCGCCCGTGTCTCGAGTTCAGCTTTTTCTATATCACTATCCATCAATATTTTACAAATATATTTTTTTTAGATCGCACACTCCCATCCCGATGTAAAGCAGTTGTCCCTCTTCTCTGTTAAAACAGCCTTGTGTCCACCTGCTGGCCTAAACATTTCTGACAATCGGACGGTGGATTCAACGTATGCCATGTTGTGGGTGAAGGACCGAACTGTGCCTGTTTGGTTGTTGATCATTCTATTCCCACTAATCTCAATCAAGTCGCCAACGTTCTTGGGCAAATTAACTGTTTTGGGTAGGTCCGCCGCATGCTAAGGGCTCCATTTGTACGTTGCTTGTAGGATAATCGCTCAGTTCTGTGTTAGTTTCAGTTGGATCAGTTAGATTTCTAGCAGCAGATTAAAATCGTTTGTTCCGATGCGATTACAAAACCGTAGGGAAAGCTGTAACATCCATTATGCCAGCGACGTACATAAAAAGAGTATTTCAGTATCTGTAACTCTATGCTAATATATGGGACGGTCGTCAGTTCTCATTTCTGCTTTAATTACTATTATAGCTTATATCTACTGATAATCCACCTATAAATAGCACATGCAAAATGTGTTTGTTCGTTTTCAAGAGCAATCCGTTTCTAGTTCAGAAAGTAGTTAATGGTGCTGTTTGCTTCACAAGTAATAGTTCATTAAGTAACAAAACCTATAGATAATGGCTATAACGAAACAGTGTAATATACTTTCAGTAAACCGATGAACGCTACTGTTTGTTACCTATACATCTTGCTTCTACCTACTAAATGTCTAAGTTAGTACGGTGTGAGGAAAAACAACATTTTTATTTCCTTAAATAATAATGTAATAGCAACTTCGCCCCTGTCTAGAGATGAGTTACCCAAATTTCTATAACGTCTCATCCCAAGTTTAATCGGACGTACATATTGAGATGCTGTACTTGGTTAGGCATTCATTCAATTATTTGTGTTATGAACAAAAGTTGAAGCCAAACAAAAATATCCAATTTGTACTGCATTCAACATTAATTATTCATCGCAAACTTACCATGATTTTGGGCTGTTGATCCAAACCAAAAACTAATAACTAGTCGGAATTTAGCATCATTAGAGAAATGATCTCTTTTATCTAACTGCTACAGTTGTAACAAAGGTTTAATAATGTGTCTATTTGATTGCCACGCTTCTGTCACTTTAATTCATGGAGGTCCAGTTACCGAGTTTTGTAATTACAGTGCTTTTTTGAGAGGACATTTGGAAAATATGTTTTGCCAGTCTAGGTTGGCCAACTATACTTGTTCAAATCACATATCTTTATGTATCTACATCAATGCTATTACCAGAAAAAGTGAATTTTTTTCAAACTCAAGTAGGATTTTGGAAGTACGTAATAAGTTTCAAGATATCTAAGATAAATAAATGTCACTCGTCCTCAAATCTGTTGGAAGCGAGCATTACATCGATTCATAATTGCAAAATATATGCATCTATGATACACATCGTTGGGTCAGCGAAGTGGTCTTAAACACACATACCCTAAAATCAAGGGTGGATGAGCAGAAATCCTTCCGTACACAACAGGAGGTGATGCTGTTCGTTTGTGTGCGCATCATAATTTCATTTCAATTGAACCCAGTTTACTTCAGGCTAGTCATCTGCACTGATCATAGGTTTTATTACGCTTGCGGGAGATTACAGGACAGTCATGTCCTCGAAGTCATGCACTGCCATTTCAGTTGCGAAACAGTAAGATATGCTCCAAATAAATATGCTTGCGCTGGGTTAATTACTGGTCTCAAAGTATCCACTGAAATCAATCAACTAGTCAATGATAAAAACTCCCTAGAGGAATTCCTTGAGTAGATAGTGCTAAAATCCGTTAACAGTACATGTGGGCATTGCAAATGTGCACATGATTTACAGGATTACACTTATGGCAGACGATGGCTACCATTGATTTTCTTAACTAAATGCTAGAGAATACGTTTACGTGAATAATTGTATTTCAGTCAAATATTAACACATTATCAAATGGGTGTATATTGAATCGTGAGAACCTGCCACATCACTTGCACTTGAATCGCGTTCGTCCAGGTGCTAGTGAACGAAGAACAAACTGAAGGTTGCATTTTAGTTTCATGGGTCCAACTGTTTACTAACGTAGACATCAAACCTGTGAAAATCCGTTGTTAGGATTAATCACTACAAATTATCACTGTGAACCTCAAAACTACCATTTGAATTTTTGTTCATCCTAAGTCAGACTCGTAGACGGTGGGGCACATAAGTATATATAATACCACTAATCATTCACTTAGACATTCCTTAGCCTAGATAGCAGCTTAGTTACCATACACAATATGATTCTGTGTCAGCTGCGTAAAACCAGCGTTAGTCGAAAAACAAGCCTTTCAACGTGTACTTGCACGTTTTTCAATCAGTATAGTGTGCGCCATATGGAAATTACACTTTGTACAGTGTTACTCACATATTGCATAATTTTTGTGCTCATTTTTTTGTATTTCAGCCACCGTGTCCGTACTGTACTTATTTTCTCTAATCGGATACAAGGGCTACTATTGGGGTGTAAATATGAACGATGCAATGCTCGCCCAACCCGTAATGCGTATGTCCCAAAAAATGTTGCAATTTTCTAATCTTTTTATGACTCGCTGCTTTTTTCTACCGAAAACCTAGTACACATCCTAATTGATGAGAGGTCACGTTTATGTTTGAGTAAACATTCAAAACCTGTTCATAAATAAGCAATTATCATTACCTTCAAACTAAAACCATTCGTTGCACCCTTTCAATTACATTACATGAAACTGTATCTTCTACCTTAAGCAATTTGGCGTCAGTTAATTATCATAGAAGTTAAAATAAGAAACGAACAGCTGTGTCGTCAAAAAGATAAACACTGGGAGAACTTGTGGTTGAGCAATATGGAATTTATATAAGCCACTTCGCCCAAACATGTAACGTGACAATCACATAACTGACAGTTTACGTGGTCATTATTGCACTTAATATACGAGTAAGAGTCGGATCAGGTTATCAAATTTAGTAAATCCACAACGAGTGAAACGACATAACAACACGTTTACAGTCAACAGTAACGCAACGTTTAAAGCATTAAACACATTCGTGTCAAGTGTGACGGGATCCAAATGTTCTTGAGATTGAGATGGTTGGTGGCATCCGAAACGGATAAGCCTGTCACAGTGATCGAAGCCAAAGGACGCCTGCGTTTTAAACCACCACTCAAAGTGGCTTGCGCTGCACCACTTACGATTCCACTCACACACTACGTATGCGCTGTAAACCCAAAGGAATGAGACCAGTAGGTGTGTGAGTGAGATTGAGACTGAGATTGAGATATATAGCAGCTAACACACATGGAACTGTAAAACATTCACTTGAACATAGACCGCTGAATTCTTCCGTGCCAGCTAGTGTGCTGGAAAGTGGAAATTCTTGTTTGAGATTTTATTTGAGTCATCTGCGAGACTGACGGATTAATATTGTTGTTAATATTGAGTAAATTTTCAGGTTTCACTAGGAGGGAGAAAAACAGATGCAGTCCCTAAAGTGAAACCATCACGAAAACGTGTACATTTCTGCTGCAAAAACAGCACATCAGAAGATTGCATTCTTAGTGGAGTTGTATTGAACCGATGGATATTAAGTAGATTCCACATTTAATCTTTTTTGTACAGTATCTATCAAATAGACCGGTCTTGAACTTATCATCCTTTCAAATCTCACGATGACTGCAATTCTGCTGCACCTTCAAACTTCGAAAGCGGATCAGCTAATTTTCATGACTGCATTACTGAGCTATGTGTTCTACAGACTGTTTGATCAGTTTGCAAATATTTGGCTGATTTTTACAGTCATGTAGTTGTTATGCTAAAGTATTCTTTCCAAAGTGACGAATTCCAAGGCAAACACATTGCTTGTAATTAATCGGTATGAAATCAGAGCAGACAAAGACCGTAAGCATGTACGCTGCATGTGTTCTCGCACCTGATTGACGGTTAAATAGCCATCAGCTGTGCTACTGCGTGGTAATGCACCAATTTCAAGCAACGGCATGTTGGTTAAAACGTTGAAATAAAATAACCAGTTTTTTTCAAACTGGTGGTTAATACTCAGTCGGAGTGAGCACAGCGAACATGTGTCATAAAATAATTTCCGTCTCGATACTTTTGTTTTTTATTCCGACTACTGAAGATTTTTGTGACTAGCTACTTTCTATGAAATCAATAATTTGTCTACTGAACTGGATAAGTATGCAGATCAAAATTTTCTCCCAGGTATTATCTGGTAGGATGGATGTGTACAGCTTCTAAATTTGATGAAAATCCTGATAGTGTGAGATAACTGGACGTCATACACTGAGGTTCAGCAAACGTTCTTATCTAAGTCTGACAAAAATTCACAGGAATGATGCAAGTGGGTCATGTGAATCCATCTTTTATCGCATTAGTATTGCGTAGTTTACTAATCTCATCGGTGGCATAATAAAACCTCTCTATTTTAACAGCATGTTTTGAAATCAGGAGCGGGCTCAACAAAATCAAACATCACATTTAACTGCGCACTTCAAAAGTCAGCTAGATAGAAGCAATCTATCGAAGTGATAGTAACTGCACGTAATGTGATAAATTTTATTCGTTTTTTCTTTCCCCCTACCCGCCGGCAGATGCCGCGAAATTTTTCCCCAGTCTTACCGGGACTTGTTCAATGGCACTTTATATTCACCAGGCGTTACACACCATGCTACGTTCTCAGCGTCATCCAGAAAACAACGTAAGTACAATGTGGATTTTGCTTCTCCAGTTCCAAATGTAGTGTACTATAAACACTTTTTAAAGAAATCAAGCTACTCTGAGTAATATAGTTGCTGTAATGAGATAGGTTCGTTCAGTTTTTCGCAGGCACGTAATACGGCAAACTATCATGAGAACTCAATGAGAAAGTTATGCTAACGTCCACTTTCTAGCATTTTGTTTTTTGTTTTTTAAAAGATGGTGATGGTTTTTGGAGTAAAACAGAAATACTTTCATTGAAAAATCATTAAATTGGGTTGTGCTTAAATGACTGTAACAGAACAGGACTTATACACACAGGTAGAACAAATATCCTTGATAAAAGATGTTCTATTCTGTACAACGTAAGTCTACAAAAGTAGGTTAGAACGTCCTTTTTCCGTTTCGCTTTGGCATTGAGTCAACTCAAATTGGCACACAGTGGAAAAGCTATTTTGATTTTTAAAAGTCCCATATTTCAGATAAACCGATAACGTTTTGTAAACCCATGCATTTTGTAACTTAATATAACTATTAGGTCATTCAACCCTGGAAGTCTTCCTGGAAAGAATCGGTACAGCTTGTCTGCCAGTTCCAAACGTTAACCAATGAAAGGAGAAAGAAAATGCTTGTGATCGACAACATATACTTCGGATCGTTCTAATGCCGAAAAGTACAGTCTGTTGCCGGAATGATAAAATCCATATTATTCTAAGTCATCTTCGGATCATTAGATAAGCATAAGCACCTCAATAATTACCAGATTAGACCAGTTCAAATCTAAGGGCTGGCAATGCTTCATTCGACTAACAAACACTAGTTCTTGAGACATGAGTTCAGAAACTATTAGTTTTCCATGATCTTTGACCTTCTTAAACAGCATTTGACGCCACCTCATCACAGTTGGTGTCGTCCAGCCTACCGCCCTAAACCCAGCCGTTTCGTCATTGAGGTGGATGGCTAAATAAACTAGTGACGTGATGCATGTGTTTCCGATTTTCAGTCTATCTCAGTTTGACTCTCATCCCAACTTATACTCATTAATCACAGTTGGTTGAGTACAACTGACTGAAGAAATCTATTTGTCTCCAAACCATCAGCGTTAGATTTTGAATTAACACAAATAGAACATTTCAAGCAGCTCCCAATTGTGGGGTTATGCCCGAAATTATAGATCAGCCGACCAAAGTATGCGACCTCTGCCGTTTTTCAACCTAACACACAAAATTTGTCACACGTCTATATTTAATCGGTCAGATTCAGAAATAGTTTTGTTTGTTACAGAAATTTCAGTAGCATTGGCCTTAACCGGACAGTAGTGCAATCGGCGAGAAGCAGAATGGTATGAAATTTGAAAATACATCGGCCGCATAAGACCCTTATGATTGCCTAATTTTGATCTCCTCTTTAAACCGCATAAAGAAGTAAGACTGTGCAGGTGAATGTCCGCTATTTTTTTTACGGTCGTTTCTCCCGTGGCCACAATCATCGAACTCCAGTAATCCGACTGTCTAGCTAAGAACATACGCTAGTCTGTCTTTGCAAACGTTCGGGAAGACGTATTCCACCAGTTCAGTAGTGTATTCCCCGTGACCGAATTAAACACGATATATAAAACGCTCTTCCAATATGCACACACGTTATAAGCTAGCCTGTACTACACATTAATTAGATGCCTACCCGATCCACCAACACCTAGTATGCACGTAATTGTTAGACTGCTACTGTTACACTTACTTTATTGTCTACCTGCAAGCGAGTAGCTTCCTCCACGTATATTGTTGTTCACCGCAATTCACTTTTCCTGACATCTATAAGCGGTTTAGCACAATTTATTCCCACAAAACGGAATAAATCTATGCACAAACCCATAAGCCCTCATTATTGTTGATGAAATCCTCTGAAAGTTGCGTTATCATGTGTGCTTGATTTCGATCATGTGAAGTGTTTCGTTGACGAGCACAGGTCCGAAGTGGAAGATACGTTTTGCGAGAATTTTCTGATTGGCTGGTTAAGTATCCAATCCGCTACATCCACCCAACACCAGCTTATAGCGAAGCTGTGTATTATTTCATCTGCTGTCCATGACGATGTTCATCAGATTAGCAGGTAATTGCTACCAAATCTGTTATGTTGTATCGGTTTGTTTTTTTAAATTACTACTAATAACCGGGTGAGAGACGATTAGTATGTCAACCTGAATGGCGAAACGTATTGCTTACCAGTAGTGCGCACTGCCACGAAAGCGAATAACCGACTTGATGTAAGTATCAACTGATAACGCAGCTTGATAAGTACATACATGCATTTAGTAAAGCGTATACATTAATGACACACATGTAAGCCTCATATCGGTGGACCATCGCACCATATTGCAGTGGAATAGTTCGTAAGATACTAAGTATTTGTTGTGAGTCAGTCTAAAACCAAGCTGTTGAAAGTCAGTGGAAGAAATCTCGGCAGATCGTCTGCGAGTAAATAAGTGGCATAACCAAGGTTTATAGGATGCTGGGATGGTCATGTTAGCATTTTCCAACTATTTATTACTACATAATAAGGACACGACATGCAGCCATCTAGCCCCAACAAGTTGTGTACGAGAGATCAGATACGAACCGACTGATGTGTGACTCCTACTTAAGTGTACGCATGTTTTCGCCTCACACGTAGTCACTTTCGACAAATATATTTCCCGATAAACTCATATTGTCCTTCTTCTTTACCAGGCTCGCGATGTATCGATCGCCTTCAGTTTCACAACAATGACTTACGTGCTTATGGGTACGATGTTCTATATTGTCTTCCCCGTGGACAAGCTGTGTATTAGTGATGTGAGTCCAACAGCATTCGCGTACGTTGAGTTGTTTTCTTGTATCTGGCACCTACATTTTAATTTCGAGATACGCTTCGCGTAAGTTCATTTTTATCTGGAACAGGACATAAAACTCACGCGAACCCGTAAGTTTTATAAAGCAACACACGAGTTGCTATCAATAGACGAAGTGCTGTTCATTAATCAGTTGAAAGATATCCGCACCAAATTTAGTACGAATGAAGTCAACCAGTTTAGACGTCCTGCTTAACATGTTATTGCCAAATGAATTGAGAATAACACAACGTTACGAGTAAGTTGTAAGACTACGTTTCAACCACCTTGAGTGGTCTTCCTCAATAGCTTTGTCCTGAGGAAGGCCTCCCGAGGTGGTTGAAACGTAGAGTATTACAACTTGCTCGTAACGTTGTGTTATTCTCAATCCATTTACCAAAAAGTAATGTTTACGTTTATCAACAAATTACTGACTGTTGTCTGCCCGTCTACATTTTTTACCGGCGTTTCGGTTGCAACTTATGTAACTGGTTCTTTAAATCATCAACATGGTTGTGTTTAGAGCTAACGTGAAATTAACAAAATGGAAAGAAACTTGATGAATTTTTCAAAACCATTGTATGCACATTTATAGCTGCCCATGAGTTACATTCTCCAAACTCTAAAGTACTTGCAGCTTATAATCATCGATTCAAACGAATGAAACTTTTCAGATATACGCGTGATACACTGTCACCTTCTGATTAATCCGATGGAACTTCTACATTTCACGGAAAAACTGTACATTAGTTCATATGGAAAGATTACAAAGAGATTTCAGTTAGTGGACACTTCATACTCTTATCTAATATAGTTATTTCTTGTTTTACCATGACATTCCGTTTAAGCGGAAATTTAGCTTTAATTTTTCTTGGAGGTCAACTATGCTTTCATAATCCCTCCGATACTTTGATACTATCCTTCCTGACAGTATGATCACAAAACCTCATACAAGGGACACTCATTCATCTGCAGTTTATACTTCATGCAAGAAGGTAAAAATGGACTGTCACCTATCAGACGGAAAAATTTCGTCAATAATGTCTATATAATATCATCTAATCGCGTCTTGATTGAACTAATTAAAATGATTTCATATCATTTGCTTGCGTACAGAACTTTTTGGACAACCTATACACAGATATCCCAGTTTTCATTGGTCGATTGGGATTACTGTTTCAAATGTCTACCGTCTACCCAATGATCGTCTACCTTATTCGGGCGCAAATCATGCAAGCAATATTTAAAAGCATTTATCCCAGGTGAGTGAAACTATACTGGTTTTTGCACTACTTCGACCACAAAAACAACAGGACAATGAAAAAGGTTTGCTAGAGTGTAAACAAAAGATAGAAGGGTTATCTAGAAACTACAAATCATGTACGTAATAATCTTATGGGACTTGCTCATATACCCAAAGACACTATGATATCGGTTTTACTTCACTTTACGGTCATCTATAAAACACTTTCTAGCAGTCGTCTTAACAGAAAGGTTTGATGCCACTAGCCGAGGCTCTCAGTCGCCGGTAGCTTGTTCTCAAAACATCAAATAAACAGTGGAGTAAACTTATCCAACTGGTATGACATGATACTTCCGTTTGTCATAGATCATCATTTACCAAACTGTGTCAGCTTGTTGCTTTCTCAACTTATGGAACACACGATAATCGATCCTCACGTATCGTGTTTTATAAATCAGAACAATGCTAAATTCAACACACGTAAACGACGAAGGAGCGATGTACTAATTGGATGTGACGAAATCATATTATAAATAAAATCACAAAGTAAAATATTACATCCCGAAGGTTCACCAAGTTAAAGTATTACACTGTCCACCCCCGTCACAGTCATCTAATTTGTTACTGTATCTCATGTTATACCTTAATATTATAGGGGACATTCGATTTTGTACGGAAAAGATAGAATTGAGAAAAAATGAATGCACTACACACAAGATTAGGGTGATCATCAAACTCCCACAGCTTGTTGACACTGATAACTAGTTATGTAAAAGTGAGAAGCTAAAAGTTCCAGATTTAACAAGGGTCCTGAAGGGACGGGTTGAGTTAACTAAACTAAGTATAAATGTAGTCACACTTTCAGTTTTCAGGTGACTACAATTGGCAAGCACACAGTTGATTTGCACCTAAAGATTATATGGCACCAAACGGTTGCGTTTTTGTGATCTCATTGTCTCCGCTCCACCAATCGTTCTCAGCTGACTGATATCTCAGTTACAAAACGATAACATCCTCGTAGTTGAAGTCCATTAGATACCACTTACTTTAATCACTTCTAAACAGGGACTCTATATGCTACGAATTCTCTAGCCCTGAAACAACAAAAAATATATGCGCATGTAACATATTTAACCGGGTTTTTCATCTACTGGTACTGTTGATGGGAAAGCCGTTTCACAACAGTATGAGAAACAATTCTGAAGATAACATGCTTCAAAAAACTACTGATGGAAATAAAGCTGATCAACACTTCAATCTATCTGGATAGGAAAAACATGTATCCAGGCCTTTAACTTCCCTAACCAACCAATCAAGCTTGTCAGGGAACCTAGCGTGCAAAATGTCTAGTCCAGTCTAATTATCGTCGGATGCAATGAAACCGGTCAATACGCTTTGATCTACTACTTTTAATCACAAAACATGCACAACCCAGATCCTTGACAACTTTAGGTCTAACTTATAATGCGTCAACAAGTTTCATCAGAGTTGACAATTACTCTAATAAAAAGTTAGGACTATCTAAACACCGTTGGTGCAAGTAAAAGTTATGACTGACATTCATATTTATTTATTTTTATTTTAATTATATATATATATATACATTCGTATTCAAGCCCACTTCTCTAAATTACCTTTTAAGTTCAAAACTAGATAATCAAGTAACCTTGAAACGTTGAGTCAAGCGAAACCTTCCGGTTGCTCTGTCTTAAACCCCGTTCATCGGTAACGGTTTCAGTTTTTAATCTGGCAAGTTCCAACAACGTATGTGTTATCAACCAACTTCTATATAAAACCGTGGTGATGAGGCCAATGAGCTAATCGTAC
This sequence comes from Paragonimus skrjabini miyazakii, assembly GCA_014338405.1. Taxonomy (NCBI): domain Eukaryota; kingdom Metazoa; phylum Platyhelminthes; class Trematoda; order Plagiorchiida; family Troglotrematidae; genus Paragonimus; species Paragonimus skrjabini miyazakii. Next base: position 324,296 of record JTDE01000030.1, read on the forward strand.
CTAGTCTTTTGTCAACACAACAGAGCGAATGAGCTAATGGGCATGGAACCACAAAACCGGTTAAGCCGTTGACGTTTGTGGGGTAATATATGATTATCCTACCCTCCAAGTCAAACGAAGAATTAAACATTGGGATCACTAATCTATCAGAAATAGGCTTTCTTCCCGTAGTCTTATGTATAGTGCGATTAAATAAAGTATTCAACTCATTGATCTCTCTATCTAATTGGTTGTTTGCCGTCATATTTCAGCTGGCGTCACGTGCTGGTTCTACACATACTCATTTTGGGCTTCGGCTTACTATTCGCCATCGTTTTTCCATCCATAGGTACAGTCATCAGGTGAGTCAACCATTACAAATATCCCAGCTATGTTGGAAACGATTCGCACAACATTCGGATGATACAAATATGTGTAATATAACATACAATATCTGCTAAATCACGTTTTACTGATACATATTCGCTATTTAGGCAAGCCAACTCACATGCTTGTTGACCAGACAGAAAATTAAGGTGAGGTAACACTCCAGCAAACTTGCAACCATGCATGATGTAACTCGGTTCACCCAAAAATATTCCTTCTCGAAACAGTGAGTTAGAAAAAGACCAGCAGTCAGTTACTAAATTCAGAAAGATCCATAAACAATTCAACTGTATATTGAATCGATTCAGACGAACCGGAAAATGACTAACTTAGCAGACGACACAGCAGCACTACTAATTCTGAAATATCAGATTACTACACGATTGTATACAGTGACCGTAGATCAACAAAAAAATAATTTGGACGGTCATACAAAAGGATAGAGGTGAACGCGACGAGGGTGACAACCGATTCACCAGATTTCAACGTGCGTAGCGGTTGTGTGTGTGTGTGCACGTACGCTATACATGGACGTGAGTATGGGATTGTTCATGATGGGCGACTTGTTGAATGGCTTACTATTCTCAGAACGTAATTGTTGTTTTTACTTTTGCAGGTGACCTAATGATTTATTCTCTCAGACTATAAACCTAAATTGCATTTAGATGTGTAGCGAAGTTTGTTTCCATGCTTCCCACCATTAGTTTCTGGTCAGTTAGACAAGCTTCTAATCGGGTATTGACACTTTTTACTAACTCCCTCTAAAAAGGTTCGTCGGAGCTATCTGCGGTTTCATCTACGTTTTCACCATCCCACCTGTGATCACACTGCTCAACAAACGCACTTTAGGTCATGAGACTGGAGTAGAACCAAGAATAGAAGGACTGGACGATTTCAAGCTCGAGTACGAAAATGGCAAGCCTACGTTTCGACTATCTGACGCTCCGATTATCACGTGGACTTGGCGGGATCGGCGCACTCGAATTCTTTGGTGGGTCCGGTGTGCTTTCTACATTGTCATTATCCTACTTGGTCTGCTGAATTTCATCGCACAGTTTGTGCTACTCGGGTTGCAAGCCGACAAACCCAAAATTTCAAGCTGGATTGTCAGATAGAAAGAAAATTAACTCCCTGTGAATAGGATGGAGTCTTGGAAATATTCCTCTGCCACCTGATGGAACGGTTTGAAAGAACACGTTTATCCCAACACTCAGCTTGGTTCCGGGTAACAGTTTATTACTGTAGTTAACTATCAGTTGACCTTTCCGTATGTTAAGGTTAAACTTTCAGTACTCCAGTGAACAATCATGTTGCCAAAGAGACCGTATGACTTCGTTACAAAGCTCGATTGAAACTTCAAACCATTTCTGACTATGGAAGCCTTTTTCACCAATGTATTGATATTTGTTTCCGTGCCAGTCATCCGTTATTTTCAAGCAGGCAAAAACGTCAAATACAGTTTCGTTGCTTATGTTCCCTTCAATTTATTCCTGGATTCCAGACTGTGGTTTAAAGTCGGGTGACTGTTTGCTTATTTCCTTCTTGTTTCAACACTTAGGCAGTTTAATTAGACAGGAACGTTTCTATTGAATGTGAGTGAGGTTCAGTTTGTACTATAGCTCTTAGTTCTACAAGTCGAGTGATTTAGCCGAATGTCATGTGCAGTCTGAATGTCAGAATAAACACATACGACAGAGCACTACAACTTTTCAATAACTTGGTTATGACAAATTCCACAAATATATACTACAAATGTACCGTTGTTTTACAACCTATGTTTTGATAAATAAGTTCGCAGACCGGTTCTTTAGAAATTCTTAGTATGTTTTTTATTCAGGGTCAGTCCTCAGCGTGTAAATATACCTGAAGGAGATTTACTCCCGCCCAGTAAATCTTTGGCATATAGAGTACACTAACTCAAACTTTCAACAAACAAAGATAAATAGTCGTAATGAAAATATTTCTATCAAGTTTGAAATTCGTTGCGGTTAGGAACTCTCCAAATCGCAATGCACTGCATGATTAAACAAACAGTTTTGAAAACCTTGGCTTACCAACGCACTTCGAAAAAGCGACCACAACACAGTCTTCCTAACCACCCAGTCTCACCTTTCCTACCAGTTACCAAATGAGCTAGTTCATCATAATGTTAATCCGAAGTTTCATGCTGACAAGGCTACATTTCGCTAGCTTTTGCCAAA
>JTDE01000030.1:326962-337728 GCA_014338405.1 Paragonimus skrjabini miyazakii
CCTTTAGAATGTTAATCTGCCCAACGGGTTGTCCCGAGTAATAGAGAAACTAGCCTGTGTATAGTTGTGATTCTGTTTTAACAAGCCCATCAATATACTGACTTCTCCAAATAGCACAAAGCACCTGTTTGGTATTTTCACGTGCAACTTGATTCGCTTTTTGTGAAGGCTTTCAAATACGGTAAATATGTCCCACCTATTGATGTGTTTGCTTACACAGGCTTCGGGTACGTTATGAAATCTGCCGTCTTACATGCCCCATTCAAACATACGCTACATTGCGTCATAATTTCTGTGTTAGCAGTTTTAGACGAGTCACTTGTTTAGTGATCTGCTTTCTCCCACCGATCGCATTGATAGAGGGGCTCATATTACTTTGATATACAACACAGTGTCATTGTGACCAATGTGATACAACAGAGTGGTCGATGTAACGACGAATATCCTTAATCCTGAAATGTTTCCATCTTTCAGGGTGGCTTTCAGTTCTTTTACATCTTGTAAACGTTAGGAACAAGTCAACCCCAAAAATAAACGTTTGTGTTCTCTTTAACCAATTTTTATTGGCGAAATTCGGATTACTGAAGCCCAAGTCATCAAGAATTGCACCAACACGTACGAGCACTTGGTTGTAGAGGATAGCCATACGATTTAGAGGGCACGTTGAGATAATCGTACTCAATAGTTTTGTTGTACTTGATGCGCCATTGGAAACATACCAGCAATGGAACTGGGATAGAAATATGTGGGTGTAGGTCATAGGATTATATTCAAAATTGGAAGGCCTAGTAGTTTATTAAGAGGGTTAATGAGTGTGAGACGAGCTTAAACTGAGTGAAAATCGAAGGGTCTCTTGAATTAAGTTGCTAGTATTATTGGCTGACGCCACTTTGTGTATAAGTATGTATTAAGGCTCAAAAGTCTATCGAATTTTTAAAAACTTCCGAACTCCCGTTATAATCCAGAGGCGGGTTTCTATATCCAGGTCTAAGCGATCGTCATAAAATGAAGCGGATTTTGCGTGAACTCGACCGTCGTTTCCCTCTATATCATAGATAACTGATTCGTCAACCAAAAACAATCTGCATTGCCGTCAACAAGGTACCTATGCATCCACCACGTAGTCCGGTTATCTTGGCTCATTAGAATAGCGTGAATAGAAAAGAGAAACAACAGCTTACACTGTGAACCTCAGGACAGTAATGCATTTATTCCGTTTGCTAAATTACGAACGGGGCTTGTTGTTTTATTTAGCCGTCAAACCAAAAAGCGATCACTGCTCTGGGTTACACGTACTACGAAATATATACGTACTGCATGTATTCACGTAACAATTTACAGTTTTACAGTATACGAGAAAGGAACCAGCAATGTGTTTATCAAACCAATACGGCTCTGTGTGGCAATAACTCCGAACTGAATTGAGCAGTTGATAAATTCAGTTATCTGTTGATTTGTAATGGAATGGCCGGCATAACTAGATATCTTCTGGACCCTCATCTTTCCCTAGAGAATCATTCCACCTGTTAACTGTGAAGTTATTTTGAGGACGATTTAAAAGAACACGTTTATCCAAGTGTTTTCTAAGGTCACCTGATCAATAAACAATGCATAAACCTGCTGACGCCTTAGTCTTCGGTTACCTTGTTGATAGCTATCAGGAAGCCCATTGAACACGGACATATTCTCCATTTGTTTTTCAGACGTCTTATCTACTCTGCATTTACTTTCAATCCACTTACATGTGCTTTTCGGGAAGATTCGCCATCCTTCCTGGAAAATTAGCTTTATTTCACTGAGTGCAAGTGCTGAAACGTTGAAGTGCATTTTAGATTGTGATTTTAATGAAATAATTAAGTGGATTTTTACCGCCTGCTCTGTTTACAACGGCTAATGCATTGTGAAAACCGTAGTTGACATTCGTCGTATATACAGTATAGACCACATCACTATTCATCCAGTACGACTGTTCACCGCATATTCAGGAAACAAAACCGGACATCCGGTAAAACCGTCGCCAAAATAAAAACTAACGAAAGTCAAAATATCCCATTGTCTTTGTGAATTGATTCTTCAGCGTACAAAGTAAAATAAGTTAACTGACAGTTTGTCAGTAGTGAATTGCAACCCATTCGTTTTTGCTCTGTTCTTCAGCAACTGAACTATTCATAGTACATTCGGTTTGAAACTATTAGCGATTGATTCATAGACTGAATTTTTTTCTTCATTTGCTCTAATAATACCACAGTGGTAACCCGAAGAACTGATGGTTGGCACGTACTGTATGATTAGCAATTTCTGTTTGACAACTTCACTTTGTACATAGTGACCTGTCGTACTATAAATACAATCTTTGATATCATTTGCTATTAGTAACCGAATCAGTTTTCACTACAGCTCCTCTTACCCAACTAGTTACGAGTGTTGCCTAATGAGCAACACACTAGACCGTACCTTGTTTTACTCAAATTGTCACTATCCTCCCTCTGAGCTAGCGCTCACTACTCCACATATGCTCAACTATCAATGGCAATGTGCGTTACGTTTCCAAGACTCATCGCATTTCTTTGCTCTAATCTGATGTGTAATAACGACCTGATTTTCATGTAAGCAAGAGCGGGTAATTGTTAGGAGACAAAACTTACTATCATCTTTGTGCGCCAAAAGTGGGGAGCAGGTTTACCTTAAATCTTCTTTGAGTTCTCCTTCGTTCGGATATACTACTTGCATCCAGTCTTCTACTGAAATATTTTTTTACATCAAACAACAAAAATGGTGACGATGCATCTTGAAGACATCCATTCTTTCACATGATTATAAGTATGAGAAGAAAACCTTCCGCATTGTGTTTGTTATTATCCGCATCACCAAAACCTAATGATTCTGAATTCAATGTACGTGTGTTTTGACGTTTATATAGTATGCGAACGTCAATATGTATACTGCTGAGTGTATAGCAGCTTCCGTACACCACTTTAGCATACACTCATGTTTATATGTGACTGCTCATGAGAGTAGTACACCCACAGGTAGGTGTTGACATGCTACATACAAATTGCCCGGACGTACATCATGAAAAGCCCTTGCTGTTCTGGTAGCCGTAATTCCAACGTATTTAACAAGCTGATGGCAGGCGTACGGAACCCTCACGACTGACTGCATGCGATCAATGAATGCTAAATCCTACGGCTTTATCAGCCACAGTATATGTATTTTTCTATCAGTGACGTTTCGTAGCTTTCTCTGATTCTTAGTTTGATTGCAACATGCACTTCGAAAAGTAGTTTAAATGCGCATACATACTGTTATCATGCGCAACCACCCACTTAGATGCTAACAGCTTATATATCTCATTTCCAGTTGTGTTATCGTACTAACAATATTTGCAACATTTGACAGACTAATCTATTTTAACACAGAACTAACTAGTCGGTTCGACCTACTGGCATATCTGAAACATAAAGGATTTCTCCACACTGTTATTGATGGCTTACAATCAAATGGCTGCTCAATTTCTCATTCTCTGGTGTACAAGCCAAGAAGCTCTAGTTACTCTAGCCAGCTGTCTGACTTCCTTCAACGTTATTACCCGCAACACAATAAGTAGTACAATAAACACCTTGAGATGTAGCAATCAGTTGGACCTCTACTGCAAGTAGTCGGACAACTCACAACAAATATCGGGATTCGGGCAACCCTTCAAACAGTTTTCCACAACGCCATATTTCAGCAAGAATCGAACTCTGCCTCCCTGAAACCACCTGATGCGGAATACAAAACCAGTGCCAGTTTCTTCACTACACAGCCGCTTCTGTCTACCAATCATCACACAATCCATATATTTTATCCAGTTAAATCACTCGATTTTCCACCAGTTAACATTCATTACCATAACATAAAAAAGTCAAACGTATCGGCCATGTTGTTAAGACAAACTATGAGCCAGTCAAGATAACAGTGCTTTAGAAGCACTGCATCCAAACATGACCTACTTGCCTCATATTTCTACGTCACTGGAATATATTTATAAAACCGTGTCAAGTACTCTGCTCGCATTGTCGAGGCTCACTGCGATACCGAGTTTGAGGTTTTATGGACTCATTTTGTCTGTATAGCCTCTTTTTACCAACTTCGCCAGATTCCAATTAGATTGATTGAGAGTATGTACGAAAGATCAAGAGCACCACTCCAGCAATCTTTGGTTTGCATACTGCACCAGAAAGGATCTATTCCATTCTTTATCCGACCCAAAGGTTAGTGGCAGGGATCCTTGTGAAACGGTGTGCTGTGACATACATTCTTGGCATCCGGGTTGCCCTACATAACACCACATGCACGTAGCTCGCCGATATTACCTCAAGGTTAACGGTGGAAAGTTATCTGTGGTCATGCTCTTGAGGCATTTAGCTTATGCTTGGATATGAGTGAAGCCGCTTGATTTTTACAACTACTCCAGCTGCAATAATGTGGTCGCCTTCGAGTGTACTGGATGCCTCCTTTTAGTTGTACCTTTCACAGCAGGACCGTCCCAAAACCACCCAGTAGATACCAACCCCACTCGATTAAGCCGACCAAGATTTGACTCGGTGTTGGCAGGTGTTTTTAGACCGACTGAAGAAATCCAATTGAGGTAAGTGACACAAAAGGCATGCTAGTGAGAATGACCTAGGTGAGCGGCTTCTCTACATAACGAGAGAAATGGTGATAGTTCACTGTGTATATTTCTTTATCCAGTCAACCTCTGCCTTATTTATTTGTTGCATGTTGTATTTAGTCTAACGTTTCAAGACTTCACACATTAGTCTGAAACAGTCGCAATGCAGGATGCAAGCCAACCAGGATCCTGTATGGACTGGAGTGGTCAGATTGTATAGCCACGCCCGCTCTGAAAAAGTGCAATCCATAGGAACACACTCATAATTGTACCATTTAATTCCAAGATGTATTCAAGGAATGGTTACCATAGAACGCAATGGAATAGCTTGAACAGGACACTATAGTTAATTTGCTATCCATAGCGCAAACCGGAATAATAATATAGTATCTTGGCGTAGGGAACTTTAATGTTGCAATCGTAAATGCGACGCAATTGGAAGGTTTGTTCCGCATTTACATACAATGAAGTCACTTAGAAATGACTTCAAACACAGAAAAAACGTTTTCCGAGATCGTGGCGTTGTTTTTCATGGTTTCTATACCGGTGGATCAATTTCCTCTTGCGTCCTCGAAATCATTGTGATAACACTCAGTCCGAGTTTGAGACAGTTCTTCTGACACTAACGGATTGACAAAGCAGGGAGTACTCTATTGTGGAACAAATCAATATGAAAAATAGAAATAAAATTTGAACGATGCACTCCAACTGACATCATCTGAACACGAAAAATCAAGATTTAAAAAAAATTAAACAAATGAAACCAGTTATAAGAATACTGAGGAACCGTGAGAACGCCACAATCCGACGTTTGCGAAATAGGTTGATTTTGCTGTAAACTTATGGTTGTAAGCTGATATATAAGCCCGTAGATCATATCCACATTTGAGTATTTTGCTATTCTCCGAGCTTGGTATCTAGATCGCGAACCTTTCATCAACAAACGAAGTGATATCATCATTATGCATGACATTTGATGGATTGTCATGGACGCCCGTCCTGATATGTAACAATTAGTTAACTTTTAACATTTCAACTAAATTCTGATTGCTTAGTTCATTATAATAGTGAGGGCAATCAAATCACAACTTTTGTTGTGTCAAGTCTTCCCCCTCGGATTAACAGTTACCACACTCATCTTTATTCCAGGGTCTACGGAAGGTAGGTGCTATACAGTATGGTCCTCGATATTGTGACATTGACAAGAGGATGGGGTGTCATGTGCAGCCTTTGTCGTGACTGACCGGCTTTGGAGTTTTGGAGACGATTTCAGTGCCTTAAGCTGACGCAGCTAATTACGTCCATGTAGACTGATGCCAAGTAGTAAAAAATATCAATCCAACATGTCGGGGTTCCGCGATAGATGTGTTAATGGTGATCACGTTGTTCAAGTGTTTGTTTGCTATGTTGAAACTTCATGAACGGAAGGAGTTCCAGCACGTTTAAGGAACGGTCTTATGATGGCTGACGTAGCGGGAGCTTTTTAAGACTACTGTTCAGTATCTCAGTTTGTCCACAAATATCCACATAAGAAGGTCTGACGATTTCCGAGAGACCAAGTAAAGTTGTTTTTATTTTTGCTGGGAATGGCTATTTCACGTTGCAAGTATACGTTGGTTTACGCAGGGACCTATTTACACTGTTTGACGTAGTGATGGGCAAGAAAGTCGGTAAACGTTGTAGAAATAACTGACGGACTAATGCTTCATCCCAGGATTGACCATCCACAATTTATAAGAATCGCCTTTTCAAATGGGAAAGTTTTTACTAAAAAGTGTTCGCTGGCATTATTTTTTGTTGGGTCTGGGTTGAGCGCCTTAACAGTATCAGTTCAAGATGTCTGTGTACTTCCGATGAATATTGGTTAATAATGAGCTCTATGCCTTCAATACACCGTTAATGCGCAGCAGCTCGACGAAGTATGTGAACAACATTTAAGACTGAGTGTTGATTTCAATTTGAATCAGCACTTCAATCAATTTGAACCACACCAGTTTGACTAGGTGTATGCCAGTTAGTAAAATCAGGGACTGTCGCCAGACACTAACAGTACCAAACAATATGTTAGAATTAAGATCGGAAACGAAATGGTCAAAAAGTACCAGCGGTCTTCATAATATCAACTGTTACAAAATACGATCCGACTAGTTGTTAATAGAATGCTATGTTGATGAGAGCTTAGCTGTTTGAGCAGGTCATTAGCCAAGTTGTATGCTGACGTTCTTGATAAAAGTACTAGTGTTCACAGCGGCACACCGTCTAGTATAATACTGGTGGTCATTGTACTTGAGTAATGATTGTATCATTCGGCTACATTTTCCAACACTTAAACTGGCTTATCTCATGCATTGCTTCTAGCTTTTCCGATGCGAAGTTACTCTAGTTGGCTAGTTTCATAGTGATATTAGCAAAGTGTAGGTTTCAAGTAGTTATGCTCTTCTACCATTGTTTTGTGGTCTCTCCGAGTCTGCTTTGTCCAAACTGATCATTATCCTTCGTGGATTGGTGGTAGAAAGGCGATTTTGTCTTTTTCGACACTGTTCAACCTTTATTTGCCGGCGTTGGAGAGAGTCTCAGCCTATTAGTTGGTGGTCCTGACTGGGGCAGTGGTTTATGTACGTTGGGCTCTTCTCGATAGCTTGTTAAAATGCAATGTGAAATCCACAACCTGAGCTGGTTAAGGATTTAATTGAACGATTACGCTACACTTCACTGACAATAATCACCAGTTCTCGCGCAAACTGAAAAGCATCAGGATATGATAAGGTGCCGTGATGATTGTGTATGAAGTCACAAGGCTCTTCAACTTCATCGACCTTACCCTAGCATTGTAACGATTACTAGAAAAGGAACTCCGGATAAATTGTTATCCTGAAAACAAGGAGCATATGAAATCTCATGATGCCCTGTTCATTTACACACTTCAGATTTAGGGTTCAAATCTACGGAAAATTTAAACGAACTCTAATCAGTTTGCATGTATCAAGATTTACCGTCGAAGGTCTCATGCAGCGGCTGGAGAAAACTGTGAATTGTAAGTCTGTTAATAAGAACAAGAACACAACTCCAGGCGAAAGAATAAAAATTAAATATATCTCCGTGAAGGCTTGTTAGAGAGGGTCTACAGAGAGAAAATCAAATTGTGGAGAAATAACAAAAAAGAGGAAGATCAACCACACATAAATCCCATGTCACACATGACTGCAAGACCACTTCTACCATATAACATACCATTATCACAGAAACCAACGGCGATCTTAGGATGGATACTTTGAAAACCGACGGAATTATACAGGCGTACGGGTATAGAAAAGCTGGGTACAAAATCGGATGTGTCGATTGCGAAACATATTATGTCAGCCATAGTATACGAACATTTACCCATGAATACACGAATACTAAGCGACTATCGAACAGTGTATTATAGTAACTTTGACCATACTGGACGCATACAGTCGCGTATTGGGCTACGAAATCTTAGCGTGTACACATCGGTATACTGAACAGCACTAAATAATCTCCGTTTGTTAGAAAAACGTCGCCTTGTTAACAGTCGAACAACATAATTTCGTTTGATATTGAGCTACATGAGCTTTGTGTTTCGATTGGCCTGTTCGTTCTTACGTTCCACGACTTTGCGTCACGTAGTTTGGCTGTTTAATTCTCACATGCGTCCAAACAACTTGTTCTAATCACCACCTTCTACAAACAAATTCAACGAAGCAGCTGATCACTGTTTGTCAATGGGTGGCGCCGGTCGACTATAGGCTGCAGCTAGCACGTGAGCTTTGATTTGCTGCAATTTCTCCAATCAGGAAAACTCTCCAGTCCAATCTCATTACATCCTTTCACTTTTGACAAGCTTGCCAATTTGTTGTTCTTGTTTGCTGCTCATGACTCAGGTCTCCCTTTTCGGCAGGATCCACCCTCTCAACTGCAGACTATTCCGGGTTTTCTCTACCCTGTCCTCACAAATACAGTGACCTACCCGTGATCGTCGATCACCACATCACGTATCCATTGTCTGCGTTTCCCAAAAATACACTGAACGTACGTCTTATCTCCTGGTTCGAGACTTGTGAGTTTTTGAACTTTGCGATTAGAATACATTTTTTGTTCCATTCTGCTTCGTAGTAGATATTATATATTATTATTTCCTAGCGCAACAGTTCAGAAGTCACCGACAGTCTTGCCCGTGTCCTTCACCCAAACATTCACTGCGTTGTAGTGTATCCAGAGGTCTCATTAAGCATGCTTCGTTTCTTCTAGAAGCATTAAATATGGATATGCCTCGGAATCTTGGACAGTCTGTGACGATTTTTGGCAGCCTTTACTGCAGCTTTGACCTGCGCGTTTGACTGACTGTGGTACGGACTGCTTGTTCGATGCTCGAACTTCCATTTTTCTACAAATGTCTACAAAGATCCATTATCAGAAGATAATACCCTTGATATGCCACAGCGAGCAAACCGACTACGCAGTCTGTTGACGGCTGTCCTTCCGGTGATACCGCCTAGCCGGTCGCTTTTGAAGTACTCCGAGGAACAGTCTGCTATAACCAAGTATTGATTTCCGCCGTGTGTGAATATAACAACCACAATTAGTTGCCAGAGTCTTTCCGGAATTTTCTTCAGCAACGTCGTTTCTATTACTTGACCTGAGTCGTGCCTTCCGCGAATTCCACACTTTACTACATGATTTTTTTTACCGGACATGCCTGACCATTAGCAAAGTTCTTTCGCTTTCTGAAGACGGTTGCTCACTTAAGCGTGTGCCTCATGGTTTAGTTCAATTCATTTCTGCCGCAAATTTTTCGAGATGACTATCTTCCCTCTCATAAAAAACTGTTTCTTGAACAAGTAGATTGTGGCCTTTGAAAATTAACAGCAAACAGATTATTTTTTTCCTGCAACCAGTTATTTATTATCGCGAGTGTTTTTTAAGTACACAACTATCTACGTCGCATCCTGCAGCTCCACCACCCCAGCTAAGAATCATCCGTCGCAGCATCACATATATCAGCGAGAGAGAAAATATAAGATAAATTCGGATCGGTAGACTATCTCGTAGTCATACTTTTGTAGTCTGATCACCATCCCCTTGTAGACGTCGCGGCGCAACACTAAGTGGCTCCTTTCCTATAGCTATCAAAGGTTTCTGATCAATGTGTATCATTGACTTTCTTTTGAGCGTGTAGGTGTTGAAGCGCTACAGGGCGAAGATCACTGCATTTCCATTTAGAACGACGCTCAGTTTTGTTTCGCAGTCAAAAGACTCCAATTTCTGCAGGCTGTCGGTCTTTTTTGTTGTGACATCAAAGCCTCAAGGCCGGACTGACTGCTATCACACTGAATTACCAGGGTAATATGCCAGTACCGGAGCTATCAACTTGTTAGGGCGCCCCACCATGTGACCGTCCCAAGGGTGCCTCCGTCGTGAGAGCGAAGGAAAAAAATCACTCGACTCAGTCCGAACTAGCAGAACAGTTCAAAATCAGTTGAGACTTTTTTATACCGCTGTACACATGTGTGGTCCTAACTGTTTCTCATGATGGGGTGGGGATGTGTGTTCATGACGTGCCCTATAAATAACTTGTACTTGTCGCCCTACCCCGCACACGTTTTGTAGCGGAACAAAGCTTCTTAGTTTGAACGTCTTTTGGTTTGCCCTGGGAGCGAATTCAGGACAGTCGCGGTACTATTCGGGACCGAGATTTTCGTGTGAATTATTACCGGGACGAGAATCCGATTTTATCGAGCGTACCACTATACGGAGATCGAACCAGCGTATCGTTTAGGAGGGTTTACAACAATTTGGCGACGGAAGAACTCACAATGTCAATAACGTTCGAGCAGATGCAAACTCTCCTTCAACAACAGCAGAAACAATCCGAGCAAGCGCAGTTGAAACTGATTGAAACACTGACACAGAAGCTGAGTTTCCAGCAGTCGACAGCAGGATCCAACGAATCCGTCAAACCCACAGCAGAATCTCTGATCAACGCAATCAGTGAGTTCCATTCTGATCATGTAACTGGCACTACATTCGAGTCTACATTCGAGTTTAAAAAGTATGAGGACATTTTCAAGGTGGAACTGTCAGACGCTGATGA
>JTDE01000030.1:339194-357121 GCA_014338405.1 Paragonimus skrjabini miyazakii
GCCCTACCCCGCACACGTTACAAACCGTGTGCGGGGTAGGGCTTCTTATTTTGAACACGTCTTTTGGCTTGCCCTGGGAGTGATTACGGGAACAGTCGCGGTATTATTCGGGACCGAGATTTTCGTGTGAATTATTACCGGGACGAGAATCCGATTTTAGCGAGCGTACCACTATACGGAGATCGAACCAGGGTATCGTTTAGGAGGGTTTACAACACAAATTGACCTCTTTAAACCGTCATACGCTAACTGCTAGGTGTCACCTTACAATCACGCGACTCGTTTTTGTGTGAGTTGTCGAGTGAAAAACTTTGTGGCGGCCAACTTTGGTCATAACATTGTGACGCGAAACTGCTTTGGTGTCTTCGGGGGTTGGCATATTTTGGATCGCCTTCACTTTGTCTAAGTCGACCTTAAATCCCTCAGTCGTAATTAGGTGTCCATGAAACGCCACTTATGTTGCCAGAGAATTCATCATATCCCGTTACAACGCTTTTTGTTGCGATACACTGTTGTATAGAAGGTTCGAGATTCCGGCCAGCTGCGTACTCCTTCATTCGCACATCAACACATTGTTTGCGACACAAGTTGTCCCCTCGTGTTTATTAAAAGCCTGAAATAGACGTTTCTGGACAATTTCGCTTGACAAAAAGTACGCCAATACCGAAGAAATGCCCTATCCACGAAAACATCACATTCGTGACCGTGAGTGAGTAAGAAGACAGGACTTAAAAGGATGTGAACAAACTCTGCCACAACTGGAACAGATGGAATCTTTGGTCAAAATAATAGCTCCACTGTCCATTTTGCTAAAGCATGATACGGCGAATTGTACATGTCTAGGGTCGGTCTCAATGGCACTCCGTCTGTATGAATCTTGGGAAGCCCGTACAAACGTGGAATGACCGTTCCCGCAGGTCTCATGTGCTCGCAAGTTGAAGCATCGATAACTTCTGCTCGTTTCATTTGACGGAGTAACTTGGATGGGCTTTTCACTATTGCTGTCGTTCTATCTTTATATTTTTCCGTTTTCTGAAACTTTCAGCTATCTGAGAGGATCGACGACATTTTGATTGGATAATCAGTTTTGTCAAGTAAAACTATTCCTGCACTTTTGTCAGACCTCATGATTAAAATATTCTGGTTGGATTGCAACTCTCTTATAGCGTCTAAGTGTTCACGTTTCAATAAGCTGTACCCCGGTACCTTTCTATTCAACTAAGTATAGCAAGCGTTCACGAGAGTAGACCTATAGTGTTCAGCGTTAATTTCTGATGAAGTGACGAGTCCGTTTGGCTGCGCATTTGAATTTTCAAATTGAACTTCCGTGTCTAAGCGGTCACATTTATACTTCGGATGGCAAATTTTGAGTCTAATGATAGCACCTCCAACATAATACGGCTTAGCGTTATAGAGGAAAATGTGTGAACATACCGTTCTGGTTCTGCTGGAAACTCTGCTTGTGGTTTAATTGGATTCAAACTACAGAGCAACTTTTTCTTCTTGTTGTCCACTTGCTTTTGCACCTCTGTCTGTACGTATTGTTCGAACAACCTCCTGTCCTCCACGGGAAGAGTCTCGACAGCAATCACACGCTGAGACCGATTACGCGTTACTTCGTCAATTTTGATGACCACAAGTCTATTTCGTTTCGAGCATGACGTTGTAAGGTTTTGGTGGTGGGTGGCACGTTGCAACGACGAAAAATATTCAAGTAAAACTTAGGAAACTCTTCATTGTCAATGTGATTATTGAGAAGTCTTACAACAGCCTTTGCTTCTTCGATTCTGGTACTAAACTTAACACATTCGGTAAGTTGCTTCACCAGAGTTGGGTCTTTTGATCGTTTCAATCCTCTCCAGATTCCCGAAGAATTCATAGGAAGTCAATTTTGCAAACAGCTGTTTTGGGTGATTCTCATCAGGCTTTTACAATTATATAGGGTAAGTGAAAATTATATATGAAAATGTATCGTGTCAAATAGGTCATCAAAAAGCACAGGAGTAGTACGAATCACAGTTTACTGGGGGATGGTGGGAGTGTTGGCGAATGTATTGGAGTGTTACACTTGTCTGTCATGAGAGACGCGTTCAAGAGTGTCAAGCGGTTCACGCTTTTTCGGGTTTCAATTGGATGTGGAATGATTGGTCAGGGAAGGTGGAGGGTTTGTACGAATTGTTTTTTGGCACATAGGTAGGGGTTGTGGAGCCTGATAGCAATAGCCTCGTCCGTTGATAACAATCGCACTCTGACAGGTCTGGAACAGGACTGACAAACTTTGTAGATGACTCGGAACGCTTCATCCGGAGTTATTTGATGGCCAGTGTCACGTAAATGGGAACCGATCACAATGGAAATAGGCTTTCTCGATCCGTTGCGAAGCCTTTTCGGTAGGTGTTCACGAATCTTCTCCGATAGCCGCTTTGTGGTCCTCCCAACGCAACCGGCTTGACAACAGCATGCGAGAAAGTAAATATAGAAAGACAAAGAGAACTTGGGCAAACTATCCTTAAGGCGTGGCACAAGTACCGGACAGTTGTCGAACGACACGATGTCTCGCTGCAGGGTAGGCAGTCCCGACCCCGTTTGAAAGTCAACGGCTAATTATTTCACTGGTAACCTCACCTTTATAGGACAGACATATAAAAACCGGCTTTTTCTTCGCTGTCTGGACGAGTTAACGTTTCGTACCGGGATGCAGATTGCTGTCTATGAGTATCCCAAGGTATCCATTTTCAATGGGAGTTTCTCGAATATATCTCACCTCCTCCTGGAGAGTGTCCTGTGTGCAAATCTTTTGCGCTCTGTTCAACAGACAACGTATCAAATTTCTTTTGAACTTCAACGGGACAAAACTGTGAAAATGTGTGTAGTGGCACGTCCACGTCTTTTTTCTATGAGCTGATCTTTTAATTGTTCCTTCTGATCGACGAAACAATGCGACATCTAGGAATGAGAGTCTGTTGTGATATTCTAGCTCGACGGTGAACTTTATGTTACGGTGTGTTTTGTTGAACTCATCTAGTATGATCTGGGGATCATCACCGTTTGAAAGTAGACAAAAAATATCATCCACGTGGCGTTTGTAAAGCTTGAACTTAGTTACGATGCGATTGGGTTCAGTGGTCTCTAGTTTGCTCATAAGTATATCCAGATAATCGGCTTAATGGAGGCCCAAAAGCAGTAAAAATGATGAGGTCGCGAAAAAAATAGTATTTATTGAGCCACCATTCAAAGGAGATATCGCGACGATGCGTACAACTCAACGAATTGTCTCTTGGCTCAAACGTACTTACAATGCAGCCGAATTGGGGGTCCTTAATCAGACTCGCAGGTTACCTGTACCTACAATCAAAGGAGATCAACCTATTGGCACCAAATCACATTGTGTTCACCAGTTCTCATGTAACTGCGGAGAAAGTTATATAGACAGAACCGATAGATCATTGATCTCAAGGATGAAGGAACATGTACCTAAGTGGGTTCACAAACAGGTCTCAAAACCGGACACTGTGGTCACAGAGAATAGTAAGCCCCCAGCTTCGTCAATCAGACGACACATCCTGTCAACTGGTCAAAACGTGGACCTGACCTCAGCCTTCATCATCATAGTGCGCTACCACAACCCACGGTTCCTAAAATTTGCTGAAGCCGTCGCGATAAACCGGTTCAAACCTGTGCTGTGTGTACAAAAACAATCATTTGTGAACCTGAGGTCGCCATGTTCCTAAGTAGTAGTGAGTGTCATTCATATCACACGATTGGACGTTTCTGTTGTTGTTGGTTTCTTTGTTCATACCTCCCGAAGTACTGTAGACGTTAAATTGGAAGGCTCCCGTGTTATTAGTTATTTGGTACTGACGAGCCAATACAAAATGTTAGGATCTACCAGTGTTCGTCTTCTAACTGTTTTGTTCAAATTATTGAAGAGGCTTAACTGTTTTAAATTACTTAAGAGACCTTGATTGCGCAGCGGAAACGAAGGATTATTCTTTTAAGTCATCGCACTTCACTGACAAGAGTTTAGAACCGAAGCTCACACTGCAAAAACCACCAACTGCCTTTGAAAGAAACCTTACAAAAGTAATTTGTGCAATAAGGAAGTACAAGTGACTTCGCTTCGGTCTACATCAACTGAAAGTCGATGTGTTCCCATTAAAGTGTGTTCCACTTGGGGAGCTCAATCGTTTTGCTAGTGATAACTGCATCCTTTTTCGTTCTGTGGCGCGGGCGAGAATGTGCATTACTGGTGAGCCCAAATAAGAGAGCAACTCGAGTATATTGCTGCTGTTTGATGTGGGCTAGCTGGAACGCTTATCTAAGTGCAAGGCCTATAATCGAGTATGGATATAAATACTCGAGCTTTGATTAAAGACATATGTCACACGTTTGCTAATAATGTCTATTGTTGCCGTGTTCAGTTGTTAATTTTCCTTGATCTTGTGTAAGTGAATTTTTTTCTTCTGTTTCAGTAAGTAACTTGAAAAATCTTAATCTTCAGGAAGTTCATTGTTAGTGCCATCAAGAGAGAAATGTAAATTTCATTGGATATACTCAATAAGCTTAGAAGAAAGGAAGCCATTCATTGACATTCTGTAAGCTTTATGCCACATATAGCTGAGTAGTTATGTATATGAAAGTAAAGCTTAGTTTTAAAACGTCACTTCTGCGTTTGTTTCGAAACTCACCACTGTTAATGATTTATCACTTAGTAAAGATTGTCGTGCTTTGGTTATACATACAGCTGTCTGGTATATCCTAATCGTATGCACTCCATGACTTTATCTGATTAAATTCAGACGTTTTTGACGTGGTATGTAAACACCGTAAGTTGCATCAGGGTAAGCTGGGAAAACTGAGGCGTTTGATGTGGTCGATGCAGCTAATATCATCACTTCTCATGGTTGATTGCATTAAAATGACCAACAAGTTTCTGAAACGTGTTTAGTTACGTTTGTGAAAAAACTTGATTATCTACTTTCGGGAGAACATAGCCGTTAAGTGGGATCTTACCTCACGACTTATGTATATCTGACAATATTGTAGAAAAGTGGAAACGGAACTGAACCGACTTAAATGAACTCGATATAGGTCCCTGTAATTAAAAGTGACTTTGTAGTATGCAATGTATGGCTTTGAATTATTCAACTGAACCTCAGATCTTATAGTCATATTTTGTGTTCATTTGGCGTCCCAAATCATTTATCTCTGAGCTGGAGCAAAAACAGATTCAGGTAGGACTTCTTATCAATGAACCTGTCAATCAGTAGTAAGTAAGCTCTGAATATCTCACCATCGCCCAGTGGCTGTAGGCAAGGTGTTAATTTGAATGGGCAAATTGCTAGATGAGATTTCAAACAAAGTGCCACGTAAAGAACGGTATCCTGTGTAATGTGTGAAGTACTGTTATACGTTACTGCTACCGCGGTATATGCTGATACACACAAACGTTGTCTATTCTTCTGACGTTTTCACTGTCTGTAACCGAATCAAATTAGATTATTGTGATGAAAATCTACTCGATTCACCGCTTATCCAAACCCCGACACAATAGAAGTTCTAACAAGAAACCAATCCAAACGTCGCGTTTAAGATACTGCATCAGGATTGGACAAACCGTCTCAATGTTACGTCTGCTGTTATACGCTTATTTCTTTGTTCCGTATTGCACCAATGAACACTCAGTTTGTGACTTTGTATGTGTCCGTATGATCATCCAATGAGTGACTATGATTTGTTTAATACTGTTGTACAACCATAAATTCGGCTGCTTGTCTCATGAATAAGAACTGCTTACTGCAACCAGTGCGAGGTCTTCTGCTTATTACTTACGTGGAGGTTTCAATCCTAGTACGATTTCAAGGGCTATTCGAAGTCCCTAATTCAGAGTATTACAAATTGGCGTCGCGGAATGGAACTGCCTGCAATAGAACAAGTAAATCTTCATGCTGGTGCGAATGAAGTTGAGGAATGGGTGGAGAGGTTCGAACTTTGGTGCAGTATTCGTCGTGATGTGAAGAAAGAAAACCAATCAGCTTTCTTCATCACCGCTGGTGGTCGCGAACTGTATTCATTGCTGAAGAATCTCGCATACCCAAACGTTCCAGCATCATTGCCGTTCGACGAACTAAAGAAACTGCTGTTCAAACACGTGCTTCCCGTCAATTTCCAGGCCACAGAACGGGCGAAGTTCAATTCTTTAGTGCGTTCAACAAGCACGAGTTTTCGGGAGTTCATTCTACAACTGCAAAAACAGGCCGCCCGTTGTAACTTTGGTGATAAGCTAGAGGAGCATCTGCGTGATCGATTGATTGCTGGCGTCAACGATACCGATCTCCAGAGGAGATTACTGGTCAAACAAGACATGACATTTCAAGAAGCCCGAGACATCTGCGAGCAGAAGGATGATGTCAATGCTGCTACTACTGAATCGAACGTTACACTATTTCAGAAGACCAAAGCGCATGCTCCAACCAGAAGATAAGCGGTGAATCGAGTAGATTTTCATCACAATTATGTGTAGCGTCGGCCCTATTCTAGGTTTTCTTGTCATCAACCTCTGATCGGTGTCTAGGTCTACTCCAGTCCGAAGTCTCTCCCCCCAATGACGCAGTAGTATTCAAACAGCAGAATATTGACTAGTATTAATGACTATCGTTGGCAGTTTTAATCTCTGACTTCTCCCGTTTACATTTTGTTAAGTTTTAACTACATACTGCTTTATAACTAAATATAGTTCGCCATTATAAGTTTCTCAAGTTGTAGAAGGTGATCTTGGTGCACAACACAAACTTTGTCCATGCCAGTTGCCCTGCCTCCTTTTGTGTGATCGCTTGGAGAAAGTGCACAACTTTCCCATCACATCTTTAATGTATTTTACTGCATTTATATTTTCAGCTTCAATCCCGCTTAGAAAGCGTGTGCACTACTCCAAAAAAACTCGCACATTGTGGACCGTATTATGGTGGTGTTATTAATAACCAACGTATTCATCCTATTAGTTCCCAGTATTCAGTATCGTGAATTGTCTACTTTCAATATATGGACTGTGCTGCGTTGATTGCTTTTTTGTAATCACTAGTAGCCTACTGAGTTGTGGGATAATTTAAATGTGACTTGCATTGATTAAAACCAGACCACATACGCCGGATCTTCACCATTTCAATTTCTGTCGGTTGTTGATTGGAGCCACACTATGGTAAAACAGATAATTGTTACTCTCACACACCGGTTGGAACACCTGCCATACATCGAAGTATTTATTGCCACTTTAGTGTGAAGGTTTCTTGGAAAACAGTTTGATGACTGCAAGAAATAGCCATAAGTAATACATGGATTAAGAATATCACATGCCCCTTACAGCTAGAAAATAAAGACCTAACCGAATGATGGTCTCAGATTACTGGAACTAATTCCCACAGGGCCCGAAGTTTGGTGTATGTTCTACTAGACCTTCTTTCGTTCAGAGCAGGCAACCTTAACAGTTAAACCGGTGTCAGATGGTTTCACATACGACCTAGGCGCCAATTTTAAAGTGGAGAGTGGATTCGAGTTTCATTTCTGGTAGCATCCATCAGAATGATACTAAACAATGTTACATGACCTGAAAAAGCCAAATTTAAAAAAATTTTCTCAAAGCTTACTTATGGCCCATCGACCCCAATTAAAAGCACTAGGACACAAATATCAGGAATGACCGGCTAAATAATATCGAGTTGTCAGTAGCCCACTCAAGTGTACCGGGATGACACAACCAGCAGGTACCATGTCAGCAGATGAACTACATTGAAGTGTGAACAATTGGGCCCAACAATGACGAAGTAAAAACCACGCGCGTTGTTATACTGAAGGCTGATGATGCTCTATTTTACCCAATAACATTCGAAACACAAGATTACACTACATGCTTTTAATAAGAAAAGAAATAAAATTTGCTCAGTTTATCAAAACTTTTGTTTAAGAGCACGGTTATTATTATTGTTCACTCTGACCACAAACAAGCTCCAACGCGGATGATTCTGAGGTTTTTCTTTTTATGGGTAACCGAATGGTTGTTGTTAGCGTATCACTGTTAATGATGTCATTACGGCAACTGTGTGAAATAAAATTTCCACTTTGACTTTTCATTTCGGATGAAACCCGTTAGTGAAACGTCAGGGCTTTGGCTGGATTTGAACCAGCGACAGAAAATCCATGCCTCAACGCCGCAAGCGCTCTACCAGCTGAGAAACGAAGCCACGCCAGGAGCTCGGAAATTTCACATCTGGACTCGGTTACCCATCCGTTTAACTGTCTCATATGGAATCCACCAAATGATCCAGGGGATCGACTGCTCCGGGAGTATTTCTCGAACAGTTCACGCTGGAATCTACCAATGCAACTGTTGAGCATAGCAATCTGACAGCTTTTGAATTTCGTTCGATTTGTATGAAGCTACGACACAGGTAGCAACCTGTTCAGTAAAACAGTTTTTAGTCCACTTCAGATGTGCTTAAGCGGGTTAGTGTTGAATCGTCTCATCGCCGATCACTTATGATTCCTTAAATTTTTGGTATGCTTCAAACGGACTATGGGTTCAATCAAGCATTTTGCGTTTATTCCGTCAACAGTACTAAAATGAATCAGACAGACGTAGAGTTGTAAGTATTCTCCACTTGTGAAATAATACTTCAGCTTAGTTGCTCAACGGTTGCAACATTTGGGTGAGAAGCTTGTGTAACATTTGTGGATGCAGTGATTGACTGGTTTTGTTACGTTAACAATGTGATCATTCATTTGCATTAGTAGCCTGGATTGGCTGACATGACCTGTCGAGCCACCATTGAAATGGCGCTCAGCGAGACGTTTTGGATTTTGGAAGGACGGCAAGATAAATGAAGATATTCTGCTACATGAAGGAGGTAATCTCGATTAGGATTGCAGAATGTAAAAGTTTCTCAATTTTGCTCTGTTAGCATAATCCATCATCAGTCCTAATTTCAGTCCAGCAAACATATTCATGTTTGTCATTCTTGAGTCCAGATCACCATTTATAAGTTCAAGCCATACAGTTAAACAGCTGCTTCGGGAAACACTACAGTTAAGAGGCAATAACAAACGACCACTCATTGCAGTGTTTACTCTGTATGGTTACTTCAAGTAATGTTTATGACTGTTGGGTTCTTTCCTTAGTAAATGCAGCCACTCATGTCTTGGTTTCATACAGGTTTATGTCAATGTTATGTTGAACTATCAGTCGCCAAAATATTTAGCCTGTAAAATGGATTTCAGCCTCGATCGGAGAAAGTTGTTCTCGGATCATAGATACAGACTAAATTAAACGTGAAACTGAAAACTGTTGAAAATGTAGACCAATTATCTAGCAAGGTGAATGCACAACTAGTTATGCATAGTGTTGCAAACCACTCAGAAACAAAGGTTGGTTAGAGTAGTGAAGGATCAGCTGTCGACAAGCGAAAAAAATTGTGTGTTATTTGATTAGCCTCAAGTAATAACGACATTTGGACAAATAACCACTAACCGTACGTTGTGCGAAATTCCCTAATAATCTGGGTACAATATACAGCCCAATATTTCCGTAATATTTCAGAAGACTTACTGGAGAAACTTCAGGCTCTTCAGGTCACTGCCAAAACCCCGTCAGGTTTATGTATCGTATATTGAAACGGCATAACTACTGTTTCATAACCGGATTACTCAGCGACACTAGACACGGTTAATTTAGTACAAATCGTTTTTATGATTGTGGATGCTCACCCTTAGTCCGACACTCCACGTTTGGACTCATCAGGTAAAAATAGGCTGAAAGGGGGCTGGAATCAGCAGCCCTTCGCATTACCAGCCAAACTCCACCAACACTTCTATGAGCATGGTCTAAGAAAGGTAATTTGTGTGTAACTGAACTGTACTTTTATTCCACCCCGTTTTCTCACCACCCACCTCTACCTAACAAGGAGAATTAGGAAGAATGATTAACACGAACACGGTTAGGTTTTTCTTTTAAGTAACACGTTGTAGGTTGCGAGAGATCGCTAGTAAAAGGGAGACGAAGACTGAATAAAGAAAATCCTCATAATGTAAACTAGAAAGTTAATTAAGGCGCAAGGCGCTTTCTTGTTCACCTTGAGTTCAGCGAATATATACGATGGTAGTGATAAGTTGGCTGCAAACCAGGTTCGGTTCAGTGCATTCAGCATTCCAGGTAGATAAAAGTTTATGCAGAAATCAGGAACAGCAGAGTGCACAGTTTATGGTCTGATAAATTTCGCTGCTTCTTATCAGTTGCATAGTGCACTGCTGACTTTTATACAACAAAGTCGAATAGGGTTAATGCGAAAAAATTCAAAATTACACAAGCACACGAAAAATGAAACTATTGATTTGCCACCTGTTCGGATTGATGACTTTCCCTTTCTGTCAGCACAAAGGTGGTTGTTATTTGGAAATATCAACAACCTCAGATAGCTGATGCAAATATCGATTATCGGTTGGGTGGATGAATTGGTTAACATTTATCAAGATGACCTTATTTCCGAAGGTCAACCGGGACGTGTGTTCCAAGGTGCTGGTCTCTTGCTTTATATTGGTTGCGCAACGTCATTTTTGGGAATTGCTTCTTCTAGTATTTAACCGAAACTAGAGTATGCTGGGCCACGAAGCTGCAGAAATTTTGCTCCGTTCTGTCCGCTGAAGTGATCTGGTACCCACAGCGTAACTGGTAATTTCAGTGAGATTAAATTTCCAGAGTTCATTAGAGCAGAAAGAATACATATACTACGATATGTTAATATTTCGTCACTCCCAAACGTAAAATATGCAACTTATATACATCATTAAACACGCATACAAGCAAACCAATTATTATGTAATCACGACCATGGCAACCCGATAGGTTGTCTCAATCACTTTTGTGCACATAAAATCGGCTTGTAAGTTCGGATGAGCATTGCTTCACAGAAAGCTAATGGTTTTGGGTTTCGATTGCGCAACAGTATCTTGAATGAGTTTAATGGGTCAACTTGGTGACAGGTTTTCACAAGGTGTTTAGCAATCGATGAGGTTGGATTTCGAGCCGTCAGTGCACCAGGTTGAGGCTGGTGCGTCATCTGCTGTTTCAACCACTTTTGAATGTGTTCGGCGACTGGCTGAGGTAGTTGTCGATCTGTTCTGCCTATGTAAACGTCACTGCAACTGCAAGTGAACTGGTAAACAACATGGGAGGCAGAAGAGTTTGGAAAGCTACATTCGCGATTGCGGAGAACTGGTCCTCCGGTGGTTTAAAATGAGCGCAACTGCACAGCAAAATACGTTCGAGCTAGAATAGACTTTAATTTGTGTTTTATGTCGTTGGCTAAATAGTCACCTTTGAATGGCAAGAATAAAAACATCCTTCTTTGAGCTGTCACTATGGACTCAGTGCTCTTCTTCACCGTATTATGTGCCACGATGAATTTTTCGGGGCATCCGTTTACCAGTAACGGTTGTCTCAGCAATTTATGTTCCACCTGCAGTGTTTCGGGGGTGCAAAAACTCCTGGTTCTATGAAACAGTGTCTTAACGAAACCCCGTTAACATATAGCAATATTTCTTCTTTCTGCTCTAATGAAGTGGTTAAAGGAAACTCACTGTTTCACATTTACAGAGTTGTTGACATATTCACCAAAAAGATTGGTGTCCGATTAGTGGAGTAAAATATCGTAACGGAAGGCGCGTAGAATGTTCGATAGACTTTTGATCAAAGTCGCCAAGTGATCTCATATCTCACATCACCTTTTTACGTTAGCTGTAAGTTGACGACGCGTTTGGGCAAAGTTACGTTTCTAGTTGCAGGATGGTCATGATTCCTGCCCCGATAAATGAATACATGAAGGTAGCCATTCGATCGTAATATTGATTATAACCACTGTAGTTTATCCTGCTTAGTGTCTGAGGCCTTAATTTGCATTGCTACTTTGGAGTGTTGATGTTTCAGTGGACTTAAAGAATGCGTCGAATTATACATTTATTTAGGCAGATTGCCGTCAACTCCTTGAAGGGGGCCTCAACAATATCCTTATGTTGTGCGCACATTTTATATAAGGCTGTATACATCGGATTTCTTCCACTGAGCATATTTTGTTT
This sequence comes from Paragonimus skrjabini miyazakii, assembly GCA_014338405.1. Classification (NCBI taxonomy): domain Eukaryota; kingdom Metazoa; phylum Platyhelminthes; class Trematoda; order Plagiorchiida; family Troglotrematidae; genus Paragonimus; species Paragonimus skrjabini miyazakii. Next base: position 351,315 of record JTDE01000030.1, read on the forward strand.
CAAGATTAGTAGTATTAAGCCCGACAGTCTGAAAACTGCAAAGTTTCTACACTAATTCATCACTATATCCGCATCGAATTGTTCGAATATTCAACTTTATGGCAAATTTTCGTCGCTGTGTATCGTGACCTTGAATCACATCAGATAGTTGGGCGCGCTCAGTAGCTTCTACCTAAACTGGCGGATATAGTTTCAAGGAGATTCTAAACGGATGGATTGTTGATGCCTCAGATAGTGCCAGTTTCTTCCAAAAAGAGATGAACATTACGCCGAACGGCTGATTAATCATGCTTGTCGTTCTTTCGGATGTTGCATCAATATTGGAAACAATATCCATCCTTCATTCCCGTTTAGTTTACCATCCTAACTCAGTTGTTAAGTCGCAGGGAAAATGCATGAAAAGGCACCAAATTCCGTTAGTTGGACTGACAAGTAGTGAAATAAATCAATAAGTTATGATTAATTAATTAATTAATTACTGACACCCGGGAAGAGCCAATTACTTTCACGACTTTATCAACCCACATGAGTCTTTTCAGCGTGACATTCTTACAAACTGAAGTGCCAGATGACAGTATCTACCACACAGTGCATTTTTGTGGAAATAATGGGGAACTTTGCGTTGGATTCCAGCACCGGAGTGAACGACCAGGAGGCTGCCAGTAAACAGAGATACAGTTCATGAAAACAGTCTTTCAGCGAACAGTATGCGGTTCCAGGCTGGAGGACAAACTCACTATGATGCAATCGCCTTTTCTGACTGAGTATCAAGTAGGCGTCAGTTCACCCGAAGGAAAAAAAGGAAAAATCCCGCTCCCCTATATTACCTCGAGTACAAAAAGTAGAATAGAATTATAGACCTAACTATGTATTAAGTAATTAAGAGGCTATTACCGCCATACAATAAACTTTGGAAGTGCAGTAAACGACCTCTATTGAAACGCCGATTTTGCGATCAACGTTCTTATGAAACGTTTTGCTTGAGAAAAATAAACGGACGAAGCATATAAAGCTTTTTTTCTTGTCCTCGTCAACTGTTATCATCAATTACGATTGCGAACTGCGGTGACCACACAAAACAAAAAGTGTGTGAGAATTAAGTCACTACGCGGTTGTCAAATTTTAAGTATAACCGGATCAAAAATTTGAACTCGAGTCGTGTAAGCGACACCTCATCATCCCCCTTGCCAGTTGGCTAACGGCCCACTGAACACGCTCACCAACGAATACTTCATTTTGTCAGGGATGTGTTTATGACGTGGTATATATGCTCATGTATCTGCCTTATGTAAACCCCGTAAAGTGGTTTTGATGCGGTTCTGTGTCTGCACCGTAAGATCGATCCATTCGTCCCACGAATAGTTTACTCTTTTTAGCAGCCGTCTCATGAAGGTGGGTGAAGAGAAGATTAAACAAAATCCAGTCACCCAAGTCGCTCTTCAGACCTTCGGGTAATTGTTGGACTCCTAACCTTTCAAACGAACTGCTAAGCATATGCAGAGGTTTTTAATACAACGGTGTGAATGACAATCAGAGCCTGACCATAGTCAACGATAAATAAATATTGCCGCCACACGGTTAAATTATCCACTTGTATTTTTATCGGTTTTGTTACGAAAACACTTGCTGCAGTTTGAATGGGTGAGTGACCTGCTTCCACAACAATGGAGCTCACCGTTTTTGAGCTACAACATTGAAACGAACTGACTTTGGGAGTTCTATGATAGAGGTCTGCAATGACTGAAGCTGTAGGTCATATAAAAAGCTTAGTATCTGGTTTGATCTTATCAACTAATATTATCACTGACCGTTGGACAGTACTTGAAGTTGAGCTAGCCAATCCCGATGACTATACTTTGATTTAATGTCAACGTTCCTGTACACAAAACCGCGCTTGTCGCCCCGTGGAACATCAATAACTTCACGACGACGCACTAATGCAATGAAACGAATGCAAGTACACCCTGATGAAAGTTTCAAAATTAAGTGGGCCAAATCTACTCCATAAATGTGTTATTTGTTGCCTATCTACTAGTGTTGTGAGCAGTATACTACTCACAAGTAGTATATTACCCGCAAGCACCACTCAGGAACAAAAGGGCAAGCTCCAAACGCCAGGAAGACGACGGACAAGAAAAGACTATCAGAATAGTGTGTACGCGCTATGGTAGAAAATCCACCAAAGCGAATAACAACGTACTGTCACTCGATGTATGTGAATGCATATCTGTCGTGCGCGTTTGCGCGCTTGCGCTTTACATTTTGACATGACCTGTGCGGGAGTTCTCGCAATAAACGAAGACCTAGGCCAAGCGTCCTCTGTGGTCACAACACTAGTACCCTCATAAACATTACCCCTGTTAAATCAAAACCGTGTGATTAAACTTCTGCTTGTGCCATGAACACTGGATCAACAAGTGATCATAAGAAGCTATCCGTCTACATGATGTGGACTGATACTGAGCCCATACATTCCAGAAGCACATCTATCATTTTCTCTGAACAAATTAACTCAGCTGCTCGGATGGATTTAGTCATGAAACACGACTTCTCAGAGTGTCATGAAAGCTGATTAGAACTTCGCGGTGAGCAAGTTAAAAAAATCTCTGGAGTGATTTTGGCAACAAGATGTGTATCGCATCATGACTAGAAAGGCAGATCCATCACATGTCGATAAATCGTGAGGGGCGCGGATAGTTGTCACAATAACGTTCAACTCGAGGAAGGCACTGTTAGCTTCCCATAGGTTGCATGGAGGAACGGCTTCCCAGGTGTATGGTGACTTCACTGGACGCAGAAATCTCTCCAGTGATTGCTGTTAAAGAACTTTGCCCGCGAATAGTTCTGGAGTACTAGGTGCATTATAGTTCTTCTCACGGTATACCTATCGTTTTCCCCGTAGCTATCGTTGCAAGGCACAGCATGACTTACGCTGTTGACGATTGCGCAGTACGAATCATTTTTTAGCCACTGACAAGTAAACAGAAGCAGTTGATATAGGTACTAAAGTAGGTGATGTAGAGCTCAATTCGGATAAAACAATCCGTCGCGTGCATCACAACGTTTTATATTGGTCTCACGAATATATGATTGATTTCAATGCTGTAAAATGTCATCGTATCTGCTTGTTGTAGCCATCCCAACAGAATACTACCCAGTCGGTACTCATGTAGAGTTCTCAGTATTTTGTAGTTCACTGTGCTAACATTGCGTAACTGCTGCATCAGACCACATTGTACACTTTTGTTTGACTTGAGTAAAAACAACAACACAACACATTTTCGAATAAACTCTCCTACACGCGCTTGCTGGTTCTTCCTACGACGCTGGTGTTTGCTACCCAGTTTAAAACATCCTATTTGTTGGAGTAACTTTCAGCTCGGTTACTTCGCATCCTCAGTTACGCTTGCAATAATCTGAATACGTTCCAGCATCATTGGACGTCTCACGAACATTGTCAATCTTTGGTGAGTTCTGTCCTTGACTTCACTCGTTATTTTTGTATCGAGAATTATTGTAGTTCACACATCTGTTCCACTACACTCACTATCGGAAACCGATCGGAAATGAAAGACAGCTACTCATCGCTTTGTCCCCCGTGTTTTTGTATCGACCCTGAAAAATACACTGTGAAAAGAAACACGACAAGCTATCGAAGCGCGGAGCGAGATATGTCTTTAGTTTGGGACTGATATTATAAAAATGGACAGCTTGACTAAAACAGAAGTGGGTAAAAATCGAAAATCAGCAAAAGGTGTAATATTGAAAGCGACTGTCGAATATACTAGTTCATATGGTCGCTACACGCCTCATGGAAGCTTAATTAACTGTTTTGACTACATACATCTTCAGGTAGCCCGGGCTAAGAATTGATGCATGACGTTGTTCTTTCATACTCCGTCCAACGCACGCCGCATTGAGAAGAATGCAAAGATGGTTAGGATTGCTTTGGTGCTGCCGAGGAGGCACTTCGGCCAGTTTGTAACCCATTGTTCTGGATCAGTACACAACAGACCCATGTATGTAGGTTTATGTTCAGCATAAATCGTGACAGTGCGCGGGTACGTCGGCGTATCGGAATGTACGTGAAAATAGCACGTTTAAGTCTCGCCATAGTTCATTCATCCTGACAGCTTTGAGGTTCGCAGTATGTAGTGGACAATGGAATATGCGCTCGAAACTCGTCCACTAACAATTTAGAACCCCTTTCCTCAAAAGCATCCGGAACGTATCCCCAACAGGCATAAAACTAAAGGAGTGTAGTGCAGTTTGGAAACAGACCGTATATTTCCGGTAGTGTTTCAAATTATGATAAGTAGTTAATTCCAACCTAATCTGGGATCAACGGCAGTGAGTAACGGGGTAGGGGCCGGCCAGCTCGGCGGAACTCGAAGGCGCGCCAGCCGAAAAGTGAGTAGAACCTCCGAATGTGTAAAACAAAACTAGAAAATATATGGGTTAAACGACCTTGTAGAAGGTAATGACAGATAGGTCGCTGAGAAGAGAAAATCACTCGCTTCGTGCAATAAGTTCCACGACTGAAGAAGGTGACACCGGGTTCATATTAAACACCCTGTAGCAGGCGTACCCATAATCATGCGTACAGAACAAATACATTGGAAAGTTCGTCTGAAGGCCGAAACCCTTACAGATTTCACACGATCGCTTGCCACGACAAGTCCTATTCCTCATCTTGTTGTTTCTGCTGATTTTAATCTTGTTTTCAAAGCGTCTTTCGATAAATGCGTATCACCTTGGTTCACATACGATTCGGGTGCGATTGGATATTAGATAAACAGGATCATCGGTATTTATTCATTATTACTTTTGTGACCACTTAATTGGTAATTATCAAACATTAATTGCAAAAACGTTTATTCCACGGAAACATTTATCCTTGTAAACACTGAGTGCTAGTGAAAGGAATCATTTCAATTCGAAACTTCTGTATTTAAACCTCTCACACGAGTGAAAAACTGTTCACGTTCACCTTCAGTGTGTTTGAATCAGCTAATTACATCGACTCTCAAGGTCATTCTAGAAGTGTTCAATATAAAATTCGCCATTAAGTGATTGGCGTATTCTGTCGCAAATTCGTGGTCAATATTCCGAATCCTGTTCGCAGTTTTTTCGTGTGCATCAATAGCATCTGACAAAGTGACCAAAATTTTAAAGTGAGCTCACAGTTTATTTCCGCATATTTGAGGGTGATTGACTGCATTTTCAACGTAGTAAATTGACTTCGTATTGAAGCTACAAATTTGTTTCATGTCTTAAATCAACTGCCATTTTTGAGGTTCCTTCAATTTACTTCACGTAATCTGTTTATCGATTTTTTGCTGCTTTCATCTACATAATTCTTTCAGATTAATCTTGTCGAATATTTTTATATGCATGCATATAAAAAGCTTTAGTTGAGTGTTTTTTTGTAACCAATAGAGTTGTCAAATCTTTAGAAACATTGGTGATCTAATAACAATATAATGGATTGGCTTACACCCTTGTAGCACGACCGTTCCCTGAGTGATATATGAGCGTTCCCTGAGTGTTCCCCGAGCGTCCCCTGAGTTATCCCTCAGAGTTCAAAGGAGACACTTTGGGAACACTCAAGGAACGGTCGGCAGAAAAATTACGCGCAGCCCCATAATACGATTTAATGAAATGCCACCTACATTTCGAGTGCCTAATATACCCAACCACGATAAAATCTACCGTCTGCCTTCAGCAAACCGGCAAGGAAAATAACATATCTTGGAATGATTGAAAAAAAACAATTATGATCAAAAACATTTTATAGTGAAAAATAA